>JALBCR010002718.1:0-413376 GCA_030710515.1 Abscondita cerata
CCTATTACATGTATTGTTTACTACATCTTCCGCACTTCAACAGGTTCAAAGTAAATCTTTCTTTCTTTCAAGAATCCTCAGAAGAAAAATCTAATGGATTAGATCTGAGATCTAGGAGGCCATATACTGGTCCACCTCTCTTCCAATCCAACAGTCGGGGGAATGTTTGATTTAGTAATGCTTTCACTTGTCTACCATAATGTGCAGGAGCACCATCATGTTGGAACCAACACCAATCTAGTTGTTAATGGGACTTGATCGAGCAACAGAAAAAAATGTGGTAAATTGTCGCTTAAAAATGAAAATACGATGCTGAATTAAGTCGGTTAGGTGGAACATATTTGGGCCGATTACATTATTATTTAATAATCCAGCCCAAATGTTAATGACCACGTCTTTGGTGACATCTTTTACGTATTAAATAAGGGCTTTCATCTCTCCATTCGTGCAAATTATGAGTATTTATAATCCCTGTCTGGGTAAATGTACACTCATCAGTAAACATAATATTTTCTATAAATGTGGATCATTGTTTACGTTATCCAATAACCATCTACAAAAAATTAATCCGAAGCTCCCACTATGTAAAACTTGAACTTTTGATACCTAAATGGATATAAGCCAATCCTTCACACCCATGAATGGTATCTTTTGAAATGCGTTTGTCTCGATGTAACTCGAAGACTTGTATTTGGTTCCGCTTCAACAAAATCAAGAATTTGCCTTCTTGGACGACGTTGAGCGTAGAATGGCGTCCTCCTGTTTAATCTGGGATTTAAATTATCTGTTTCCAGTAATCTTGTCTAACCCGTCGCATAGTTTTTGCATCAGGGTGCCCTCGATTTGGGAATTTTACGATATGCTCTAGCTGCAGACTTTCATTTTCATTATGCGCACCTAATACTTTTAACATATCAACATATTCTCGATTGAATAATGACGTTCATTTTAAAACAAATAACTGTATGAAATTATACTTATACTTATTATGACAAAAGTTGACAGAACTAATAATTAATATTTAACATTACCATAGCATTCTATGCCACTCATTTGTTTTTAGCTGACTTCGTTTTAATAAAGTGTAAACATTGAATGTTAGATCTTTGTTTTTTATCAATAACTCTGTAACCATGGACATAACGCAATTCTTTTTTTTATTCTTACTGCTTTAATTCGTTTTAGCCCCCGATTCATATTTCTCCTCCTGAAAGGACGGCGCTTCACCAGAGACACCCTGTATACGTGTATTTACAAACCTGTTCAGTGTCCTAAACGTCACAGAGTGCTATGGCCTACTTGTTTAAATAAATGTGAGAATTATTGAAATCTACTCTGAAAGTAGATTATATGTATGTTTATAAGGAACTTGAAGAAGCCACATCATGATATTAAACAGTATAAGGTGTTCCATTTAAAATAAAAAAATATATTTTTCTTCAAGCGTGCTAAAATATGAATTTTACTATACCGCATTGAATATATAGAACGACTATTATTTTACGGCGTACAATAATATTATTATTTTACGCTCAATTAGTAACTTAGTTTGCCGGTAGAGGTATTAGCACTTTTTAAGCAGAAACGCCATTTAAAATTTAAACTTTTAAAAATGTCGCAAATTGAAGGAACTCCACCTAAAATAAAACAAATCGCCGATGCCTTAGTTGAAAATTTGATCCCCAAAAATCGCGCAAAATATATGATTTTGCTTACAATAAATTTTTGAAATGGGCGCAAGAAAATAATATAATCAATTACACAGAAAATGTTATGTTAGCGTATTTTTCCCATTTGGCGGAAACTATGAAAAGTTCGTCATTATGGGCACAATATTCCATGCTAAAGTGCCAATTAAATATTAAACATGACATAAACTTAAAAATTACGCAAAATTAATTTCCTTCTTGAAGCGCCAAGCTGATGGGTATCAACCAAAAAGCAAAAGTTTTCTCAAAGAACATTTTAATAACTTTTAAAATGCGCCAAACAATGAATATTTGGCCATGAAGGTAATTTCAAATATAACTTTTTCAATCGCTAAAGTAGATACTATTTTCTTAGATCGTATTAATATTCGGAGTTAGTGGGCATGTCGTTGCGACGAACTAGTCAATTTAAGAATACAGGATATCGAAGACCTGAACGTATAATACTAGTAAAAATTCCTAATACTAAAACGAATAAGTCACGACATTTACCATAGTTGGAGATTTTTATTTAAATTTATGTAGACAATATATGACACTTCGACCTAATGACATCAACATAACAAGATTCTTTTTAAAATACCAAAATGGTAGATGCCACCGTGTCGTTATGGGGATACATAAAATTTCAGGTATACCAAAACAAGTGGCAACTTTTTAAAACTACCTAATCCAGAGGAATACACTGGTCATACACTGCGACGAACCTCAGCTACATTGTTAGTTGATAAAGGAGACATTACCAATCTACAAAGACACGGTGGATGGAAATCTAACAATGTAGCTGAGGATACATCGAAGACCCCCTTTCAAACAAACGTGAAATTGCCAATAGAATATTAGGGCGCGATGAAGGTAACACATCTACCGTAACATCAGGTGATCTTAACAGGCCTAGTACTTCCACCGCAACATCGAGATATCCCAGTCAAGCGAATATGAAATCCATCACGACTATAATGACGTCAATGTCAGTTCTAAAACAGGAGGCAGTGGATTAAATATTATTAACTCGACATTACAAAATTGTACCTTATATTACTATAAATAAGGAATAGGATTTTTCCCACACATAGTTACTACAAAAGAATGTTTGTTTAAAGCTTTCATCTGAAACAAGAGTTAATTATTATTATTGTTGTATTGTTAAAGAATTATAGTTTCTTTCTTACTCTACAAATTAATACAAAAATTTTCCTTTTACAAACCGTGTTAATACACACAACAAAAATAATGTTGTTTGACAGTCATGTTTGACAGTTGTAAAGTTGAGTTAACGCTGTTGCCTATTCATTCTAAAACCACCTCAATTACTTCAAGAATTTGGTTTTACGCTTGAAGAAAATAGTATATGCTACACGGAGTCGAACGTTTTTGTGTTTCGCAAAGTATTTTGCGGCCTCAGCGCCGCCGCAATACCTTCGCTCAACACAAAAGAATGCGTTCTACCTAGTAGCATAATATACTATTATACCGTTCTAATAACGGCGTATAATACTGTTAAAATCAGGTCATAGATCAAGGCGTCACTATACTGAATTATAAGACCGTAAATGAATTTTAACTGCTCTCGAAGTTTTTTATTTTCAAAAGAGGAAACTATGTAGGTACACGTGAAAAAGGTTAGGTTGGTGTATACCTACTAATATTTTGAAAGTTGATCAAGTTGTAGGTAGTGCACTTTACTGTTCAACAAACATCATTTATCAACGTATCTAGATCTAACTTTTTGTAGTAATTGTCCTAGTTTTTTAATAGAGATAACGAAAACATTAACACCTTCCGCAATTTTGCATTAATTTTAGTAAATTTGGACTACGCATTTATTTGGAAACTCTTTACCTACGCACCGAATTATCTCTGAATGTGCTTGACATAATTTCACTAAGTACTGAATCAATTAACAAAAACTGTTCTTATTAATTATTACATGCATTTTGTGTTTTATAATAAATCATGAACAGTGATCATTTATGCTACATTATTGCTTTAAAATAGAGACCTATATGGCGTAAAAAGAGCCGACAAATTAAGGAACGAGTAATAATAATAACATATGGCGAATTGCTTATGAATTAATACCTACAATACTTAAAAATATGAAATCTTTTTGGAGTAATGGTGGTGCAGGTGTTCAAGAAATCGAACGGTTTTACCGCCAACACTAGAACAACGTTTAATACACCTCCAGTCAACACGAACTTTTACCTTTTTCATGTTCCTTTTGTTTAAATGCCGTCGTCCTAGTTTGTTCCAAGAAGAATTTTTAAAAAGTAATTACAAGCGCGACTATTGAAATAATAATTTACAATTTATTAATACGTAAATCGTTTCTAGAAGGAAAAACTCAAGAATGCGTTTTGTAACACCGTTTATAGGTTTTTAATCGGAGGTTACCAAAACGGCCTCGATAAGTCTCATGGAAATTGAACACGCCATAAGAAAATTGTTCTAAAGATATCGAAAGTAGCTACCGCATAAAAGCGTTTCATTCAATGATTACTTTCGTTTATTTATGCAAATTGCAAACGTTCAACTTGATTTAACGGCAATGAATTGTTTAGCCGTTATGAGTATGTAATTTGTTGCAATTGCCGTCTTGGTAATGGTTCTCATAGTACACACGCAGACATTGTAATTACCACAACATATACACATATATTATACACAAATTAAATTAGTTTAAAAGCCGCGCTCTTAGTTATTTTAATACGCTTTTGCGTACACGAGTCATCTATAATATGTAATCTGTAATAGATGTTAATCTCTTAAATGGACCGGCAACAAGAAGAAAACTGAGTTTGTTCTACAGAGGAGTGCCGTCTTTATTACAGGATACGTGGGTCGTTCTTCGAAATTGAATAAAATCTTGCTCAATCTTCTATATGTGGAAAAATCGCGTTGTTAATATAATTTCTACACTGTTCTTACATCTATCTAAAAATTGATCATAAATCATACAAGCATGGCTTGACACTTAAATACATAGTAACTAAACAGATGGATCACCATCACAAACAATAAAAACACCGTTTATTCAAATGCAAAATAATAATTTAAATTATACGTTAAGTTTTCTTTACATATAGGACGACAGAATATATTTTACGATCATTAAAAGTACGCTTTTGAAACGTGCATTTGAATATTTGAGCGATGGACTTGAAGCTTTTTAAGTTGTTGTGGTTGACCTCAAGTTATTTAATACAAACATTTTCTGTCAGTGTTCGATGTTCTACAAGGCTTGGTTTATAGTTTCTTATGTTTTAAGATGTTGGTTTTAACAGATCACTTAAATTGGCAGAAAGATTTGGAATAGAGAAGATCATCAGCAACTACATTTCATTCTTACTTCCACTAGTTCCAGGATACCTTTTTTTTATATATGTTTAAATTATCAACTTAACATTCTGATCGAAAAATCTTGTTTAACTATAGATTTGAAGCTTTGGAAATATTACTAACAAGTCGTCTTCAGAAAGCACGACATACAGAAAAGATAAATGAGAGCCGTTTACTCCTAAGAAATGCTACATATACAAGCTGCTGAGCAGTGGTGTACTAATTCTTAAATAAATTACCAAGAACGATTAATTATAAAGAAATAAACTTTGTTCAAAGAATTATCTCGTTAAGCACTGTTAACACCTGTACGTACTCAATATTTGCTCTGAAAAGAACATTTTTAATGAAGAAATACAGAAAGGTGAAATAAATAAGGAAACCCACACTACACTAACTAAGCAAGTTTCAAAATCCACTCGCGTGCACATTAGATGGCAGATCCGTGTCGGAAAGATGATGATATCAACTATGGGCGGAACACAATTATTGTTGGGATTTATGCCAGGTGCTTGTATTTGTCACCTTAAAGTACCTACAAACACAATCACGTTACACACTAAATTAATATTATTACATGTGAATACTAGGGTGGGCAAGGATTGGCATGTTTAGGTTTTAGTGGTTTTTCTAAACCTTGAAGTAAATGCTTTGCCAAGACGAACCAATCCACAATTGCACACGGTTTCGTCACCACACTGTACAGGTTTATACTGATATACATAACACTTGCATCACAATACAATATTTAAAATGTACCATACGATTAAATTAAACCTACAAACATTCATGAAGCTTGTACTCGCCAAGATATACAAACTACCACCTAACTTAACTAAATGATTGACGTTAGAAATGTTGGGTACCTGCACAACCGTCTTCACTTGTATGTGAAAGAAAAGAGACATCAAAAACAAACTATCTTCAAATTTTGTTTTTTTCAGTTTTGTTGAATTTTGTTCATAAGTGTGGTATTTTTTCAGAAGAGGTTGTTTTTACAATAGACCACAAAAACTGCTTAAGATCTGAAATAATTACATCTAGTTTTATCTGTTTTGAATAATCATAAAAAATTTTAAATAGTTCTGCGTAGTTTTCCATATTTATTTTGTGTGTACCAGGTTATTTGGTGTGTAGACCTTTGTTGCTGGAATTCTTTATTTTACAGGATCTTTAGTTTGTTTCACAGATTATTACATTATCATTATTATCTCAATAAAACTAAATACCTAAACCTGTATATGAATACGTTGTGGATTGGTAACTGAGGATGGTGTACAAAGAACAAGAACAGTTTCTCACAGTCCAGCTCTTATTCACAAATCATATTAACAAAATTTTATCTTGGACATTCTGCTTTAGTCGCAAGTGAGTTCTGAGGCAGTAAGAAATTCGTCTTCCAAAAAAAAAACACTTCTTAAGTTTTGGGGTAGTGTTGATATTTTGGTTTCATATGGTTTTTGGGGTTCTGATCACGAATAAAAAAATTCAACCCTCCAAAAATAATAGTAGTATATTAAAGAATAACATTGTGAATTATATTAAATAAATTGCCTAACACACAATCGCTATTTCCACGTTTAATAGAAATGCTTATCCGCTGAGCTAAGAAATATCTTGAACGATCTTCTACTGTTACATCTCTGATACGATTCTCCAAATCATTCCAATTTCCAAGAATCTCAACCGAAATTGCCACAAAGAAGTGAGTTTGATTAATTTTCTCCTTATAATGAATAGATTTCAAATGGGCAGCTTTCTCTGCAGCACTACCGGACTCTGATATATTGGAAGGAGTCAGTGTATTGCAACATGTTGAAAATCCCATGTCAAATCCATTCGATTGTTCCAAAGGGTTAGAGTAATGCCATCCGATCTTTTACCGTCCAATCTTGATAAACCATGATTAATTTGGTTTAAATCATTGTGTTGAGAATTCCTCCCCTAACTTTAACATGAAAATCTATGAATATCATTTCTATAAACTTGTTCTCCACATTGACATTTGTGAGGTTTGCATAAATCAAGTCCCAAGCGAAGCATTGCAATTTTAAAAGTCGAGTCAGTTAAAAGGGTACCCGGTTTTTCACAGAGGAGATTGAGATTTGGAGGCTAGAAAACGGGCTTTTTCGATATCTGACTAAACCTGATATTTTCATCTATCCTTTTGACATTTAATAAATCCCAGTTTTTCTGATAATTTGATCCCTTCAAAATTTCTTTAGAGGTCGTATTATACTAGTATGTGTAACACTCAACGAATCCACCAAAAAAGGAGAGCTCAGCTTCTTGAGAAAGGGACAGTATGGAAGGAAACCAATCCAAAAGTCGAGAATACAGATGAAAGGAAGGCGAGGAGATATACAGGGTGTTTCTGAAAGGTGTGTGCATGGCTTTACCAGAGATTTGACACACAAACTGATATCCTGTTAATGTTCGGCTTTTGCAGTGTCAATTGTCGGGAGAGCTTGAGGGTTTACGCAGAAAGGTTCCCAAATCGGATTGACATGATCACATAGCCTACTAGCAGTCTACTTGAATTTCTAAGCGTATGAATGCGCCTTGCAGGAACATGAATTCAATTTTTTTCTGATCGAACTAATAACATTAGCGCAATTTAACAAGAGAGAAAAAAGTTTTCAAATTGTTCGTTTTATTTGTCAGAATTATTTTGATTTCGTATCGTTGACGGTTGTTAAAATGTTATGATTTATTTGATAGTGCCCGTATGAAAGCGACTTTTCCTGACATCAGAAATTTGTCTACATTACACAGAAAAACGTATTCGAAAGCAGACAACCAACATACTGAAAGCGGAAAAAATCCGTATCCGAAAGATGTATCGTTTTGACACCTGCCTTGGTTATGAAAATGTCACCGTATGTGTCAAAAGTAGAAAATAAATATTTTGTGTACTTTTCAGTGCATAATTCTAAGTCTGTTTTTTTTTTGTTACATTTTGTATATTATAGTTTTATTGCTAAGCAAATTCTACAAATGCATGAGGAGTGAGACGATTTACAAAATTACACTCCAGTATAAATAATTTTTTCCCATATAAGTTATTTAATTTTACACAAGCTTTATTCAAATTTCTTATTTTCGATGCTAAACAATAGGTAACAATGATGTTATTTACACTGAAACTTAGTATTGACTTCATAATGTGCTCTGAATCACCATTAATTTATTATTTTGTGGGCAGATCGAATGTGGTTAATCATCGATTATAGTATTGCTCTGATTCAGCTAATGATTCAATTCAACTGCATGTTTCAAACCTCAAAATGATTTAATAATAAGACTGTTGTAGAACAACAAATTATAAAAGTTAGAAAAACCTAAAAAAATATATACGTCAGTTATCAACGTGCGATTTAATTGAAAGAGTTCAACTGTTCAAATATATTTTATCTAACTCAAAATAAATACTTTCAAGAATACGATGGCATTTGTGACAAGTGGCGACTCATACTTTGTAAGCTATTGAGTAAGTACAACACTGATTGTCTAAAATACCAACATTTGCGATTTATTTGCATGAATTTGTTCTATTTTGAGTGAATAGTTACTATAATGTTACGCCACTGGAATTAAAACTCCGTATCCTGAACGTTCGATTATTTTCTAGAATATTATTTTAGAACTGTAAAAGCGTCGTCATATCATATCATATCGTCATATATTTGATATAAATATAACGAGTAGTCTTGTGAATTATAATTACTGTACGTGTTTAAAATAAATAATCTTTTTTTGGTTTCTTTTGGTAGGCAGTAAATAACTCCTGGACTCTTTATTAAATTGGAAGGTTTTTTGTAAACGAAAAAATTTCAACCAATTCTGGAGTTATGGCAACGTTTCGCACTCTGTGTTGCGGGTGCTTCATCGGTCCAGTGCCGGACTATCTCTTTGAAAATTAAAAAAATATATTCAAGTAGTTAGTTACTTTTATAGAATAAACCGTGTTAGTGTTCCATTTCCTGGCTTTTGGTTGTTATGAGTTTATCACGGACTAATGCTGTTAGAGTTTTAATCCCGGATGGTGGCATCCAATATCTAATGTTGAATATCGCAGGGGACTATTCAGTCAGCCTGGATACTTCGGAATCAGTAAGGAAAGTAGATGATAGCTCAATGACTCGCTAATGGTCCAGAACAGTACTGAGGTTTGGTCAGTGGAGCAAATTACTATTCTTTAACTAGTCATGTTCCTATTCGCCGTCAAAACTGTTGAGGAGCACAGAAGAAGGTTAGCCTTATGGGGCATGATCAACTTTAAAACGATAAAGAAACTCCAATTGTGGGGAAAATTATAGGTTTCATATTAAAATGTGCAATTTAAACAACACTTACCAATTTAATCTTGTAAACTACTCACACCACAAATTAGTGAAGGAGCGACTTAGCTCTTGTTTTTGGTAAACGAGGGTGGTCTGAAAAGTTTCCGACCTAACATAGCTACAAGAATTTTTATCTTAAAATTTATTTTTATTTTTTCACATAGTCTCCTTGTGACTTTATACACTTCTCCCAGGGATGCTCCCATCTCTTTAATCCGTCCAAATAGTACTCGGCGTTCATCTCTGCAAAATAATTGTTCACGAAGGTGATTGCGTCCTCATTTGGCAAAAATCTTTGTCCTCCGAGCGCAGTTTTTAGTTGAGGGAACAGAAAGAAGTCGCTTAGGGCTAGAATTGGTGAATAAGGTGGATGGTCAAGTAGTTCAAACCGTAATTCGTGGATTTTCGCTATGGCAATTGTTTAGGTGTGAGACGGGGCGTTGTCTTGGTGAAACAGGATTTTCTTTTTCTGCAAATGTGGCCGTTTATCCGTAATTTTTGCCTTCAGCTTGTCAAGTAATGATGCGTAGTATGCTCATGTAATGGTTTTCCCTTTTTGAAGATAATCGATTAGGATAACTCCATGGCTATCCCAGTCGCCATCACTTTCCCAACCGAAAAAACAGATTTTGCGGTTCCCCCTTTGCAGTCCACTGTTTTGACTGTATTTTTGTTTCAGGCGTATAGTGGTGTATCCAAGTTTCATCTACAGTAATTAATCGGCGCCTAAACTACGCCAATAGAGCATTGGAAATATTCATTCGAACACGTTTTTGGTCCAACGTTAGCAAACCCGGCACCCAACGCACGGACAGCTTTCTCATGCCTAGATCTTGATTTAATATGTGACAAACACGTTCTTTGGACATTTTCATTGCCTCTGCTATCTCTCTCACTTTAATTCGGAGGTCGTCTAACACCATTTGGTAAACTTTAGCAATGTTATCGTCAGTAGTTACAGTTTTTGAACGTCCCCAACGTTCATCATCTCCCAAGCTCTTACGGCCACGTTTAAATTCAGCTGCCCAAAATTTCACAGTGGTAAATGACGGTGAAGAGTCCCCGTACACAGAGTCTAACTCATCTTTAATTTGCGTAGGCGTATTCCCTTTCAAAGACAAATATTTTATGACAGCTCGATACTCGATTTTCTCCATTTTCACAAAAATACTCACATCGACTCACTCAAACGACTGTCAAATAAAACTGCGCGTCCAAAATGGCTGAAACTTTGATGTGTTGCTGTCAAAAGATGCACAACTACATTCCCTGACTTTTATTGACGAGTGCTGCCATCTTCACGTTGAGGTCGGAAACTTTTCAGACCGCCCTCGTATAAGTGCAAAACTGAGATGCGTATGGACACAGCAATATTTTTATACCACGATCCAGAATGTTGGTCAGTACCTATGAATATATGTTTTTGTACCTGTTTATACCCTTAGCACTAATTGGTTGTTGATAATGTAAACCACATGTATATATACCAGGTGCGTCAAAAGTAATAGACAGTAGAGTAATGGTACGTAAGGTTTTTGGGTCTCTGTGCGCCATTCCTAGGAGCAGTTGTTCTATCTCTATCCACTCAGATTCAGCGCATCTTAGATAATAATTAATCACTACTTCTGTACTTTTGATCGAAACACAAGTTTTCACCTTCGATGTTCATCTCTTGTATAGGTTTTACAGCTGTCTATTACTTTTGAAACATAATATATTTATATTTAAGGATTGCTCTATAACTATAGCTGTAAAATAATAAATGCTGTGTTGAACAAATTCATGTATCGCTAATAAATAACAGTTGTTTATGATACTAGTGTGTGAATTAAGGCTTTCATGCACGAGTTGAAAAGTGTACAAACTAGAGCCGCTTTGCAACTCGTGTATAAAAAGCACATCTCACACCTGCTTGGTTGCCAGGTATCGTTGTCATCAAAAATCGTTTAATAATAAAACTTCCATTAAATTTATATGGTACATATACATACGATTCATTTAAAATAATGACTTGACACACAATAATTGATAGACGCTGATAAAAAATTAATTAATTTCTTAAGTAGAATCTCGTGCGTTCTTAATAATACATTCCAATCAAGATAAGAAACGTTAAAAATAGTCAATACTGTATTGGCAAGTTATACAAGTTGCTGATAAATATTTATTTTGTATAATAAATATTGATTTGATTCAAATATTTAGTTTATTAATATTATTATGTAATTTGTATGCACACTATCATCGGTTGCAGTGATCTTCTACATCAAAAGATTTTGTGGTATCCGGTAAAACCTATATTTATTAAGGTAAACAGTGTATCGCTATGTAAACACAAAATAATTTTTTCTGAAAATCCACTTGTACAGAGTGTTTCTAAACCTTGCCGTTTTTAAGCTTTACAGAAAATAGGATAAATCAACTATTTCAAAACGTATTTTTAAGTGATTTCTAAACTTCGTTTTTTGCTGAATCTCGAAAGTTTCTAGAATTAATTAATAATTTGAATTTATTTTTTGCTTTCTTGATTTTGATAACAATCAATGGACTATCTGAAACGTGAGGTCGTCACGTGTTTACCACATTTCTACACTAGTATTTCTTCGAAAAACTGGTTTTTCAAACTAGATCACTAAAGAATTATTGTTTTTATTTTAATAGTTAATTATGATACAAGTAATGCGAAGCAAGTAAAGATTTTATACACGAGTTGTGAAGTTTAAAACACGAACCGCAAGTCAGTAGCCCTTTAAACACGGGCGTCATAGAATATTTTATCTACGTCAGTGATATTTGTAACAGGTTCTGCACCAGAAGAAAATTTTTATTTTGAATCTTGCGCGTTGGCATCTTGGCATCACATAAAATTGTTGATTAACATAATGGCAGAAACCACAACCATTTCTTTATCTATTCAGTCTATTGGGATATAAATTTTTAAAGATTGTTTTATCTGTAACCGGATGTTGGTTTCTAGTGCCATTTTCGTAGTTAGTTATTTAAAAATCTCGATTATTAATTCGACTGATTTTGCAGCTGCGCGAATTCAAATAAAATATGCGGATTCGATAAACTTGCCTTTATTATATTATATCCGCTACTAAATATTAAAATTAATACGACATATACATAGTGCTGAATCACCACTACTGTTACATTATTAATTAGCAAAACGCTATATTGAGAAACTACTTGTGAATTTTCGCAATTACTAACTATTTTTCTTTTTAATGTTTATCATAAGTTAAGATATTATCAAATAGGAAGTGTCCTTTCCTAACAATAATCGTCACTATTGACGAGAGCATGATGATGATGTGCAAGCATTTCTTCTCGGTTTCACAATTAAATGAATTTTCTCATTCCTGTTTACAAAAAAAAGTAATATCCTTTTACATTATAAACGTGGAAAATTTGTAACAATGTGAATAAAAGTGCTGTTATAAATAAGCAACATTTGTATAATTAAACACACCGCGCAATGTTTTTTTCTGTACTTTTGCAAATCAATGTAATTAAGATGGTATTGACAGCCCCATCTATATAATTATGTTGGATAAAAATGTTAATCCGGAGCCGTTCTAGGTCACAGCTTCTCGTTAAACAGTGAAAAATATTTTTTTGATGTTGGCACAAAAAAAACCTTCGCCGGTTTGTCTTTGTTTGAAATCTAACGTGTGAAACAACAATTGTAACACATTTTAGATAGGCTAAGGTAAGAACTATCTGTTTAACGACAAGCATCCGGTGCGTTTTTTAAATTAAAATTCAACATTCCAATAAATCAACATGTTCTTACCGCAATAATGTTACATGACCACAGATTTGATCAGATTTCGTAACTTTTGATTGGAAATTTATTTTGTAAGAGAGTATTTGTATTTTCTTACTGAAGCTCGTGAGATTATACAAGAATTATATACTAATTTCTTTTCTTTTTCCAGATGATGAAGCATGTGCAGCTTTCTCCGTACCGGAGTAGAGCTGACACTGTGTCTTTAAATTCAACCACGTCCTACGGCAGTTTGAGTCCAGAACCTTTAGGAAGCAGGTCTTCTAGTTATTCTTCGCTCAGCGAATCGAACCCACAGGTCAGTTGTACACCCTTTTTAGAGTCACATGCGTAATAATTTTCATAATGAAATTCGCACGAATCTAAAACTTGAATGTGGTTTTTCGTGTTACTCGGGTATGATTTCATAGAATTTCAGTTCGACCTTACAAGGCAACCCATTTTCATGGGAACTGATTTTAGAATATTCCCACGTGTTTTGCGCATTACTTCGCTTCCTTCTCATCAAGGTGCTGTTTTTAATTATATCGGCCAATTAGTTGGTTTTGGAATATTTAACGGATCTTTTAATATTTCGGAAGTTTCGTGTAAAACGGATGTCGTTGAAATTGCTGTTAGTTTGCAAAGTCAAACAAAGAAATTACAGTAATTTTGTGTACACGCGTTTTATATTTGTTTATTTATTCGTATATCAACATTTATTTTCCTGTGTTATTGATGATAAAGACTCGTTTGATCTAAATTGAGGATTGTTTTCTTATTCAAACAATAACTACAAATACCGTGATTTTAATTAGGAATTTTTTTTTCATTATATCGGAAACAAAAAGTTTGATTAATACCAATTATCGGTGTGTTATAGGTACGTATTGCTTCAAAATATTTACAATAAAGATGGGTTTTCTGATTGCAAGAATTATGGTTAAAATGAAGGCGGTATTCCACACTGGTGATTACAAAAGATATGATTACAAATAGGAAAATATCGTGTCAACTGATTAAGTTGCACTTTGTAATGAAACAATCGAAATTTTTCACCACAAACATGACTTCTGATGACTAGGTACTTATTTGTTAATTCATTCTATGTTTGTTGTTGAAGGGTCGTGGGATTTCTTCTTGATGAAGATTATTTGAAAGGCTTCTAATAGCAAAATTGTAAAGAATATGCTGATTAAATTATAGTAGTTAATAATTATAAAATCTGTGGAAAATAATTACTTAAAAACGGTATCGAGACATTCTTTTATTAAACATTCGTATATTAAAGAACTAGTTTCAGAAGATACATTTTATAAGACGACTACAGTTGCTAAAATGCCTTCTTTATACTATTTTTTTGGGCTTTTAAATGTAGGAAATTTTGAAGTAGGGGAAGGTCGGGCAAAGTGGCCACCCTAAGCTTTGAATGACTACCTCTTCAATATATATCAATATATTTTATGTTATATTATCAATTTATTCTCTCAACCTAATGTAGTTTCCATATCAGATTGTTATTTTCGCATATAACAAAGTATTTAATAGTATTTATAAGTTTAAAAGCGAAATGGAAATTGGCCACTTTACCTACCCAGGTTGGGTAAAGTGGCATAGTCTCAATAAAATTCAGTTTTTGTTACATTAATTCAAATTTTATTAAAATTTCACAAAGAAAATAATGAAATAAGACAAAGTAACTCAAATTTTCTTAATTATTAATTGGTTATCAACTTATCAAACTCAAAATTTAATGTTAAGAACAAAATTCGCAAATAAAGTCATTATCTTCGTCACCACAGCCTGAGCATGCTTCATGAGCCCATCGTTTACAAATAGAACACTGTATCCAGCCATCATCATGTTTTGACTTAGACCAAGTTTCCCTGCAGTAAAAACATTCAGGGTCGTCATCCATATCATCGTCATCAGTATCGATGCATTTCTTAATTTTAATTTTAGGCTTCTTAGCACTTTTATTTGAAACAATAGCAAATTTAGAAACTCTTTTGGAGTTTTCTTCTGCTCCTGTAGTGTTTTTTCTTCTTGCAATTCATTTTTATATGGACTGCTAGTTAAGATTGCTGTACGACCCCTCTTTCTGGTTAGTTTTGTTGTTTTAGGCAATGCCTTGGGAATCGGAAACAAGTCCTTAGGCGATACTGCAAAAGATGTGCTTGCTTGTGGACCTAATATTGGCGACGTTAATGTGCTTGCTTGCGAATCCAACATTGGCGGTGTCATTGCTAGTGTTTCTTCCAGGGTATCCTGTAGAACTGATGGAGACTCTCCTGTATCAGGTGTCTCATTCTCTTTGTTGGACTTATTCTGTTGTGTTTCCGGTTCAGCAAGAACCGTATCTGTTGTGTCTGCAGCCAAAAAGTCATGATCTTTAAAGACGTGGCGATCTATTGGCTCTATTCCACATTTACGAAAACCATTGACTGCAATAGACTGTTGGGCTGCCTCACTGTAAGCTTCGCCAAAGAGTTTGCTGAATTGAAAGACAGTTATTGCTCTTCCTGGGTTATTGCGAAGATACTTCTCAACTGCGCGGATGTAGTATTTGTTCACAGGCCCCATGAAAGACACATCCAGTGGTTGAAGCCTGTGACTGCAGTGTGGCGGCAAACACAAGACGGTGGTGTGATTTTTCTTGCCAATTCAATAAAATCCAAATTTTTAGTGTGCGTTTTATGTCCATCCAGAATCAGGAGAGCTGGATCATCTTCAGTTGGCTTGGCGAATTTGAGGAAATGTGTAAACCATTCTGTAAAAATGTCCAACTGCATCCACCCTGACGAATGACAAGCAAATGCTGTACCTGGTGGTGCCCCATCTTGAAGTTCCACCTTCATTCTTTCCGAGGAAAAATAATAAAGGGGAATAAAGTTTCCACCAGCCGCCATACAAATTACAACGGTGCTTAATATTCCTCGCTCTGCTGAGGTGATAGCGCCCACCTGCTTCTTTCCTTTTTGCGCCAATATTTTAGAGCTCTTACTCTGCACTGTCGTAAAGCCAGACTCATCTACATTGAAAATACGATGAGGTGGGTAGCTTTTTAGACCTTACCTCTTCTAGAAGGTCAAAAATTTTGTGACACTTACTTTATTAAAGCCCTGTGCTCGAGCAAGAGAGGTTGCTTCTGGGCTTCTTAGTGTCAGTTCGGATGACGTTTTCTAAAAGCAGAAATCCATGCTTTTCCAGCCATTTTAGTATCTTTACTAAACTTATGTTCTATATTATTGCGTTCAGCCAACTGATAGGCCAGTCTCCGTACATCTTGTAGAGTTAATCCGTAGAATCGCTTTTCCATTTCTAAAATGTGATGCACTAATTCTTCTTCTTGCTCCGGACTAAAAGTTGGACGGCAAGATCCCAAATTTTTTATTTTCAACAGCTTCTTTGTTTATTCCTTTTACACGTCTTTTGAGCGTCGACCGAGGAACTTTGAATTCTTTGCTAGCCTTGAGGAAGCCCATTTCTTCGTTTCTTACAGCCCTTATAGCTTTTTCCATTGAATCTGGGTCCCATGTCTGTTGCTGCGACTTCCGTTTGTATGTACTTGGCATTATCTAAAACAATACTAAACATTATTTAAAACTGGAAAAGCTACTACTTAGACGGGTAAAGTGGTCTACCTAGGTCACTTTACCTAACCACTGAGTAGGCCACTTTACCCGAAACGCCATGCGACGAAAAAGGAAACTGCTCAAATGTCAAATGAGGTTATATTATCAACGTTTGCCGTGAAATAACTAGTTCAATATAGAGACTAAACCGATAAAATATCACATTCTTTATAACTTTTGTTGAGCACAGTAATTTATCACAATGTTTACACCACTTACCTTAGATCAAAGACCACAAAAATCACTTTTTGTAATAAAATCTTTCCACGTGAACCAAGCGCGTCCGTGTTTACTGGAGCAATATGGCATCGGGCATTGAACTGTTTCCACACGCCGTTGACGGATGGCGCTAATTAGTTGGTTTTAAAAAGAAAGTGGCCACTTGACCCGTCTGGGTCACTTTAACAAACCTTCCCCTATAATTGCTAGGTGGCACTATTTTCATTAAATTTTGGTTTAAATGCTAGTTTGGTTAATTAGTACATTTATCATACGTTTAACTTATAAAAAATGGGTGAAAATAAATCTAACTAGATAAATAAATTTACCGAACATTAATTACGATTTAAACTAACGCACGTCGAACGTAACGACAGCTTTGACGTTTAATATCAAATCAGTGTTACCACCATTCGGAATTAAAAGTGTACTATTTCTATATAAAAGAACTCAATTTTCTATAAAAAGAACTCATTTGGGTGCTTTTATAGCTCTGTAAACGACCCAAAATAGAAAAACAATATTATTAGTGCAGTAAATACGGTCTTAAAAACAGACCTATAAAAATTTTTTTGTAATATGAACGGATTTTGACGTAATACAGCTCATTTTTTTTCGTAAAAAATTGTAGATCAAAAAAGGCCTTTTGTTTTTTGTGGAAACTTGTTTACATTGTTTACATAGCAAAATTTGCTGGTAAGTTATTCAATTTTGACCGGGTAAAAAATTTGTTCCATATACCTTATCAATAAAATTATATATGAAATATTTTCTTATTAAATTAATTTTTTAATTTAATTATTAATTAATTAATAATTTATGGGCAAATTCATGTACATTTCAAAAATTTCGAGTTTGTATTCGTTTTTGAATAATCTTAACACGCTAAATTCTATTTTTTAGTCCATATTATTAAAAATGGATAAATTTGTTAGTTTGTTAATTAAAAATTTAATTGACTAATTAACAAATGAATTAACAAATTATGAAATGGATTATAAAAACGATTTTGGACTCGATTTCGAATAATACCAATTATCTAAACCAGATTTTTGAATAAATTAAGTCAAAAAATTGTTAATTAACAAATTAATTGGAACTTAATTAAACAATTTAATTTTTGGTACACAAATAACTATTATTATTCAGTCACTTTTGTATCTTATATTTTGACTTTTAAACATTGTTACCCTACATTTATTGATTAGAATTACGCGGCTACCAACGTTGCGTTATGACAGGTTGAGACCTTACCGAAACCACAGAATAAATAGGCGAGACTATTGTAACCCTCAGATTGTTGACTTTTGCTTTACGTACGAAATTGTGACGAAATCCTGTAAAAATATGTTACGTTTACAATTACTAGTTTTTCTTTCATTAGGGTTGGTTGGTTTTTTGGGGAATGTCGTGGAAAAAATGTTGCGTCTAATACATGAGGAAAACAGAATCGCTTTCCCCACTTGTTGGACAAATAATTATTACCATTTTTGTAAAAATTATTCATTTTTAATCAACAAATAAATCATCAAATCAGCAAAATTTGATAAATTAATTAATTAACATTAATTTTGAAATGTTCATGTATTTGTCCATAATTTATTAATTAATTAATAATTAAATTAACAAATTAATTTAACCATAAAATATTTTGTGTATAATTTTTAGTGATAAGATATATGGAAAAAAATTTTTACTCGGTCAAAATTGATTAAAATTAGCACTTACCAGCAAATTTTGCTATGTAAACAAGTTTCCACAAAAAAGCAAAGGTCTTTTTCGATCTACATAGGTATTTTTAAGAAAAAAAAATGATCCCTATTACGTCAAAATCCGTTCATTATTAAAAAATTTACTGTTTTTACTGCACTATATTAGCAATGAAGATTTTGTTTCACTTTACCGCGAAAAATATGCAAGAATAGTTGTTCTTCAGCATCAACCTGATATCTAAATTATCATTAATTAAATTACAAATAAGTTTTTCAAATCTAAATTAGGTACCAACATACTAATACTTATCCACGGTAGGCAAACATCTCGTAATTAAAAAAACATGGGCGTGATTCCTTCAGTAGTCGTTTTAATTAAAATTATTCATTTTTTAATTTAAGAATCTTCCTAAGGTGGATGTAAAAATGAAACTGCATTTTTATGGAAATAGTAATATTTTAATAACAATATTGTTATTAAAATAATATTCTATGTCAAATGGTCTGAATGATGGTTTTGCCTTGAAAAAGTCCCCATTTGTTAGGAACAAAACGTCGGCACTAATTCCACAAAAAAGGCGATTTAATTTTGACCTCTATCTTATGAAGAATCCTTAAATTAAAAAATGAATAATTTTAAATATAATTTTTAAACAATAAATGTTGACTCGTGTTAACGTAACACGTACGAAAATGCATTTGCGTTGAGGCAACCTTGTCGACAGATGTGTTATTAGCTACATAAGTGGATCTTTCATTTATTATAGCCAGTATGTATTGGCAAAATAACAATCTCGATTCGCCTGCTGTGGACAAATCAGTTTTAGCCACGGCGATTCGATATTGTTATTTTTTGCCAACACATAGTTGGCTATAGTAATTGAAGGTTCGACTTATGTAACTGCTAACACATCTGCCGACAAAGTTGCCATAATTTTTAAACTTATAATCTTTGCAAAAAAGAACAACAACCGTAATAAACCACAGATTGTTACTGCTGTTTTCTAATAGCAGATGGATGATGACTTTGCTTACGATTGCTTATTCGATAAAATAAATTACTCTTATTATGAAGATGATTCAATTCCAAAGAACAAATAAAGTTGCTTCGAGGTATGTTAATAATAATAATAATAATAATAGTAATAATAAATTCTTTATTAGTCTGAATGGTTGTATTAAAAGTTACAAAAAGAAATGAAAGTATTCAGTACTTACAGACTAATGGGCGGCATAATCAGAAAGACATGAAATTTCTTCTGTTCTTCCTTATGAATCCAACTAAACTTAACAATAAGAAACAGGAAAAAAAAAAGCTGATAATGTGTAGTAAACATACTAACTCACTATGTATAGGTCCTTATTTTGCTCAATTTGTAATCCTTTCCGAAGTTTTACTTTGAAATTATTTGCAGACGATGCTTCTATGTGAGATATACAGGTATTTATAGATGTTGAAAGAGAATGTTCTTTTTAAAATCCGTATTATGTTGAGGAGGTGTAAGTAGTCCTTTTGATCTGAGATTTAAATTGTGAACAAGGTCTTACTCTGAAGAACACGACGATTGCGCATGTTTAACCAGTTAACTTCTTTAAGTTTGTGGCTTTGTTACACCATTTCTTAATACCATAGATGAAACGTAGACCTGAATTTTGTACTCTCTGTATTCGATCGGCATCAAATTTAGTTAAACAAGGTCCATAAACCGGACTACAAAAATTGAAAGTTGAGAGTACCAAGGCGTTACATAAGACCAATTTTAGTTTTGTATTTAAAAAGTCAGTTCTAAAGTAACGATTCATATTGAGGAACCATATCGGTTTCAAAAAGCAAGAGAGCAGTTTGAAAGCTCATAATTATGGGTCCAATTGATGCGAAACGTGTCAAAGACCTTCATGCAATAACGATTTTATAGAAATTTCACCACTTTCTCAATTAAAAAACTACATTGTAGGTTTAAATGAACCTAGCTTATTTTTGTAATTTTCAATTTTTAAAAAATTTTCAATTTGGTCGTTGATGAGAATAGTCTCTCAAGTCGTTGGTCCCACTTTGTGGCGATATGAAACCTTCAAAAGTTGAAATGTCGAATGTCTTGACATTCACTGGCGGTAACCGCCTCTCTATATTAGTTTGTTTCGATCCGGAGAAGTAGTGGTGAAGCTCAATAATGCAACTGTGCAAACTTACGGAGAGTTTCTGCCAAACCTGTAAACGTCTCCACACTATATCTGTGGTCAGAACGCGAGAGATCCACACACTTTACGAGCTCCTAGTGTCTTTGTGAGGATTGTTTGATATAATATAGTTTTGGATATTCTCACTAGTCTATCATCTTCAAGAATGTATTTTTGAATCGTTTTCGCACATAATTATAATTGCAATATTTTCAAGATTCTTTTTTCTTCGCATGAACATGGATTTTTTGTCTTTTGCACTTCAACAGCATTAAACTATTTCTTCTGTACCATCACCCTTTTCATTGTTTGTTCGGGTGCTTAACACTTAAAAATGACTGAACTAATTAGGATACTTTCTGGGTGGAATGGTGAGCTTGTTGCGGCTATCCTGTGGACTAACAAAGTCGTGTAATGATCAAATGATTTTGGACGATACGGTTGAATGTACACAGCCTAAATTTCAAACTTCCATATCAGGTGAGGGTGAACACCGCTTGGCTAAAACTGAATTGTTTTTGTTGTGACTAACATTGGTTTCTTAAAACGGCGAATTTGTTGCATCCGAGCTTTTTCTGTGGATGTTGAAACGTTTCAATCCAATATTATTCTGATCAGTGACTGCCAGATATGCCCATGCCTGGCGCTTTCTTCTCATTGTGATATATTATTTTATTTCATCTCCAGATCTTTACTATAGAGACAATATACACTACGATTTCATATTTGCATCTTATCCATCCTTTTTTTTAAATGTAATTAACGCTGATGCGTTGATGTAGATAAAATCTTGATTTTGAATAACCAGAATTTCTAGATCGTTTGCGAGCAATATAAAGATGTATTCATGTTCAGTGAAGTTCTTGTATTTAGTCTTTTCCTCTTTGTTGCATTTTCGGCTGCTAGAGTTGTATATGAGTAGGGGAGTGCGTGTTAGTGCATTGAAATTCTGCTGTCCAGAGAATTACCACATCAGGTACCTTTCCATCGTCCCTACTAAGCCCTGCAGGTTCCAAAACTGAAGGTACTTCAGCAGACGCTAAGGCTCTTCTAATTATTTCATTTAATTTGAAATGTCGAGAGAGTGAGGGTAGCAGATCTCAGTTCAACAAAAATATGGAAAATATTATTATCTAATAAAGTGTCTATTTGTTTTGAAGAAATACATGGCAGCCATGCTCCATTTTCTGGGGCTAGAAAAGCTTAAATCTTCCTTACTTTCAGCGAATAAGATTTTCAAAAATGCTGTTCTATGATACTCTAGAAAACTTCTAGATTCTTCGCTAAAGCGATAAATCAAGTAGAAAAATTTCACGACAAAATTCATAAAACAGTTCGCAGTGGTGTCAAGTTTGACAGTGAGACTATTTTACCAACCATTGGATAGTCCATTGATGTATTTAAGGTTACAAGCTGCATATCCCATTCTAAATTCTTACGCTCACGGTCTTAATATAGCCGATATCTTCTTTTTAAACACAATTCTAAAATAAATTAATTAATTTACCATTTTCGTTTATTAAATTAAAACAGTCTGACATTATTTTGTTTGTAAAAGATGGTATCCAGACAAGAGACACCACAAAGCAAAATCATTTGGAAATCTTAAAGACTGAAATGAACTGGAAACAAAAATGTATTTTCTCTTTTTTTTTCAATATTATTTTGTTGCACTTGAAAATCGTAGTTTTCTTTCATTTTCAAGGGATTAATTTTAACCCAGAATCTAAATATAGAATAATATACAGGACGTTCTATTTAAAATAATCGAATGCGGTTCTACATCTATATATCTTACCCTGATTTCAGATTCAGCCAACTTCTTTTTTTTACTTTTCTACGTATGTTTGATAATATCTTCAATTTTACTGTCATACAAAAAAAATTATGGGCAGTCTTACATTACATATTCGACAACTTTTACTTGAACTATTTTTTCCTAAAACGAATCAGTTAGGTGTGGAGTGAAAATGTAGTTTATTTTTCAGCTTATTTAGGACTTTCTTGTAAATGAAAGTCTAAATTAGTCACTTTTTTGTTTATTGTTATTGTTAATATTAATGATATCTATAATGAGTTTTCAGTTCTAGGTATCGATTGATATTTTAAATATATTTAATCCGCGAAAAATATTTTTTAATTTTATTTTAGAGTTCGTTTTTATACCTGGGTTAATATTTGATTCCGATAATGTAGACATGTAAATTATCCACGTGTATTATTTTGTACCTTTTGTCCATATTTAAATTTCATCTAAGATTTTACAATGCAGCGAAGGTCTTTGACTTACCAATATTTTCGCATTATAAATAACATTGATTTATGTACTACCTTCCAACCATTGTCGAGAATACCAAATTTCCTTTTAAAACTTTAGCACATACGTAATTGAACAACCCGTGAATGCGAATCTCGACTCAACACCATAATGAACAAGGACCTATTCTCTCACATCATTGCACCTTCTTATTAAGCCTTTTAAAAATTCGCGTAGGAATAAATAACATCGACTTTCAAAAAAAATAACTGCATTTTTCATTAAAAAAATAAGGTCATTCAACCTGTGTGATCTAACAGTTTTTTCGAAAATATTGCAAAAAATTTATTGTGTAGGTATACTACCTGATTTGGTCTTTTAGGCGACTACCAGTATCGTACGAAAATAATTCCCAGTAGGTTGTACATTAAAAGAAGATCTCGCATATGCATTGTCCTCATAGATCTGAAATACTACAAAGAAAAGTTCGTTCCCATCGAACGTTCTCATGGTGTCGCATGGCATCTGGTCGTGGCGTCATCTTCCTCTTCTTGTTCTTTCGCTTTTCCTGTCATTATGTTAATGTGTATAAACTTGTAAAACCACAACCTCACGGAATTTTATACCTATAATTGCAATAATTTGAATTAATTTTTAACTGATTAGTAGGTTCCGGCGATCCTCTTTAGCTTAGATAGGTACCCTTCCAGTTCTACGATTTTGTATTAGGTTAATCGATTATTTACAGTTAACCCTGTCGTTTTATTCTGTGTTTAGTGTGGGCTTAGCGATTTTGATAAAACTGCAATCTAATTAAACTTAAAAGGATACAAACCCACTGTTTATTTATACAACAATCTCGGTAGTAAATTATGATGTAGAAGTCAGAAGTCGTATACGCAAAGAATTTGTTATTGAAAAATTATAATAACGGCGCCGGTGGGGATACAAGCCAAAGTGTATCATTACTTTCAATGTCAATGCTACAATTATACACATAAAGTTACGATTGTTCTTGAACAATGAACAATAAATAAGAAGTTATGCTCAATTATTATTGTGCTTACTTAACTTATTGATTATTAATTGTTTTGTATCAATCATCAACTCGCGCTAATTGCTTGGTTGTTTTGGGTGACATTATTTCGACCCTAAGTGTGAAAGTATGTAGACAAAATAACTGCATTCTTTCTCATACAACCGGATATTCTTGTTTATTTTCAAAAATTGTTGATATAATAAAATGTATTGTTATATCAGAAGTAACTGAACTTTTTATCTCCCGTTAACGTTTTGGTAAGATAAGTAATACAAATATGAATTTCTAAGGGATCATAAAAGGCACATGCGACAAGATTAGCAAGTGCGTTGGTTTTAAAGTATACAAGACATTCCAGATGTAACCGATAGCATTTTCTTATATTTTTTATGTTTAAAAAGGTCTGTGAAACAATAGAACACATGCTTGTGTTGAAGTCTTATAAAGTAGTTGAGGGGAGTAGTGACTTTCAATCGAAAATGAATTATTTATGTTTTTTTGGGTCAATCCGTAATTAAAATGTGTAAGAATGGGAAGGTAACGTAAAATTGTTTGAAGACCCCGATGGTTGAAGTTGAAGAAGCCTTTTTCGGCGACGTTTCCTGTTGAAGATCAGCATTCTATAATAAAGAAGCCCTAATGTTTAGAAATTAATATTAAAGTTTCTTTTTAAATGTTAACTGGATAGATGTTTGTGCTGTCAATTTCAATTCAAATGAATTTCAATGATCGAGATCGATAATAAATTACGTCATTTTATTTAAGAATGTCTTGAATTATGTTATACAGGGTGTTTAAAAAGGTGCGGCAATATTAAAGGGGGTGATTGCCCAGGTTATTTTATACAAAAAAGTTCCTATAAATATAGGTCCGCAAAGGCTTCATTACCGATCTACAGCGTGTTGAAGTTCAACTAAAAAAAAAAACAATAAAAATTAGACAGCGCGCCACGGTACGACTGAAACAACGTGTTGTATTGCAAAGTATGCGTCTCCCACAGCTATTGAAACGCCTTATATTTCATTATGATATTTCAAGCCTTTTGGAAAAATCTAATTTTTACTGTTTTTTTTATATAAACTTCAACACGCTGTAGATAGGTAACGAAGCGTTTGCGGACGTATGTTTATAGGAACTTTATTGTATAAAATGTCTTAGACAATCGCCCCCTTTAATATTGCGGCATCTTTGTAAACACCCTGTATAAAAAAAATATGAAACAAACGTTGTTGTATATTAAATTTTCTACAACTTGATTTGAACGTTTTAAAACGTACCTGCTTAAGTGGGCGTTCTGGTGCATCGTTGGTTGAGAAGTGTGTAAAATCACAAGAATTGTATAATTATTCCACAGCTACACCTACTTAAATTGGCTGAATTTTTGTGTAATGTGTCGTTCGTTTCATTTGTTCCACGTATGTTTGAGAAAGTCATGTTTAGAAAACTTTGGATTTTGTTTTATGTAAAACAGATTTGGAATTAAAAAACTTCTTTAGTAAAAAAGTTCAAATTCGAATTAAAAACTTTGAATCCCATTCTGTAACAATCGAAATGTTATCTTTTAACTCTTCAGATAGTTTTTTTCTTTTGAATTATTGTAAACCCCGCTCTGATAAATTTTATGATTCTTTCATTTAAGAAACCCTAGCAGTTTAAAAATCATCTGCCCATATAATTTTGATAAAATGAAAATTTTTATGATTTTTGGAAGAACCCATGTTTAGTTTGTTTCAGAATGTTTTTTTCTGAATTAAGGTAGACCCCACTTCGATAAAGTTTCTAGTTTGTTTGAGAAACCTAACATTTTAAAAAATTATCTTCACATACAATTTTGATAAAATGAAAAATTTGATGATTTTGAGAGGGGAACAATTTTTAGTTTGTTTTATAGGGTTTTAAAAATCTTTATCGAAGTAAAAGTTGATTTTTAGTTTTTCTTCAACCTTCTTTTTTTCTTTTTACGAAAATTTAGTTTTTTGTTTATTAGAACGATTTCAACTTGCTGGATACTACCGTGATTTTTAAACGGCTCTGTTCAGAGCTACCTGTTCTATAAGAGGTTGACCTCTTTTTTTTGTTTTTGAACAGAGTTTGTATAGAGCCCACGATATTTGAGTATGGATCTCTAATTTTTTTACTTGTTTTTATTTACACTGATTAAAGAGTATTGTAGGGTGTTGTAGGTATATTATTTCAACTAAAGCGAATGGTTTTCTTAATATTTCTGCCAATAAAACACACACAGGGTAGATGGTGCTGAACAGAATTGAGAGCAGCTTAAGATTAATAAAGACCACACATCCAACAATTTCACAAACTAAATGCTGCTGTCTTTGGACTAGTAGTTTAAATGTTGGTGAAGAGTATCAGAAGCTTCTGTAAAAACTTGACCGCTCGCCACTCTTAGGTAAAAACGTTCCTCTATTGTTTTACAGAGTTTTAAGATTTTACGACAAGCGGAAATGAAGATAACGTGAAATTGAAGAAAGTAATTAAAAGGGGGTTTGTTGGTCCCCTACTGGGCACCTTCTCAGGTGGCGAGTAAAGCAGCGTCTGACTTAGTATGAACGGCTACTCAAAATTGGCGGCTGATTAAAAACTCACCAACCCGTCTGAAAGCGTCAAATAACTCCCCGCTTAAAATAAAATATGTGGAAGTTCAAAACAAAAGATTAATCCCAGGTGGATAGAGACAATGACTCACGATCTCACACCGACGAATCGGTCAGCCACGAGAATTCTGAGGGAGGCAAAAATTCTACAAAATTAAACATTTTGTGACATAATATAAGACTTATGAAAGAACACTGTTTTTGAACACGAACTAGAAGAATGGGATATTGTTGGTCTAGCTCTAGCAGATATAAGAAGAAAGAGGAACAAAAACTATAACTAAAATCAGGAAATGCGATGTACTATAGAAAATAACGAGGACAACACTCAACAACGCCAACGGTGTAGAAGAAAAAATAGAAAACAATAGAACAGAATAAAAACCAAACTTAGAAATACACAACTAAACAGCATAAAAACAAAGATGGAATACTACGATATGAAAGATATCATAAATAACGCAAGATTATTATTCCAATCTTTATGACACAATACAAATAATACAATCAATAAATTGTTACAAATGAAAATAAAACATATCAATTCAGACCTACAACCAGAAATCAGCAAGAATGAAATTCGGAACGAATGAAATATAATAAAACATCCAGAAAAATGGGATAACCGCAAAGATGGTAAAAAATGGGGAAAGAATATTCAAAATTCAAAAAAGGAGACCCACTCTACTCAACGTAATGTACAAACTATTAACAAAAATACTGACAAACATATTAACATCTAAACTAGATAACTATCAAGCAAAATAACAAGCTGGATTATATGCTTACGAATATCAAATACCGCTATACATGATATTCGTGGACTTCGAGAAAACCTTTCACAGCATCGATCACTGGGCAATGAAAAGCTCATTATAAAATGGAAGAATTGATTTCACATAAACAAACGGAACAAACTGAACCCATTAAGATAAAACGGGGAGTAAGACAAGGAGATACTGTGTCTCCCAAGTAATTAAAGCAACCATTAAAAGACATCTTCCGGAAACTGAAATGCGAAAAAAAGGTATCAAACGATACTCAGATGATATTATGCTGATAACAGACAACATAGGGGAACTAGAAGAATTGGAGAATTAAACAATGAATCAATAAAGATAGGGCTGATGAATCTAGTAGCAAAAACAAAAATAGAACAAATAATAGAATACGCTTGTGAAGAAGAAGAAAGAAGAAAAATAAAGAGAAGAAGAAGACTAGAAACGGCGTCTCTTGGAAAACTCGAATACATTCTGCTGATTAAGAAATACACACAATATCTAATAACAAGAGTTTTCGAGCAATGCATAGGTACTCCCTCTTACGTACGATTCTCAAATCACTAAGGATCACATAGAAATAAATTGCTACGGCACCAAGATCTCTGGATAGACAAATGTTAAATAATATTAAGTGACCGTAAAAAAACACATGGATCCGTAACAAAACGAAAGCAAAAGATGTCTCCACCCAAGTAGCAAGGATGAAATGGAAATTGTCGGTACACCTTAATAGAGACCATGTGGATCTGCAAAAAATAGATGAATGTCTCAGATGCGATGCTCAGACGATCTAAACTAAAGAAACATGCTGAACCAAGATGGATGCAAATCACCCAGGAGATAGAAACATGGAAAAGAGTAGGGGACATTTACGGCTGATTAGATACGTATTAAAGTTCATAATTAACTGATATTGAAGAAGAAAAAATTGTAATAACTGTAAAACAAAAAATTTCAAGTGAGCATGTGTGTTATCAAACCACTGAAGGGTACTACATACAAATAGTATGAAGAAAAACATTGTTTTTAAGGTGACACATTAGGTGCTGCCTCTTCAGAAACAAAAACTGATGAGTTGTTATTGGCGGCTTAAAAATTTAGTGTTACTTTTATATATGAATTTTCATTAATACCTATAATATTTTGAATTAACAATAACTTTTGCGACATCTAGTGTCGACTCATGTTAAGGTAACACGTGCGAAAATGCATTCGCACTAAAGGAACTTCGTCGAAAGAATTTGTAAAACCAGTTACTTCTATTATTATAGCCAACTAAATGTTGGCAAAAGTAACTATCTTGCTGCAAGTTCGCAAGAGATTGTACAATAGGAAACAAACAACCGAAAATCACTCGACAGCTGTTTCATCCGTTTGGGACTCTTCAGGAGTGAGAGAACTCGACTGTAGGGTATTTTGAGTTAATTATTCTTATTGTTTTGTGACAATTGTATAGTAATCTTTCGATTCGAAAAAGTTGAAACTAAGTTGACGGCTTTATTTTTAGTAATTCTGTAAAAACTCGCACCGAAAGCTTCAGATTTTTAGTGGATCTGTATCATTTCACCGTTAATTTAATTAACTAAAGCTTCATTTCCGTCGATTCTAATTTTCTCTTAATTAGCATTAGTATTAAAATGATTTCAATTTTTGTTTATAATTTACACGAATCTTCATTTTCAGATATTCTATTAATTTGGTGCGAGAATTTTCCTTGTAGAACTTCTATAGGTGATAATAACTTGTCTCGTCACCGGAAGTTTCTAGTAACGGAAAAAGTTATTTCTTTCAAAAATAAGTTGTTAATGTTATTTTTCATGTCACTGTGTAATAATAGTACAACATGTAAATCACTATAGTTCTTGGAAAATACAGAAGGAACACATATGGGCAAGGTTGTAGGGGTAAGCTATGAGTGATTTAAGGGTATAGTGAAAGTGTCTACAAAGCAATAACTTACTCAAATTCAAACTGAGAAAACTTGAATTTGTTAAAAATAATGAGGGTGTGGAAGCAATTTGGAAGTAATAAATTGTTGGACCGGTAGTTTTTTTATAAAACAATAATTATGGAAACATATATATATATATATATATATATATATATATATATATATATATATATATATATAATGCTTAAAGCTAAAAAAATATGTGTGAGAACATAACAGATGACTTCTGTTTCATACGGGTAATAAAAGAACGGATTCTTAATTGTAGAATTAGGTATGTGGGTTTGCTGGGCAATTAAAATGAAACACATTTACTGACGTTTAGTGGAAGAAAAGAAAAAAGATAAAATGCAAAGGTTTGCGATTCTTCTAGTCGGCGACTATAAAGTAAAAGGTTTTCTGAAATCGTTCATCTGAAGCAGCTGTAAATAATAAATAACTTATTTGAATGCAAGTTGTTTTAAACTGACCGAAAACACATGTTTTGTCAGATACGAAATGTTTATATTTCATGTCACTCCTCACGTAAGAGCGTAACGTTATGCTGAAATTACCTACTGTAATGTGTTCCTTATTTTTAATGAGTAAACAATGGCTTGATCTGATAAGTTAGAATTTTTACAAATACTGTAATAACGAACTTCATGTTTATTTTATCAAGTACGTGACTGTAACGTCTGTAACAACACCTAGTGATAACTTCATAAATTGTTATGAAAGTGGACGAAATCTCGTTGTTTCAAATCTAAAGATTGGGACTTCGTTAGTTCCTTTCGCTTTGGCTCAGAAAACCTAAAGCGCGAAAACAATAAAGAACATGGTTGCCGATTTCGTTAAAAAAACTTATTGATGTTTTTTTGCCCATCATCCACCCTTTATAAGAACTATACTATAGTCAGCTATACTTGGGTAGGTTTTAGTTTGTTTTAGAAGCATGGGGTCATGATATAAAGAGAAAATTAGCAAAATGTACATGAACTTTGTTCAAACCATCTTATAATTCATCTTGGTATGCTGCTATTTCTTTGACAATTTACGTTTGTTTAAACGAATTAACGATTACAAATTTAAGCACAAACCATCAATGAAATTAAAAATCTTGTTCAATGAGAAATTTTATTTCAATAAAAAAGAAGGCTTCATAAACTGCAACTAAGTCATAGAGATATATTTAGATTTGTATTTCTAAATTATGGGATTATGCTTTAATGAATTGCTGAATGAATTAATATAATATTAATATAGTAATATTTTTGGGTCTAAAGTACACTGGGTATCAACTACAATGCTTCGCTGTATGAAACGGAAACTAAAATTTTAATAGTATTTCTTAAAACTTCTGTCGTCATTTAAATGTTCAATTATATTTTGTGTTGCTAATTAAATTTTATACATTCAAATTAATCGCCTCCGTACAAATATGTGAACCCAATCATTAATCTGTTATTGTACCTTAAAGAGCTCTTTAATTTCGTACCTATTTGAAAAAAAATATTACCGTAACTGTTCTAACATGTTGCTATAACTATAATTTTGAATTCATCCGGTTAGCAAGCTTTTTCACTGATGTTTCCTGTAAGAAAGGATGCTGCAAACACATTCCACAATCCAGAGTTTAAATCTCTTGAAATAACGTCAGTTTTACAAGCGATTTAAAACGCAAAGAATTTTATTTATTGATTTCAGATATGGTATATTGAAATGAAATCTTCTCACATACAAGCATAAAGTTGTGTATTCAATCGACAAGAATATTAAATAGATAAGTTGATATTCCTTGATACACAGTGCGCGCCATTTACATGTAAGGGCAAAGACCTTTAGGGCTTTGAAATTTGTTATTAAAATTAAGTTATAAAAGGGGGGGACTTTGGCAACTCCAAATTCAGCGGAAGTTATGTATGTGCATCTATTTACTATATTATAAAGAGAATTGAGTAATTCTTTGATTTTTCCGCACACAAAAAAATTCTGATATCAGTACCGGAACTCTCGTAATAGTATAATTTTAGTTTGTTAATTATAACTGTGCGGTTTCGTTTTAGTTTACTTAGTATTATCACTTTTTACAAATAATTGTGGTTAGTGTAATTAATCACAATTTTTCCTTCTTACGCTACGGACGTCACTATTAGAAAATGTTTATAAAAGGAATGTATTATTTATTAAATTATGTATAGTTTGTAAGGACAATGGTTTTAATGTTACAAGGTGTTCTATTTTTGATGGTTTCTTCTCTTTTTTTAAATTAAGTCTACCTGGTCAAAACCGTCTTTGATATTTCTTTACTATATTTTAAATCCTTAACAACATTTTCAGGCATTTTTTTTTTTGAGTTGAATACAAGTTTATGTTTCTTCCAACGAAGGCCTGCTTTAGGGGTTAAAGAGAACTTATTAATTCATTCCTTGACCAGGAACTAAGATTGTGTTGCCTTCTTTAGGACGTCTATATTTATTAAGGTACAAGAATTTATAAATTAGTAATGTTCACAACAATTGTTTAATAAACAATTCACGATATTTTTTCGGACATCATCATCTACAAACGAAATGACAAGGGGCGTCACAAAAAAAATTAACATTAATTACGTTAAAAACACTTATTTTAAAATGGTAGGTCAAACTAATCGATATGGGACAACTCGTCGCAGACATCTTTCCGTCGACATCTCACAGTCGGAAGAACTGTACTTCAGGATAACTGACGGCAAGAAAACTAAAAGACGGAAAACTCGCCTTAAAAAAGTTTTTAGTCTAAATACATAATGAGACCCCTTTTAAAATTACAGACTTCCACGATTACAACGTGTACTGCAAATGTAGATAATTTCAAAATAAAGTTTTCTTTCTTTTGATTGTTTAAAAATCTTGTATTATACTTTAAATGATTGATGATTTGGCGAGTTGTCCTGTTGACAAGTTGTCCTATGCGTTAACCTGACGGCGAGATGGTCGACGTCGAAACCGCTGACTGCGAGGTGAATACGGTGAGTTGTCACAGACCCCAAACGAACATATTAATGTAACTACATGCGAGTCCCTCTTGTCTGAATTTGAAGCACTTAGTTTCGGTCGCACGTGATTTTATATGTGGCAATGTCACCATCATCTAACAATAGTAAACTTCGCGACATACATCTGGGTTCACTAACAATTTTCCCGATTTTACGTACCTAGTGAAAATTGTTTCTTCCAGTTTTAATACTAAATGTTTATTTATCAAAAAAAAAGTTTAATTGTTTAATGCCATAGTTGTCTCATAGTAATACAGTTTTAATATACACCATTTTTTACCTTTAACCTGTTTTATTAAGATTTTTGATAGTTAATTAATAATTAAGTTGCTGTTGTCAAGCATTTGTTTACCATGTTTCAAGGTTCGAAGGATTTGGTAGAGACACCAGGAATAGGGTCCACTAAAATATCGGCACTTATAGTTCAGCAATGATTTTGAGTTAGTTCCACCGGGCTGCCACTGGTTTAAAACCTATTATCTATCACAAACCAAATCGATTAAATTTTGCTGGAATTATCACAACTGCGAGTTGCGAATGACGGATTGTTTTGTAGACTGATGATTCCAGTTTTAACTTGGATGCTCCAGATGGTCGTGAAAGGGTTTACAGGAGATTAGGAGAACAATGCGTATGTACATTGGCTTCTAGATCTTATTATTTTGGAGGCTCTGTAATGATATGGAGAGGGAATTTTGTGGATGCTCGTACAGAACTGTGTGTTTGGGTTAGAGTAGCGCTTGTACATTAGGGACATTCTAGAGGAACATGTTGTACCGTATATACATTGTATTGGAGAAAGCTTTTGATTAATGCAGAATAATGCGCGACCACATGTGGCCTACGTTACCGTCCAACATTTAAACGAAGTCCGAATTAGATGTTTGGATTGGTCCACCAGATCTGAATCCTATCGAGCACGCGTGGGAGCGATTCGGCTGCTCTAATCGCACACGGACCTTAAGAGAGTGTTTGGTTGAAGCGTAGAACAGTTTGCCGCAAGAAAATCTTGCAAGGTTGGTTAACAGCATATCTAGGCGTCTGAAAATGTGTTATTACGGCCCTATCGAGCACGTACCTTACAGTATGTTTGGTTGAAGAGTAGGACAGTTTGCCGTTGGTTAACAGTATCTAGGCATCTGGAAATGTGTTATTACGGCTCGTGGTGGAAACGCCAGTTTTGAAAGTTTAGTTCGTATCCATAGGTCCTGTTTTCTTTTAACTTAGTTTTTTGTCGAATTGATTGAAAAACTTTAAACATTTAATTGCACCCTTTAAATAAATATTAATTATTAATTTATCATCAACAGTGGTTTTTGATTGACTAAAGTCGGATTTTTTTTAAATAAGCAACGGAACCCAGACTTTGTCGTGCAGTGCAGGTCGGACAAATTTGAAACGTTAAATACTCAAGACATGTGAAAATGTTCGCTTTTCTAACGCGTCACACATTGAACATAAATTGTGTTACAAATGACAATTGTATATGGATTTATAATTTTCATTTCCACTCTTGAGATGGATACCGACTACTTAATTATCTAGTCAAATTTTACATTAGTTGAAATTTAGTTGAATGTCATGGTATCATTTTGATGTGTTCTTTTAATAACCTTACGGAAGCGAAATCGCATCTTATTGGTCTATAAGTAGCAGTAATGTAGGCAATTCTTCACTGGATTGATTCTATAAAACATTCAGTAATTAGAAAGAGAACATTCTAATTATTTTGTGTAGTCCTACATAATACGTCCTCAAAAGTCATTTCCAAACTATTCATTCCAAAAAAACATCATCAAAGTAACATAACTTTTCTTGTTCATTTTCTTGATATCTCCAACAGAGCTTGTTTGTTACAAACCTCTGATTGATTTTACATGATCTTACCAATGTTGCGAGAACGTTATTCATCAGTAACGTCAACAGTCAGTTAATGTACCCAGATATTTATTTTCCAAGAAAGACTATTTTGCACAAAAGTTTCAATATTTTTAATTTTACTATTTCTAGAGTTCCGTAGATTGTTAAACAAATGGTTCTGGGTTCTTAGGCAAAAAATGAGTAGTGCAAACTAAGACCTCTGCATCTCACATTCATTTGGTTTGGATCAACTAACTTGGCAATCTTGAATTTTAGATGGTACCTAACGCAGATAGAACAAAACATCCACTTTACGGCCATGATATATCACATCGACCAAAGTACCACAATGTATTATATGAACATCGCATACAGAAGTGCATTTGAGGCGGTATGCATGTCATTCATATTCGTCCATTTTTTTTTTTTTTTTTTTAGTCAATTTTTGGAACCCCTAACAAATTAACATGATGCTAAGACCCTCATAAGAGTATAAAAAACAATGAACTTAATTGTTTACAAACTGAAGTTATTATAATATAAAAATATATTTGATTTGTATACTATACACTGAAAAGATAAATAGTAAGGGAAACTCTGGGCTCGTTAGACCTCCCGCCCATAAACAGAGTTTGTTTAACGTCAAAAGCATGAAAAGCATTTTGCACTTGATTTATTCCCCAATTTTACAGTGTTCGAGTTTTCGGATAATTTTGAGATATAATTTGATCTAGTAATAAGTGAAAAAAAACTACAAAACTCTGGAGGGTTATCTCTTCCATACTTTGGCATATTTAAAACTTAAAAAATGTTTATTTTTGGAAATTCAAAGGCATCTTTTTTAAATGAAACGGTGGGTGGGGTAGGTTGTCTCGAAATAATTGAGTTACTAGGCGCAGCGCCAAAATTGAAGTAACTGAACTTTACTGAAACATGTTTTGTCTGTTAGATAGTGTTTCAAATGAGAAAAAAACCAAAAACACAAATGGAAACATAGGAAAAAATGCAGTGTTATGGGATGTAAAAGAAAAACTAAAACAAAAGAAAGAAACAAGAAAAATGAGTAAGTGTCATTGAGATCACAGGTCTTTTTCAAAAGCTGAAGAATGGAAAACTTATGGAACTTGGGGAAAAAAGGTAATCAGCAATAATTACAGACAACTTGATCAAAAGCTGAAAAAAGAGCGAAAATGAGAAAAGTTAGTGACTCCGAAGGGGACAGTAAAAAATATTTTTGCTTAATGTGTGGAAGAAATTTTAAACGGCTCCAAAAAAAACATGGATTTATTGCGATTCTTGTAAAATGTAGATCCACGAAGCATGGGGCGCCCCAGACATCTGAAATGTGGAGAGGTTTTTCAGGTTTTATGATGTTAAATAACTTGAATACCTAGGATACTGTGGTTTATAATTGATAAACACTGTATACCTTTCCTACCACAACTGTTTTATTCAAAACTGTATACATGTATTTCGAGAGCTATGATCTCATCTTCAGCACATCACTAATACTGTATTAGTCATATTAACTAATACTAGTTACTGGAAGTTACCATATGGAGGGTTTTTAATTTTCAAATTTCGAGTAGTTTTGCCATACGATTTTCTTAATATTGAAATTGTTCAAAAAATATTAATTTTAGAGTTAGTAAATGATATTGAAAGTTGTCCTAAAATGTCGAGTAGAATTCGAATCTTGCATAAAAACATGACATGGTATTTAAAATAGGGAAGTTGTAGTCAACTATCGGTATATTCGGAAGTACTACAACAGTGTCATTATTTTCATTAAATAGTCAATCTGAAAGAATCTGTACGCAATTTTTAAGTTTCAATTTATTTGTAATTTCTAAGAGGGCACTTACCGTGAAGCACCCTGCATACTGTAACTCAATGGGGAGTTAAAATTTTCGATTCTTCAATCATCTCATAAAAAAATCCTTGCAGTTTTATATGTACCTGGTGACGCCCTGTATTTCAGAAACTATTTATCGTATACAACTTAGGGAAAAAAACAAAGTCACATAAGAGAAACTGCTGGAAATTATGTTACGTCTCGTAATCAGACACCTGGTGTCTGTGGGCTGAATGAAAATGCCGCAAAATATGAAAAAAATATTTAGCTTTGCTTTTCTATAATCTTAACCCTTGAAAATATTCAAAAGGGAAACTTGGTAGACGTCAGCAAAATGTGATTTTTATATGGACGTTTTTTGTACACAATGTCCTTGCAACAATTAGTTCCAAATTTCTCCACTTGTATGACATTTCAAAATTCAGTCGTCGAATAACATCGTATGCTTTTATTTTGACTTTACACCTTTCTAGCTCAGCTTAGTGGCATTCAGTTTTGTCTCGATTATACCTGGGAACCTGTACCTACTTAGTGCATCATTATAAATAAAGTAACAACATGAACAAAAAAACACCTTGCATTTAAAAACATCAGATATTTCTATCGCGATTACCACAATCTTATTTAATGGAAGCTTTTAATTTTTTTTTTAATTTATAAACAATCTTCTCTCTTGCCCCAAACAAAAATAATTAATTAAACGGTGCGTTGGCGGTACGTGATAATCCATTATCTTTTTAAAATTCCATTAAGGACAGGATGTTTATTACTGCTGCTGGATTGGTAATAAGTCAAAATGTAAATAGATAACGGATACAGAAATTTTGTCTTTAACTATAGCGCAATTGTCGATTTCATCATCAAGGATAACACGTAATATTGCAATTGTGTTTAAATAGGTTATTTTTTAAAATGCTTCTTTAAAAGTAGTTAGTTGCACGTGGTTTCATTTAAGTTATTTGAAATCGCTACAGAAATATTTTTATGGCATCCGTTGCGATATGTTAGTTGCGTTTGTAAAATTTAATACTTCTGCTGCCAAAACAAAATTTATTATTCACGGTCATTTTTTGAAAAGACATTGCATAACTAATTGACTACATCATGTTACTGCACTTGTGCCGTTTTAAGAATTTTGATTTAATTATAATGAATAGTATCTTCAAACCGGAAACCTAATAGATCGAGCTATAATATTTTTTGGTAAGGTTTCCTGTCGATTATATTTTCGACCTTGCATAAAAGGATATTGAATTAATGAATCGTTTATTCTCAGATTGGGCTGCATGCAAAAAAGGGAAACACCTGTTTATTGGATGGGCAAGGTATCCGTTCAATTTTTATTAAGTACCCTCATATAGGTGTGTGGTTTCACTGTATATTTTTTACAATTGTTTATTGCACAGGTATAAGTTATTTATTATAAAACCCGTATTGTTCGCAATATATTTACATTTCGAAAAAAAAATATATGGCTTCTGAATGCTGGCAGTTTAGTGGGGAAAATACGTAATTACACCTTGTTTGTTTAAAATTACCAGACCCCTGGGGAAAAAAGTAGCCGAAGGCGAACAAAAACTAACGTAATGCGAGAATAATACCCTGCCACTCAGATAAGTATAGATATTTTTATTTTAGTAGGGCAATATTTTACTATATTTATGAAATATAAATAATAATAAAAAATATATTTATGAAATAAGTAACCAAAGGCATGATTTTTCATATTTCAGTACACATACCAAAATTTTCTAATTTTGAAAACCAGAAATGGAATTAATTATTTTAAATAAAATTTGACATTACGACTGAGTGTCACCGGTGTGATCTATTTTGAGGCACCTATGTATTACTTTTTTCTCAAAAATTAAAAAAAATTAAACATAATTTAAAAATTTTTTTAATAGTATGTGCCAAAAATTACTTCATTTTATGGGTAGTTGCAAGTTACTTTATTATTTTTTGTTAAGTAAAGTGCTTAATTAATAGGAAAAATACGTGTTATTAATTTTTTTATTTGTAGCCTATTTAACATCATCCTACATTAAAAATTTAAAATTTGTATTTAGTAATATAAGTAAAAAAGAACATCATTTGCTGGCGTATTGTTAAGGTCATAATTCAAACAAAAACTGACCAAGTTAAAAATTCAAACTTTGTTAGTTTTATTTTAAAGATATTTATAAAATCAATATTTTCTTAACAAATAGCTGTTTTGGTTAGAAATTAAATATGTACTTTAACGGCCAGTATTTCAGTCATGGTTTAACTTAAATTTTGGGTTTACTGTCATGGTAATAATTGAAGGGGTGGATGGATGAAGGTGTTAACTAACAAATTTTAATTTCTTCAGAAAAACGATTTTACCTAAATTTGATGTACATTTTTTACTGATGCATTAACATGCAATAACTTTATATTATAATATACATTATCAAATTTATATTTTTTTTTTGCCAAAAAGGGCACTTTCCTCCACTTCCCAAATTTTGCCCAGATGAGAAAAAATGTAGTTAACACCTTCATCCATGGCAATAATTTGTTCAGGTAAGCAAAATTATTACGAATAAACAAGATAACTGACAAACACTTTATTGTTTCAATACAAAAATTAATACAAAATCATGTATTTATTTCACTTGTCTGTTTTTTTCTGAACTGCAGTTTTGGTTTAGCTTTCGTTTGCATTTTCTTTTTCTGAGTTGGAGGTTCGCTATTGATGTCTTCATTTTCTAAGAACTGTTTGTAAAACCATCTGTACTCTTCATCTACAAAAGCTAGTTGCACCCTTAAGTTCTCCAGTTTCTCTTCTGAAATATTCCCGATTTTTTGTCAATCCGCCGAAAAGTCAGGTTAGGGTTAGTGAAAGACTTGTTCTTGAGTAGGTTAACTCTTTTAAATGGTTCGTTCTCGTCATATGACTCTTTGTATAAATAACTTCCAAATTCTTGCACACGAATCCATTTTATATTATCTCGAAAGTGAACCTTTTCATTATCAATACTTTTTTTTTCGATTTATCAAATTTAACTGGGTAGCAAGATCTTCAATATTTTGGAAATGGTGTTCCATATCACATACAATACCGTTGTTCTTACTGGCATCCTTAATAATGTTTCCGTATTGTTCCGGGGTAAATATTTTTTGGTGCTTCCTTAACCGTTTTTCGATTCTTCCAAATTCGCGATCCGAATCAAAATATGAATGACCAATTTCTGGATATTTGTGGTCAATCAATTCAAACTTTAATGTTCGTATCAAAAACGGATATAAACATATTATGTTAAAATTCTTATTTTGACCTGAGTACGAATCAGACCAAATGGTCAAATGATTCACATTTTTCAATGTATCTTTACCAAGTTGAGTAGAATACAATAGGGAACTAGCTATTTCGTTGCTTCCTCTGCCAGCTATATCTTCGGTCCATGTAAACATAAATGGTTGATGCCCATTGGTGGTAACAGTATGGCCTCCGAAATTATACAGCCATAGTTGTCGTAAGTAAAATGCTTTAGAAGTAGAGAGTTTTGGTAGGGGCATTGTTTGCTGTAAGTCCATAGTCATATAACAAAACTGAGCATTTGTATGGGCCGTATTTCTATCCTTTCGTTGAAGTTCGAACGCTGCTTTGTAAGACTCTACGTGGTTATCATTGTTTTAACTGTTCTGATTTTCCATCTTCTTTGCATTTTTAATATATAATTTGTACATTCTGTTTACGTTTAGCAGTGGTGACAAATACTTCCTGTTAGGGTTACTATTTCGAGAATAATGGGATCTCTCTGCTGGAAATAGTTTAATGTGGTTTACTATATACTGAAACACTTCCTCCTTAATTTTGTGTGGTCGATTAGTGTGTTTCCCACGCATGTCTGCTTTTAGTGCTGGAAATCCGGCTGATAACGTCTTTTGAATTAGTTGATTTTTTTTTGCCTATTTGGAAAATTTCGCAAAATGCACAAACATTTGTTTGGTTATCATCCTTCACTACAAAATATTTAAAAGAAGCAGATTTATGTTTTGTTGCATTTGTTTTTACACGTTGCACAGGACTCTTAATAATACTTCTAAAAAGGTTGGCGTTTTTAGTATTAATATTCATTTTATAAAATTCTCTAAGTAGATTTTCTCTCGACATCAAATCAATTTTATCACTACACTTTAAACGACATTTTTCTGTGCATAAGAGGTTTAGATTTACCTCTTTCTCTTCTTGTACTTGCTAGCTTTTTTTTCCACAGTTCTGTATTCCATTTCCTCCTTCTGCTTGTTTTATTTGACAGTTTTTGGTGTTTCCCTCATCGACAGTAGCGATGTTCTTTAAATTTTCTGTAAAATTTAAGTGAGGCTATGGAATTATGGTGTTTTCCAACTTTTTTCAAAAAATCGTTAAATTAGTAGGATTAATATCCAACGCCTCTTCAGTTTTTTCAAAACTTGTATCAGAAGAATTGCTATCATATTCGCCAGTTTCGGTAAGTATTCGTCACTGGAACCTGCTGAGTAATCTTGATCGTCTATAAAATTAGAACAGATAGATAGATAGACAAGTATCTACAATAATACTTCTACAAAGTCCTACCCGAATCACTTAAAGTAAAGTTTTCCACAAGTTGTTGTTGGGTTACGCCCCTACTCGTGCCTGGTTTTGGGTTTTCAGACGTATTTTCATAAACGTCTATAAAATTAGAACAAATAAGCTAAATACAAGTACCTGCAATAGTATTTCTGCAAAGTCCTACCTGAATCACTTATATTAAAGTTTCGCACAAGTTGTGGTTGTTGGGTTACGCCCCTACTCGTGCCAGGTTTTGGGTTTTCAGGCGTATTTTCATGAACTGCATCAAGTGCTTTCTTCACCATCAGCTTTCCACGTGACAGCATTGCTGCTAGCAACTTTTTTAAACCACTAAATATTATAAAACTCGCGATATGAACCACTTTAAACGAACGTAACCTCAAATATACACGTGCGTTAGTTCCGTATACCAATAACTACCACTAAAACGTCATTTACAACCAAAATTTTCAATTAAAATGTTGAGTTCAAACAATTACAAACTAATAATACATATTATAAAATACTTTCCAACAAAACAAATCAACCACCACATGTTACAACACAAGAAATGTAACTAACTTATTGCTAACTGAAGATCATGCGTAATATTTAGAAGTGGTAAAGGTGTTAAGTAACATTGGCACCTTCATACATCCAAATAGTGTTATTGTTCAGTTATTTAACACCTTTATGCACTGAGTATTTACAAAACTAAGCGTAGAAACGCTGTAATATCACTTTAACACCTTCATTCACCACAAAAACTCGTTTTTTAAAAGAATTTTAGTTAGCACCTTTATCTATCCACCCCTTCAATTGTTGTCGGAATTGTCTCCTTGGAAATTAACCAAAAAATTAACCTTAGCCAGAGACTGAAATACTGGCCAAAAATTACATCATGATATAACTACGGTTGGGTATAAGTCGACAGTCGCGCATATTGTACAATACTAAGTTCACTTTTGTACAATACACTGGAATTCTCTCACTACTGAATAATCCCAAAGGACGAAACAGCTTCCGAGTGATTGTTGGTATTTGTTTACTATTGTACAATCTCTTACGAATTTACAGCAGGCGAGTTGAGATTATTTTTATGTCAATTCTTAGTAGGCGATAATAATCGAAGAATCGACTTATGTAACTGCTTACATATCTGCCGGAAAAGTTACTTTAGTACAGATTACTGCTACCTTAGCACGAGCGGCACTAGATGCCTATTGTCATAAGGTAAATGCGTTATTTATCTATCTCACTTAAAATCAGAAATAAAAGTAGTCAGTAAAATAATTGATAAATACCGACACTTTAGCGTTCTTTTCTGTTATTATGGTTCATAACTATTATTTTTGATATAATAATCTCATTTTTCAGTTATGGTATATTGCGAGAAGGATACTCGTGTCTGTCATCTTCTCACATTCCACAGTTAGGTACAAATAGAAATTCAAATGTAATCTAGAATCATTTTACATTCAGCAATGTATTTGATGAAAGAATGCTTTTTCGGTCGCTTGCTTTTTTAAAACCAATGTGGAGAAGTATTTCAGTTAAATTTAATAAATCCCCCAAATTCTATTTACAGGTTAATACCCTCGTAAGCATTTATTGAGGTGGAGGGATGAAATTAAAACCACTACACTGGTTTCAATTATCTGACGTTTCTTCCGAATCTTGAAATTAGGGAGTGAACCTTAAAAAAGCTTGCGTTTGTTATGACGAAACGTCAGCAAATTCAAACCACGGTAGTGGTTTTAATTTCATTAATCTACCTCAAACAATCCTTACGAGGATATTCAAAAGTATTGTTGTAAGCGGAAATTTTTTCTATAGTAAGTAATGGAGACCGCGATTTCTCGCATATTGAATAGCAAATGGAAACATCTCGGATTGCATATTTAACTCTCCTTTTCATGATAGAAAACATCTTTATTACTTGTCCACAATTTTGTAGAGTTTTGTCTTTTGAATTTTAAAACTTTCTTTATACTTCAAAGATGTGGAGGTTGGAATGAAGAGGTGTGAGATAGGACAAATACTGGTGGAAGGAGAAATATTAGGTTCTAACCCATAGATAGATGCATAAAGTGAATAAATGAACGTGTACAGAGGAAGAAATAAAGAGGGTGAATTAGTATACACAGTTGGAGTATAATATACGACAATAATGTGAACCAATTAAATACCAGGAATATAGTAACAGAGAAAAATATAAGATTTAGACCAGTAAAAAGAACTAATATGAATGTTGCAATGAAGTCGTAAAAGATAAAATATGGCGAAGATGATTACTAGGAAAGTGGAGGATATGCTAGGCAGAACATTGCAAAACTAACAACTATTTACTAATAATAATAATAATTAGTTTAATCTTACTACTTAAATAAAAGTATTAGGTATGACCGGCTGCAATGTAATTTCTAATTTTTTTTAGAATTAAACTAATCTTGAAAACTAACAGTAAAATAATTAATCTCTCGGCTTCTTTCTTTTTTACAAAGAATCCGTTGCGATATTTATACGGCATTTTTAAAAACTATTGAGATTCTTATTTATTTATTCGTATGGTTACAATTTCATTTCAATATTGCATTGGCGTTCAGAATAAATCTGTGTAGTGTGTTGACGAAACCATGTTAATTGGGGAATGGTTCGTCTTGGCAAAGACGTTTAGGAAAATCCTCAAAAACCTCAACATTCCACCCCTGATCTTCCCAAGTATAAATATGTGATAATATTGATTATGTTGAGGAATGACAAATAAGAACATACTTAACATCCAAGTGAAAAATTAAAAATGAAAAAAATAAGATGTGGATAGATAATGGAAAAGCATAAATATGACATAAAAATTATTGTAGATCTTTTTTAAGTCATTAAGACATACCTATCGTCATTTCTTCAATTATATTTGGAAAAGTCACCTTCAAACTTTGTTAATGGACAATCCTCCACAATTTGACTAATGGTTCTTTCTTCATTTCCACAATGTGGTTTAGAAATATAATTTAACAATATAACAGTTGCACTTAGAACAAATTTTTTGATCAAAACCCGGGGCAGTTCTATTGTTGGATTTTATCAATGTGTTTGTAGAAAACATCTATTGCAGACCATACTTTTTTCAGAAAAAGCTTTTCTGATGTAATTTTAGTGTTTTAGATGGAGGGTTCTTCATAACGTACCAGATTGGTAAAAGTTGACATTTATCCCGTTTTCTCTTTAGCCTACTTTAATTTGAAGATTTGATGGCAAACAACAGGAAGTCGGTCATTTAACTATTCATGCAAAAATTTAGGTTTGTCCCTAACACGATAGTCAAAGCGGCTTGCAGCTCTTAGACTAGAACATAAAGAAGATAACGGGAGAAGGAAGAAGGAGGGATGACACGCAAATACAAAAAAAGATCAAGAATAGCAGAAGAATAAAGTATGGAGGAGTAGAAAATAGTATGGAGGCATAATGACACACAAACACAAAAAAAGAAGCTCAAGAATAATGGAAGGAAATGTTGTTACCAAAGTTCAAAGTGATAAATGAAGAAAATGAAAACGAGTAGGTACTGCTTTGAAATCCGCAATTACTTTATTAGAACCCATAGTTGTCTTTAAGGTAATTTCTTTTTGTACCTAATTAAATTTCCGTTATTATTACTCTCTGTTTTGAATGTTTAACAAAGCTGCTCTATAAACAATGCAGTATTTATAAAAATAAAGATGAAGTGGAAATAAGTTTTATTGTCGCCGAGAAAAACATCTACTTAACACAAGAACTTTTCGTTTACTGGCCTTCCTAATAATTTACAATTTTTGGATTAATGGGATTTATTTTGCTTAAATCTAGAATAATGTTTCTTAGATAATTTTAGGTTGTCTATCTTGCATAATTTTTTTGCTGTTTTCTTTCGGAAGCACTAAAACTTCACTTTTCGTTATTGATTTTCTTTTGATCAAAATCTTTCTTTGCAAACTTTTCTTCTTGAAGTTTCTACAACTATCCCACCATTCCTAAAGTTTAAACATTAAAAATAAATTACTGAAATCACTGTTTTTACAGAGATAAAAAGCACTTCAATATCTCGTTCATATTACACCAGTAGCACTACATTGAGGTTTTGACATCTCTATTTCTTCGACATATGTATATAACATCTGGACTTTGTTGGTCTCGAAACTTTAAAAAGCTTTCAACTGCCACCGGTGTTCAATATTGGTACAATACATGTTTTATTTCTACTGTTACTACTGGACTCTTTAACTAATTAATTAAAAAGTTTATTTAAAAAAGTATTTTTCTGTATCTGATAACTTATTTGTACAAAATCTATGTAAAAATACGAAATCAACGCACACATTATACGATATTCAAATAATTCTTCCTGAATTGCTATCATAATTAGCCTCAATAATTTCCTCATTGGCTATTTTGGAAACATTTAAGCACTATCAGAATTTTTTTTATAAAACACACCACTTAAAATACTTTTCTTTAATTGCACTTAAATCTTTTATTTTGTTGAGTAGAATACAGTGCCACAGCTTGTTACATTAGTGGGAAATATAAGAATATTTTCGTAAAATGAAATCACCGGAATGTGGCTTGCTCAACACACTAGTTCACGTAAAATTGTCTTAGAATCTTAAATTTATTACATTTTACATTAAACGTAACTGTAAACCCAAATTGTTACATAAATATTTTCGCCTCGACCCGCACGATGTATATAATTAAAAACGGCAAAATCCACAGAGGCTGGACCAACTCAATGAGGTCTTTGCTGTATTCTACAAAAAACTAACAATTTATTATCTAAATTGCGCGACTTCTTACCAAGTGTGATTCACAAAGTGCAAATTCTCGGTAACTTTCTAATTAGGTGTAATAACCGAATAATCAGCATAATTAAAATTATTGCAAAACATGGAAATCGTGGGTGTTTTTAACAATGCTTCCATTATGAACTAAAGATTTTGTTCAACAAAAGTTGAAGAGTTATAAAATAATTAGCATCTTTTTCGACAATAGCTTTTGTATGTATGTAGATATCGTTAACCCATTTTTGTTGTCTTTTTTATATACAATTGTATGTACTTTTATTTTATTGTTTCTAATAATCGTATGATTCAAGTTGCATTTCTCAATCCTTTTGAGATTTTTTAGTCCCGAAATTGTATGTAAAATGATGTAATTTTTACTGTTTCTGTGAGAATGGTCATACTTGGGACTTAATGGGAGGTTAAATATTCTCAAGTTTATGGCACATTTGCGTGTTTTACATAATTATAATTTTACAGTGGCTGATTTTCTTAAAGAACAATGCGTTAAGTGTTGTGACATATGGTTAATAATTGCAACTGCAACTGTCTATTAAAAGTACTAAGGATAAATAAAATGTACATTGAAGTAGATATTTTTGAACGAAAGAATGGCAAAACGAAAATCAAAGTAGGTATCGGAAATATGTGAAAATAAAGCTAAAATGGAAGAACAAGTTAAGTTAAGAATACGTTCAATATTTTATCCACACATACACACTCACACACACAGTGGAACCACAGAATAATAAATATATTCACTTCGTTGTAGAACTCTATAGTTTAAAAAAAAAAGAATTATTGGTTCTCTATTTCAAAAATATTTATGGTGTAGGTTGCGAGATGGTAAAAACGTCTGGACAACTACAACTAGAAGTGGCATTGCACCGAAAAAAGAACTCAAGTGTTGGTTGAAGATTTCGCAACTGAATGAAGCCACCACTTACACCTTGCAAACAGAAATCTACCCAAAACCAGCAAACGCTAGAAAAAATATTAAGTCTGAAATATTGCACATAGAATTTAATCATGAACTGATGAATAATAAGAATAACCAGTGGTCCAAAAAGCACCTACGGCACTTCATGAATTTTTAGTTATTGCAGGCATTTTGAAAACCATAGAGTTGGAAAATTAATGGAGATTGTTTTACGTTAATAGTTTATATACACCCAACCTCATAAAAACGAAAATTACGATAAGTAGTCAAACAAAAACTATCAATTATCATTTCGTCTGCGATCACTATGAATTTATAATAAACCTTGTATAAGCGTCGAACCGCTTTCTTATATGAAAACAGAACACACACCACAGACAAGAGACCGATTAGCCAGTTATTAGAGCGTTGTGCTAATAACGCGAAGGTAGTGGGTTTATTATATTCATATTTTTATATAAGAATTATGGCTAAAAATAAATGGAGTGATCAGCTGACTGGCTCCACAGATCAAAAACAATTAATATATAAGATATTGATTATGATTGTAAATTTAGAATTAAGTTGATCACAATGCCAACAATAAAATTAACCATTTTTGCTAAAATATAATATTACAATATTAGTGAAAACTAGAATTTTTCCATTTTGGAGAAATCACTATCCCGTTTCTCACTATATTTTTGATATAATAACTTTAATTGCAATTATGGTCAATATTGCATTACTGAAATTAAAACACAAAAATTAAAACAGAACTAGGCGCAGAAATTTAAGTGAACAATATGTAGAAACAGTGGGAAATCGAACTTAGAAGGTCTAGAAGAAGCAAGCATACATACGATTCCTACACCAACAAAGAGTAGACGAGAAACTAACAGAAAATGCATATGAAAGTGCAGAAGAAATCTATAAGCACGTAAAACTGCCAAAGAAGCTTTGGGAGAAAGCACAGTGGAAAAACGAAACCGAAAGCTGTTGTAGTCAAAAGAAACAGAAGAAGTACTGAACAAAAGAAATAATATCTAAAATGGTTTCACACTAAAATACCAAAAGACTGAGCAAAATGGAAAGTATTTAAAAGGAAAGTGGTATAGAAAGTGAAGAGAGATAGAGATGTATATAGGGGGTACAAAAGCATGGAAGTTTATCAATAATGTACGAAAGGATAACAATAATACGAATTTACAAACCATTTCCATCCAAAAATGGCAACCGAAGACTGAATAGATTTCAGGAAAGCATCAACTAAAAAACCATTATAACTCTAAAAGTGGAAGATTGGTTGGATATTCTCAATACATAAAAAGAGGGGGGACAGATATACGGTAATTACAGGGGAGTAACTGTAGTAGATTGTACGGTCTTGAGGACCTAATAGAAAAAGATTACAAAAGAAATGAAGCAGAGGAAAGAGTTGCTTCAGAGCTGGGAAGTCTACCATAGACTACATTTGCTGTTTATCGATCTCACTAAAGTATTCGATAATATACTGTCAAACTATCGCCAGTTAATACAAGAATCTAGTATTAACTAAACGGCAATAAAAGCAGTTGAAGAAATGTACAGAAATATGATGTCAAAAGTACGTGCAGGAACAAGATTTACAAGTAGCAAAGGTCTAACACAAGGTGGTTGCGAGTCCCCCAATTTATTTAAAATATATATAGAGCAAACGTTAAAACAATAGAAGAAAAAATGTAGAGGAATGAGAAAAACTTGTACACATTACACTTTGCGAACGACCAGATGGTAATAACGCAAGATAAAGAAGACCTAGAATACATGGCACGGAAACTTAAAGACGAATATAGGAAATAGGGACTGAACATTATCATATAGATAAAACTAAATATCTTAGTGTTGGAGGCCCAGCCCAAAATTTAGAATTAGAAGAAGACGAAATAGAAATACCTGGGAATAAAAATATACAAAGATGGCAAAGATGTATACGAAATTAAACAAGGAATAACTCAGGGACCAAATATAATCAGAAGGTTGAACGGCATTTGGTGGAGTAATGAAATTACCAAAAAGGAAAAGTTAATATATACAATACCTTGGTGAAAAGTATAGTATTTTATGGAGTACACGTATGGAAAATGAATTAATTCGAAAAAAGAAAACTTCAAGCAGTGAAAATGGGTGTACTTAAGAAGGTCGGCAGCAATATCCGAAGAGAACATGTAACAAATCAGATGGTAAGAGAAATAATCAATGTCGATGACACAATAATCAAGAACATAGAACAGAAGCAACTAATCTGGTATGGCCATGTAAAACACATGGAGGAGAAAAAAAGCTGCAGACAGCAGTGATTGAATGGTTGCCTCCAGAAAGAAGAAAACGTGGAAGGCCAACAAGAACATGGGGAGAAGGTATTAAACGAGCAATAAGCGGCACAGGCCTAACAGAAGAGCAAACCATCAACCGAGATGAAAGGAACAGAAATTTGGGCGACGCCAGGCGATACATCTATATGTAAATTAAAATGCGGAAATGTCAGTACATTTTTTCAAAATGAATTGCATCAAAATTTAGACATTGAAAATTAAATTTTTATTACCCATACTTAACAGATTTTTTTCAAATGAGAATCATAAAAATAAATGTTGACAATGTTAAATTGTATTATCTCAGCTCCCCAAAAATATGTAGTTTATAAGAATATCCGTTAATTAAAAAAAAATAAGCTAGAAACGTTTAGAAATTTCTAATGTGTATTTTGGGGGATATATTTGAATATGTTTCAAGAAAAAACGTTACTCCATACTATTTACTATATATATGTTTTGGTCTTTACTTTTTAAAAACTTGTTCTTATTCAATTTTATAAATATTTGCAAATACTGGCATCGATGGGAATGTTTTGCAAAATACAAATTCGAAGATCCCGAATTATTCTTACCTCTTCATAACACTGATCAACACGGTTATACTATAAGAAAGCTTATGTTTTTTGTTCATTTGAGTAAATCATGACTTACTATTTGTTGCAATTTTGTTAACTATTACAGTAAATTAATATTTTTTTTGCAATTATGAGGAATTCTATACATTTTTATCTTATGTCTTTATACAATAAATGGTTATTCAACAATCCAAACATCCATTATATGCCAGCTATAGTATAAACATAGATTATTCAGAAAAGGAAGTGCTCATAAAAATACAGGTACAACCAATTGTACAACATACAAACCTTGAATTTGGATATTATTTTAAAATTCGAATTGCGTGATTGCATTTGCTGAATCATTTACCTTTATTTATCATCTCTTTACATTGCTACACCTTTCATTTATTTGTTTTGAAATTGCAAAAGAAACACAATATTGTTTTCGTCAACATATTATTTTTTTTCAATTTGTACAATTCTACTACAATTTACTTTTACAAGGTAATTACAGTTTATACCTTTTAATTTTACCTGTATTGTGTAAATCTAACACGAAACCTTGTTCCTACATTTTTACGACAGGTTGTATAATACTCTGTTAACAAGTTATTTATTTACTTGATCAGTATTTTTTTTAAGTTGTCAAAACATTTTCCCATCGAATCTATTTTTATTGATCCATAACCACAAGACCTAAGTTCTTACTTATAATATTACGAAATAAAAAAATAAACATGAAAGAGCAGATGCAGGATGCAGGATATCCATCTGAATAACTCACGGGTGTAAGTAAGTAAGAGTAAAATAAGATTCCAAATGGCACATGCTAACCATGTAACCTGCCTGCTGACCTCTCACAGAAACGACATAAGGGAAAGTCACATGTGCATGTGCGTTGTGTCTTCGTCCATTTAGATGAGGGTGCGTTAAATACCTTTTTAAATGCTTCAGATTTATTTATAGATTTCGCCGTGTAAAAATAATACCATAACAGCTGCTTAATTGTAAATACGTTTAATGTAATTTGCGTTTTTTATTTACGACTGTTTGTAACCTTGAGTTAATTGAGGTTGATCATGCTGATCTCGAACATTGTTGTTACTAGTATAAGGTGGAGTACGACACGTGTAAAAGTGCTCGGAAGACAGCTGTACATACACTCGCATTCTCTTGTAGCACAGGATGTTGGCTTCTTCTAACAAAGAATGTCTTCATTTACCCTACGTTTATGATAATTAAAAATTACAACTCATAGGTACTCATTTAATTGTAAAAAATATCAATTTCGTTACAGCCATCATAAACAATAAATATCATCAAAATTGTTTCACTGAAGAGATAAGCTAAATTGATTATTAATCTTAATTTCAGTGGTAATAATACCATTATAAATATTTATTAGTTTATTGAACGATAACCAAGAACAAAGGAAATAACGTATACATTTTTATATGATAACTACCTATTTATAGTATAATAGTAAGGAAATTATTATTTAAAAATAATAAAATTTCATACTGCCGAAGACCCGAAGGAAATAGGGTACATTTGTTAATGTAGACACAAAATGGTAGTCAGATTAAATTTACAACAACAGAGCTATTTTACAAATGTGATCTGCAGGTATTAAATAGCAATGTGAGTTTTACTGATTTAGATACGTGAGGGTCATAAAATGCGAGCGAAACAAGTTTTTAAAACCCACGAGTGAAAAGAAGCGTATTATCGAATGGACAAATTGTAAACAACATTTTTTAGTTTGACTAGCAACCGTAAAACTCTCAAAATTCCTTAATATAATGGAAAATGTTCAATCACAGTAAAGACCTAAACAAAATTGAAAAGGATTATGAAATAAAATTGAACTGGCTTGTATTATTCATAGTAACATTAGCCATTGAATTAGTATATCACAATTGAAATGACAAAACTTGTTGTCTAGTGCTTTTTCCATTCAACTTCATTTACTTAGACGTGGGTTTGATAAGTGAAAAAACGTCGTTAAGCAAGCTACGTCTAATTATTTGCGTCAAATAATTTCAATAATTGCACATTTAAATGCTTTTAAAAAAATAAATTTTCACAATGTTGTTTTAAACCAGGTAAGAACCGAAAGTAGCTTTGATTTTCGAAACCATATATTTTGGAGCATTTCTAAATTAGAATTAAGGGCCGTTAATTCTGACATTAGTTTTGCTTTAACCGGTGTATTTACGACCATTAATTAGACTGGTTTTTTGTACAAAAACGAGCAAAACCCATAAACAGTTTTTGACGATTTTTCGTGAAGCGCTCCACTGTACCAAATTTTGAACAAACTTACAAACATTTTCGGTGATATGTTGTGATGTATTATTATTTTTCTAATCTCGAAAAGTACCGTTTACTGAAGAAGGGGGGGAGGGGAGATAACAGATAGCAGATGTGATAAAACCTTGTTTCATTGCGGCAGTGACCACAGATGGCGATGTCTATTTTGTGATACAATACTGACGCAAAATAGCGTGCTGTAAAATGTTCAGATGTAGTCCGCTACTTTTTGCTTTTTGTGGCACACTGTTGTCATAAAGTGAGGATATTTTCATATATTATACAACTAGACAAGTGAAAATACTTAATTATATGAAAAGTATTGTCTGAAACACCACGAGACCGAACCGAACGTCGAGTTTCCAGAATTTTCATTTGTGGAGTTGTATACAAACGGACTATATCATGAAAATATTACACCTTCCTCGGTAATATTTTTGATTGGTATTGTCAAACTTTGAAGTCATCATAGTTACTTATCTAATCGTAATTTTGACATAAGTGATTATAAAATTCGATTGATTTACATCATAATAAGTAAAATAACCGCTGTACTACGTCAAAACAAGCATTTCGACATTTACTTATTTAAATATGTTGAGTAAATTCCTCAGGAATAGGATAAAATTATATATCATAAGTAAGTGTGTGCATCTCTTCGACATTTTTAGAGCTTCCGTCGGTCGTTCAGCAAACTTTTTCTTCATGCGACAAAAAGTTGTTTTTTAATGTACAACTGTAATAATCTCTCATTGGATTTTGGTGCTGATTAAGATAAATAATAAAAGAAAGTGACATTTTCATAATCAAACTAAGTGTTGAAACCATTGTAACTAGTTACGAAAAGTAGAACCTTAGTTAGTATTTCTCAATTTTGAGGTTATATGGATAACATCCATTTAGCTTTTTCAAATTTATATATACAATGAGAATATGTTAGTTAATATGATATTGAATTAAGCACGTTTACTATGTTTTTGTCAAAATTAGATAAAATCTTGTATGTTATACGTAACGAAACATGATTTTTTTTATCACATTCGTTACAAAATCATGCGTTTCGTCACTGATTACATAAACAACTAGTAGTGATGATGATTTAAAAAATGGCTTTGATTCCTCCAGTTAGTAGTTTTACTTTTTATATATATAGTATCTTCACCCCTAAGGTCGATACTACTACTCCTATAGAGCAGTTTCATCTTTTACCCCGGAAGATCCTATATAAGGAAAGAATAACTTTCTATTAAAACTACTAACTGGAAGAATCAAACCCATTTTTAAGTATTTATAGTTACCACCAAGTAATTACATCCTTGCTATAATAGTACAATATGCAATCAGTGGACAATGTTTTTGCACCTATTCTTTTTAATGTATATATTTCTGATCTTTCTTCTTTACAATGTCGAAAATTCGTCTACGCCGATGATATGGGAATTTCATTTCAACATTCCCATTTTTTCGAAATTGAAAGAAAACTATCTGATAATTTGCGTTTCAAAAAATGGCGTTTATGCCCCAATCTTAAAAAGACAGAGGTTTTTTGTTTTCATTTAATTAATATAGAAAAAAAGGCCAACAAAAAATGAAAACAAGAAATAATGTCATTAAAAAATTAGCGAAAACAACTTGGGGACCGCATGCAAAGATACTTCGTACATCTGCATTGGCATTACTTTATTCTACACCAGAAAATTGTGCTCCTGTTTGGTTGAATAGTTATCATACAAAAAAATAGATGCCCAGTTGATTTGAACTATGCGTATAATTAGTGGAACTATTAAATTACTCCTCTCGATTCGACAAAAACGAGAATGGGATAAATGCCAACTTAACAAAAACTTACCAATTTGGAATGGCATTGAGAACCCTCCTGCTAAAAGACTTCAATCTTGAAGTCCTATTGGTTACAAGACTCCTTGACTACGGCTTTTCCTGAAGTTGAAGAATGGAAAAAAATATGGTCTGGAGTTCAATACACATCTCATTGATGCTCGAACAATAGAAGTCCCAGGCTTTCATCAAAAAGAAAAATTTGGTCAAAAGTAAATCGCATAAGAACAGGCCATTCAAAATGTAAATCTATGTTGTTTAAATTTCCAACTTCTGATCTCTGCTAGTTCCGGTAGATCTTATATCTATGGGTCACCTCGACTTAGTTCAACAGAACAATTGTGGAAGAGTGATTTTGATCCTTCCTTCTTTGACACAGGAAAACCAATACGCGTTAAACTCCTTTTCAATAATAAATTAACTAACAGTTATCCTAATATTAATAAATTGAGTTTCGAATGAAGAAGGTTGACCAGCACATTCACTTTTGTTGAAAGAAGTAGTCTCTTAAACCATATTATAGTACATTAGCAGCTACTACTTCTAATTGAAAAAAATTATAAGAAAGACAAAAGTTTTGGATATATTGGAATAATCTATGCTATAAATTAGCATTAATGTGCCAATCGAGTGCATAATGTTCGATTATTGGGTTCCGCAATGGTCCTGCACAGGTAATATTTTTGCTGAGATTAGGCATTTCTTCGTTATCATATAATTAACAAAAGAATTCTATTATATATACAAAAACCTAAATCAAACATAATGCATTTCCTTCCCCTTTTAACATAATAAAATTAAAAATTAATTAATTTTTTTTCCGTCTTGATGTCTTCTTCTCCGCTCTATCCAATCTGTCTCTTCTCCTCTTTCCTCTAATATTACTTCTATTTCCTTTCCTTCCTCCCTTATTACACCACACTCTTCTCTTAGATGTCTTATATATTTTTCTTTTAAACTTTTTCCTTCAAATACTACTAGTGTCAGAATCGCATTACACTGACAGATCATACATTAAAATTCCAAACTATATTATATATCATACTCAACACTGCACACGATGGATCAGCAATTATTATTCGAAATTCAATTGTACACTATGAACTTCCATCATTCCAATCTGACTCTTTTTGCAAGCTACGATAATTCACGTCAAAAACTTCCAACTCAATCAATGTGGCAGCTACCTACTGCCCTCTTAGACACAATTTTATAAAACATGTGCTACACCCATTTTTTGACTCCCTAGGTCAAAAATTCATAATCGGCGGATATTTTAACGCCAAACATGTACACTGAGGCTCATGATTAACAACTCCAAAAGGCAGGGAGCTGTATAGCTTATTAATAAATAATAACTACAACTTCCTATCTACGGGAAGTACACTTATTGGCTTTCTGACCAAAACAAAATCCCGGATCTTATGGACCTATTTATTACAAAAGGACTTGGAACTAACTACTTTAATATCACATCCAATTATGACGTAATGTCCGATCACTTACCAATAATAGCAACCATATGTTCAACAGTCATTCACAAAGAGCCTACCGTCACACTCAGTAACAAAAAAACTAACTGGGAGTTATTTCAACATCATACTGATCAGCATCTAGATCTAAATATATGTTTAAAGACTACTGATGAAATCGAACTAGCCACAAATTATTTTATTTCTACTCTACAAGCAGCCGGATGGAATGCTACACCGCAAATCACCAACGTTAAAATAAATACTCCCAATATTCCACAGGAGATAATGGAAATAGTCAAAGAAAAAGGAAGGGCAAGAACAAGATGGCAGCGTACACACAATATAGAGATAAACATAAATTTAACCAACTAAATAATAAGCTCAAAAATAAATTAAAACAAACTCGTAATTTAACTTTCAAAGAATACGTGGAATCATTATCTACGCATGATAAATCCATCTGGAAAGCCACAAAAGGAACCAAACGACCGAATTCCCATATACCACCACTTCGAGATTAAAGATGAAACTGGTTAAAGTCTAATAAGGAAAAAGCTGATGCATTCGCACATCACCTGGCTGAAGCATTCAAACCAATCTGCAATGTAATAAACCAAGAAATAGAAGATGAACTACAAACACCTATTCAGATGGCATTGCCAATACGAAAATTTACCATCTTAGAAATAGAAAGTGAAATAAAAATGTTAAACAACAAAAAAGCATCGAGACAAGATCTCATAACAACAATTATACCAAAGCATCTACCTAAGAAGGGCATTAAATTCCTAAGAAATCTTTTTAATGCCATTCTAAGGCCCACATACTGGTAACTGCAGTTAAAATTTGCCCAGACACTCATAATCCTTAAACCAGGGAAACCCCCCAATGATATTCATTCATACCGCCCATAAGCCTCCTTTCAGTCATTTCTAAGCTGCTGAAAAAGTTACTCCTAAGGCGAATAAATGAAGACTTACCGCAAGAGGATTGGCTACCCAACCATCAGTTCGGTTTTAGACATAGTCATACTACGATCCAACAATGCCATCGGATAACGAATACAATTCAAAATTCATTACAAGATAGGCTATTCTGTTCTGCAGTAATGTTAGATGTGGGACAAGCGTTCTATTGCGATTGGCATAGAGGGTTGCTATTTAAAATAAACAAAACTATGCCACACGAATACTACTGCATATTTCATTCGTACCTCACTAATCGAAGCTATCAAACTAAGATTGGTAACGATGTATCTCACATAGAGCAAATAAACGCTGGTGTACCTCAGGGTAGTGTCTTGGGTCCGATATTGTACCTACTCTTCACCTCTGACCTACCAACCTCCAACAATATCATGATAAGTACTTTCGCCGATGATAAATACTTTTGCTGATTATACCGCAATCATAGCTTGCAATGAAGATCTAAACATAGCATCTGCGGTGCTTCAAACTGATCTAAATCTAATCGAACGCTTTCAATCAAAGACCCTACGAAATATGTCAAATGGTATGTGTCAATACGCTGTTAAACACAAAATGAAACTTGAAATCCACCCAAATGAAATCATAGAACCGCTGACAGCAGATCCGCTCAACAGACGAATTCAGATGAAATGACCGAAGGATCTGACTAAAAAGACACCGATGGGAGCCCTGTCCAATAAAGTTCCTAGCTCATAGAATGTACATATTCTGATTGCCAATAAAGAACTCCAAAATTTAAAAAAAATAAATATTGTCGTATGCCTTCTGTTACTAATCTATATAAATATAAATGAATGCTTGTCTGTACGTCTCTTTACCTTTATAAAATGTTCATCGGTTTGCGATGAATCTTGGGGAATGGTTGAACACATGCTCGTGAAGCAAGGTTTTTGAATTAGTAAAAATATTTCCGCGTTGTTTCACTGAATGTGTGAATTTCATATTGTTATTCGGCAATTAAGGCGAGAACACGATCTTCATTGACTGCTAAGGGGTACGAAGTTCGCCTTATCAGCTACTTTAACATAATTTTCGTTTAACCGGCTCTTATTTCTGCTTCTTTTTTCTGTATCTGTGTGTCTCTGCCTCTTATTTTCTCGTCTTTCTTCTCCTCTTTTCTTTCAAGTGTTTTAGCCTTTGATTCTTTACTTCCTCCCAACACTCATATTGCATCTTTTCGACATTTACTTCTTTATTCTTCGTATCTCATGGCTCGTTTTCCCGTCTGCACTCGTATTTTCTCTATTTTCATTTCTTTCTCCACTAAATATCCCGATGTCTCCCAATCTAGCCTCAATGCCCATTGTCATCACGAAATCAATAATTATTATAGTGCAATTAACCGGTAAACCCGATGTTTTAGATTACTATAGTATGTTCTAGTAGTACTTACAATGTAAGAAATGAACATTCGATGCGTGTGTGTGGTGTGCAAAACGATGGAATACTAAAGGGTCTGTTGCACAAAATTCACTTAAATTTAATCTGAATGGTACCACAGTTATTTGGATTCAAATTCATGATTTAAAATTACCAATTAAATTAAATACACTATTAACACTTTCAATTGTTCATCATTTACCAAACTGATCTGTAGATCTTTTGAAATAGACTGTCTTCGGTATAACAACCCTGAGGGGTAACCAATAATTCGAACAATTTGCTTCTTTAACATATCAACTGGGATAGACATCCTAAATTAATAATTTGCATAACTTAGATAACAAAATCAAAACCGTACATCCGCTAAAAATTCAATTTGGTTAATTGTCGTTAACTTTACGAACTTCCTTTTGTCGTAACAGATGTTGGCAATACATTATGGTCGCGCATTGTCATCAAATTGATTCAGATTTTTTCAAACTGAAATTTAATACATTGGCAATAATGGAAGCGTTTAAAGGCGCATTGCGCTGGGGGGTCTTGTTTTACTACACCAGAGGGTGAGGGATAAGAAATTTGATCCGAGCACCGGAAATAGTCATTTGAACACAGCACGTGCACGTATGTACACCTGAGCAACATAAACGTCGAACACATTTTTGTGGTTAAATAACTTTCGAATTAAATTTCGTACCCAACAAATTATTTATTTCGAAATCACTATGCTTTAATGACGAAGGAGGCGAAAGTATTCAGGTTGTAGTAAATGGGATGTTACCGAGTTATATTTATTATTTTTTGGAGTACAACCGGAAGACGCTTGAGATTTTCAATCTTATGCTGTTCTCCAGTTTAGTTTTATCCAAGCATCGGTTCTACTTATACATTATACAGGAAAACAATATTTTTTTACAGAATGCGCGCAATAAAAAATTTTTATATATTACCGGCTTCAAACATTCACGTAAGTATTTTTAGTAGCATCGACTTCTTCTGCGATTCAGGATTTATTAGTTGCTGTCGATGATTAATGTTATTTTGTTTTTCGTGTGTTATTTAGTGGATTTATGAATAATTCATTACTGGGAAGCACTAATTTGCGTGAAAAAATAGTCGATAAATAAATACTTAATGTAGTTCATAATAATTATTTTTAAACTATGATTATATCTTAAATTCGACAGTTGGTTTTTGAATTAATATAATCCGGTATGGTCTAGTGGCTAGGATACCTGGCTTTCACCCAGGAGGCTCGGGTTCGATTCCCGGTACCGGAATTTTTTTACTGTTTGTTTAAAAATTTTATCTAATGTGATCTTTCTTTTCAGACTACAATTAAAGTATTTGCGAGATGCCTGCGGCCAGATATCGAGTACAAAACGTTAAGTATTACATTTCAAACTACTTGCCGCGAAGTTGTAGCGACGCTGTTAGGGAAATACAAAATGAAGCATAGAGATCCAAAGCTCTTTTATTTAAGTATGGAAGTCACAGTAAGAAAAGCTGGAGTTCGAACACATTTGGCGCTAGACGATGAAGCTCGACCTGCTGTTCTACAGAGTTGTCATCCAAGAGGAGACTCCAAGTAAGTTGGCTATTTAAAACTTCACGTTAATCGATTACAATTAAGGAAATAGTATATTAAAATACAAGTGGCAGAGAGCATCTATTCAAGTACGAATTTGAAATATGTTAATTACCGATAAAAGATATAAATAGTTATTTATGATACGAATGTGTGAGATATAGTTTCATGCACGAGTTGTGGAGTTAATTGCAAGGAGTGCATAAAATCCGTTTCACCCACGTGTTCATATAATATTTTATCAACGTCAGAACTAATTTCTGCAAATGGAAGCAGTTACTACAACAGAGGAAAGCATGCGGTTTCACTTTTTTTTTTTATTTCGATTGTTGCATATTGCTTGGTTGCCAGGTGTCATTGTCAACAAAAATCGTTTAGTAATGAAAGTCCCATTTAAAATACATATATACAGGGTGTCCTATGAATTACTGTACAATGTAAAATCTTTTGTCGTTTAGATCAATTGGAATAGAAACGGTTATTCTGTAACCCAAATAGAAGTGTTCAAAGTTTATCATAACATAATGTAAGGAACATATGACGTTTCAATTTGTACAAAACCTGCTGGTACACCGCTATAAGTCTTTGGTAAAATCATATAGCATCAATTCACAAATTGAAGGTTTGTTGATTAGGTGTACCATATGAAAAAAAAATTTTTGAAAATTCTCCTTGATAGTTTGGTGTGTTTTTGGTTCTACATATCAATTGTATATATCAGTGTTTATTTTAATTTTTATCATACATGTAAAACAATTCGTTTTCGCAAAAAGAATTCATTAATAATTAATAATTATGAGATTGATGGCTAAATTTCGAAAGCCTCAATAAAATTTCCGTTTTAGGGGTTATGATGAAATCGTAGTCTTAATTTTCACACACACATATTGGTTCTTGTCTTTGTCGGGTGTTCTTTTCTCGAATTTTTATGTTTCTGTTCTTATCCTTTTTTCAATTCACTTATGAGGAGTAGACGAGAAAATTATATGGACACCCTATCTGAGTCCGAACTTATTATTTTATTGCTTAGTTAATGAATTTGACTGCAATATTTGTACATTCGGCTGTATTTGTTAAAATTAAATTAAATATTATGCTCCCAAAACGATAAAATATTAAGAGATGTCCTCGTAAGGATTCGTTGAGGTGGAGGAAAGAAATTAAAACCACTACGTTGGTTTCAATTTGTCGACATTTCGCTCGAACTTTATCAAGGTTCACAAACTGATTAGTTTACTTAAAAATTCCTATGTAAGTTTCATTTGTTGTGAATAGTGTCCCCCCTAATTATTTTACAAGATAGATAGATATTTTTATCTGTTTACTTCATCTACACCTCTAACAAACTCCCTAAAAACTAATATTAATGCCCCTTCTTTAAAACAACCCTACTTTAAAACTTAAAATGTCCTTCTTCCACATAAAAATTTTCTTCTTGCATATACTTCCTTCATCCGTTTCTCTCCTTCCTTTTTCTCCTAATATTACTTGTCTTTTTCTTTATTCTCTTCTGATTTGTTCATTCTCTTCCATCAAATGCTGCAAGTCATCCCTGCCTCCCCCGCACATTCTGCATTTTCTTTCTCTATCCTCTAGCCAATATCGGTTTACATTTTCTTCATTCCCACACCTAAATCACGCTATCATCCTTTTCGTCTTTAAACTTTTGTTTCCTGTTATATATTTCGGTACTCTCTCGGTCATAATCTTTCCATATCCCTCTCGTTATATCTTCCTTCTCTTATTTTGTTCTTCTTTCTTGAATTTGCGTATCTTGATCCCTTCTCACTATGTCGTCTGCTATACAAACCTTCTGCTCTTCTTCTTTCCACTTCTTCTCTGGCATATCCTACTCTTTCGTAATATATTCTTCTTTTTTCTTGTCCTAATATTATTCTAATTATTTTACAATAAAATGTTAAATTAAGATGTTCGGTAAAATTCCAAAGCATGGGCTAAGCAAATGGAAATGTATAGTCATATTTAAAACTTGAAAGGATCTGAAGTCTATCCAGATTATACAAAGACACTATTGAAAATTATTAGAATACTTTGTGTGGATGGTCAACATAACATAACATAAAACCTAAATAGTATTTCTAAAACAGAAAATCGGCCACTCATGTATATGATCTTTTTTGTTCGAAATTAACTGTACAATCTCTTCCTTAAGTATCTTCTTCTCGTCATGAAACACCCTGTATAATATCGAAAAAGAGAGGGAAAGAAGAATGATGCAGAGGAGCGAGTATAGACACAGGCCAGATAATATGGTAGTAGCAAAGCTTAAGATAGGAGGAATAGGCCAAATAAAGAAAGAAAGAAAGAATATTAAAAAAGACGAAAGGTAAATAAGAGGAAGAAATAAAAAAGCAGTTAACAGAAAGAGATTTATTAATTGATTCGTATAGTAACAGAAAGAGATGAAGGCAACGATATAGAAGCCAAATGGAATATAATAAAGAATGCAACAATTAAAGTCACAGAAAAACTAGTAGCAGGAATAGAAAAGAATACTTGCAAGATATAATGAAATAAGAAAAGAAGGAAATGGGTTAAGGAAAAGGGATACATGGGTGGATCAGCTATTGAAAATAATGGAGAAAGTAACGGAAAACTTATTGATTATAATCATTTTACTAAGAAATGCCAACAGTTAACTGTACCGACTGTGCGTGTTAAAGTGCATGTCGTTATCATTGAAACACACGTGCGTCGATAAAGCCAAGTAATTACTTGTACAGTAGTACACACGCAACGAAAGAACACCTGATGCCGCATTTCGCTCATATTATGAGCTCATCAGAGGTGTATACTTAAGTGCGGTATACAACTGTACAAGACGGCGGTTGGTCTTTTAAACTCTCGTGACTGTTGGCATTTCTTAGTTTGATACTATTCATACGTATCCATGTTACACGAGATGTCGTTAGACACACATTTTACTTATGTCCATTGCTCCACGACAGCAATTAGGCCAGTAGTTGCATACGCGGCTGAAACTACAACAATGATCAGTTGAGAAGAGCAAAATTTTCATAAACAAGGTATGCGGAGCAAAGAAGATGAGAGAGGGCGAACACCAAAGACTAATGAATTTTGAAATGGATAGGTACTCTTGAGGATGAAAAATATAGTAAAAACAAATATCATCTGAATAGAATCGTACGGTCACGTAAAAAGAATGAAGAATAGCAGTGATATTAAAACGATGACATAATGGAAACCACATGAAAATAGATCAAACGAAAACCCGAAGAACATCTGATAATGTGGCCACATTGAGGAATATATAGAAAAGTTTGGAATTACAAGTTGGAGACGAAAAATACACGACAGGAAACAATGCAAACAATGGTAGAGGAAACCAAGAACAACACAAAGTTGTAAAGAAGGCAAAAGAAAAGATGAAAACGGGAGTGACCTTTGACTTGACGCACTATGAATCAAAATGCGTCTGACAGTATCAAAGAAAAGGCCTTAACTATTCCACGAGGAATATATAACCTTGAATATTTACACCAAATGATGTTTGTATGTTTCCAAAACAAAGACGCTGTACATAATTTCAACTAGACTTTATCTCTTTTTTGCAATGTATATTATAAAATTGTTAAAAAATAAAATTAGTACTAAACTGAACCAGAAACACGGATAACCGGTTGTAACGGTACGTATAATCTTTTTCAGAAATTTAAAAAAAATTTTTGAAAGTTTAAAAAAAGGAACTAAACTTACTGAATTCAAATTTAATCCAGTGTGATCATGAAATGTTATCATGGTTACCATTTCCAAAACGAATGTCAAAACAAGTGATGGAGGTAGTAAGGAAACAGCTCAATGGTTTGAACTCCCCGACGTTTCGCCTTCAATGCGAGGCTCTTTCAAGGCTAGATCAAAATTGAGTTAAGGTTACGGGTCATAAATTTAATATGATTGGCAACCGCCGATATCACGTTCTTAATAATCGTTGTTCGTTCGTAATATTATATTATTTATTTATACTTTTTATTTTCTGACCCTATTACCATACTAAATTTAATAAAAAAAGTCATAAAAAATTTGATAACATATATCGCAGGATAGTTTTGAGTTTATGAGGTGACATGCAAATCAATTTTTTTTAGTGACTAACAATTTATCATTATAACATCAATTAATATTATTTGAAACTTCTGTAACATTCGCATTGACAATTAAAAAAAAATTAAAATAGAATTTTAATTCGAAACCGCATTACTATCCAGTGTTATTGCTTTCAAAGAGATATGATGAGTGCAAGAAGTAAATTTCTCAGGTATTCCACCCTGATAACTTTTGTAATATAGGCAACCCACAATGCGGTACATTTAGCGCGTCTTCACATAGGATTGAATGAACATCATATATAAGTTGTTAATAAATTGAATGTTTAAATCGAATAAATTGAAATTTAAAAAGATGGACAAAACCGACCTTAAGTGGTTAAACCTTAAATTCATCTAATTTCATTTACACGTCGTGTAAATAAAATCGAAAGAATCCCATAACTGTAAACATTAATAATTGTGTGATGATCTGAATCGATGTATAAATAACTTTTTTCTTCAAGCGACAATAAAACGTCATATTATTGAACTACTGGCAGACGCTAAAAATTCTTTTTTACTGTCTAGACATTAAAAGCAAAACAGTTATTTTGTTTCCACAACTATTTAGAGGTTGGTACCTCGGTTATGTCATATTATGAATGTAATAGTAAAGTACCAACTTGATTCGTCGAGAATAAAAGTCACTATAAGACTCGAGAATCTCGAAAATTTGAAAATAACACATGAAAACTAGCAATAAACGCTTGAAGAAAAATAATATATTTTTCACTTGAGTTAAAATATAATTGTTTTCGGCGATTTGCTGTCTCGGCTAACACCTCGCCAGCAAACTTTAAGCTCAACAATTATATTGTTTAACTCCTAGTAAAATAATCTACTATTTTCTTCAAGCGACAATAAAACGTCATATTATTGAACTACTGGCAGACGCTAAAACTCTTTTACTGTCTAGACATTAAAAGCAAAACAGTTATTTTGTTTCATTAACTATTTAGAGGTTGGTACCTCGGTTATGTCATATTATGAATGTAACAGTAAAGTACCAACTTGATTCGTCGAGCATAAAAAGTCACTATAAGACTCAAGAATCTCTAAAATTTGAAAATAACACATGAAAACTAGCAATAAACGCTTGAAGAAAAATAATATATTTTCACTTGGAGTTAAATATAATTGTTTCGTTTAATTTGCTGTCTCGGCTAACACCTCGCCAGCAAACTTTTAAGCTCAACAATTATATTGTTTAACTCCTAGTAAAATAATCTACTATTTATTTCATTTGCAGGTTCTCCTTACAAACCAAAAGGGGTGGCCTAGTTAAGATTTACGACTCCGCTTTAAATAGTAACTCCCAGTACAAGAGCTTACTAATAAGTTCACAAACCACAGCAGACGAAGTAATCTCACTTCTACTAAATTGCTGCAATAGTAAAGAAAGAGTAGAACAATTTTCCATTTACGAAGTATGTACAGATAAGGAACAGCAACGTAAATTACACCCGGACGATAGACCCTTGCAAGTACAACATTCATGGTTACCCTCTCTAAATTGTCACTTCTTGGTGAGAAGAAATCCCGAATATAGTTTGCCTCTTTCGAGGCGGAAGGTACTAGTATGTCAAGGTGTTTTAAACAGTTACTGAATTTATTAATATTGACAGATATTCTGGGTTCCCGAATTACCACCTATACCGGCGAATAGGCGTCAGCAGTTAAACTTCAGATCTCAATTGTTATCCCGTTCTCAAAATTCTCTCCTACCCATAAGAAATCAAGAGGAAAAAGTAAAGAGTATAAAGGATAGTGTAAATATAAAAACAACCCAGAAAGTAGTAAACAAGTGCCGTTGTCGTTGATGGATAAACCATCTTACGCAGATTATGAAAACTATTTTTATATTTGAACCGATTGATCGTGTTATCTGCTACATCGTACCAAAGAAATATAAACGTAAAACGTTGTTCTGGATTGAGAACCAAATAACATACTAAACTTTGTTTACCTTATTACATCCTATTTATATAATTTGTGTAAATTATCTACATTAAATTATATATACGTGTTTGTCTACTATAAATTAATTGTTTAACTATCATTAAAGCGTTTGTTATATAATAAATGTTTTTGTAAACGAGTGTAATCCAAAGATTAGTATTAAAAACGTTTTGGTAAAAATCAAATTTTGAAAGTGCAATCTTTATACTTTAGGTAGTCACAGAATCTGTAAAATGAAATGGTTAACTGATTGTGCCTTATTTTTGTGAAATATAGAAGTATTTTTATTTTTGTCTTATAAATTTCTAATGTAAAAGTAATCTAGTTGTCTATTTATTGTTCAATGTGTCATGTACATGGGTCTGAAACATTGTCAGTGTTTATACCAAAGATTTCTTTGTCTCTTAATATATATGTTGTAAATAATATTTTGTAAACGTTTATGAAATAAATTTAAAAATTTCGAATTATTTTATTTGCTTTTATTCTGGTTTTTCAGTTAATTCTAAGGGCCATTTGTATAAAACTCAGTTCAATTCAACCATAGGTTAAATACAATTGTATCCAGTGATTAACCATGTATTTAAACTACGGTTAACTTGAACCGAGTTTTATACAGCTGGATGACTGGACTAGAAAAGCTTCTAAGGGTTTAAATCTATTATTATTTGTTTTTCCATGAGGACCTGATAACAGTGGTAAATTTGATTGGTTGGGTGTCAGGTTGCGAAATTCTTAGTGTTGTCCAACTAATAATCTGTAGAATTTATTAATAGCATAAAGCAGTGGCGGCTCGTGGTCAATCATACTGGGAGGTCAAAAATTAATTTAAAAAATAGACATACTTAAAAAAATATAAATAACTCAAATGCACCGCAAAATTTTATACAATCTACAATTCTGTTCAAAATAGCGATTTTTTCGAAACATTCTCATTAAAATCTCTAAGGGATTTTCTGTAAGCATTGTCTAGCTGTGTACGAATATCAACATTTCCTACGGTTGCAAAATTTACCGAGCATTTCATGTGTTCTGCAGACGAAGCATGTTTTTTTATTTCCTCCTTTAAATGTTTTAAATCTCTTACACCGGATTTGCACTATAGCGAGTCTGACGAGTCTTTAGAAAATAATAAACAAACAAAACAGTAAAATACATTTGATACTTCACAACCACATATCCAGTTAGCTAAATCGTACATTACCTTGCGAAAGTTTTGATGAACATCTTTATTTTTGTCTTTGCTAGTTTGTCGTAAACTTAGTTCTGGCAAAGGACGACCATTTGCCTTGAACTCAACTAATTTTGTAAAATTAAGTTTGTTAGCACTTTTAGTTGTTTAATTTTCACTACCGACATTTTCTATTATAGCGCATGCACACGCGAATCAAAAATAGTATTTTTACAAAACAACACAACAACAGTAAAAGATATCAATATAAATTCTTAAATTGATTTAAAACACGCGAAAATCGAATCAAAAATCGAGCGTAGTTGTACACCCTATACGAAGTCAACGTAAACTGCCGGACACGGCTCATGACCCAAAGTTGATTATTGTTTCGGACGTTCGCGTTTATTCGGGCGCTGCACGTTTTCGAGTTTTTCCGGGTAGATCTAATTCAATGAGGACAATTCGCACCGCCAGCCCAAGGTTGAAGAGGATGAATTACGAACGACGGCCGATAAATTTTAAGTTATTGTACTTGCGACTTAATTACCTATTTTAATAAAACACGTAATAGTGAATATTTTTTATATATTGTCAAAATTTTTGGGAGGTCATTGACCAAATGACCATATGGACAAGCCGCCGCTAGCATAAAGCATTTCAGAGAGTTCAAATTAAGATCTAACTCGATCCCAGGAACGCCATTTTTGTTGACAAGATCTCTGTTCTTTGAGGAAAATGCTAAATGAAAAGCTACAATAATTTGAGATTATTTGTAAATTTGTCAACACTTGCTGCAAGAATTTAAGTTTAAACGATTATGGAAAAAAAATTATACACCCACCGACATGTCAGTGTTAAAGAGATCTAATTGTAATAACAAACATATCCATACTTATATATCTATATCCTCATGGTTACCCACAATCTACAGGTTTTGAAACTCGGGTTTTCAAGTCGGCACTATTGCTAACTTTGTTATTATTGACACTTAATTGGTATAGCACTCCTAGGGTTAGAAGCCCTGCGAAACATTTTTAGTGAGTGCAGCTTAGTTAGCGAAAAGCTGAGGCTCTTCCACTGCTTTTGAGATCGGGTCAGTCTAGGCGAACAAGGCATCTCCTGCGCAGTATCCATTTTGGGTTGAACTAGAAATATTTCCATAAATACTCAGGTAACGTATGCCAACAGATAACATTGTTTTAATCATTAATGTTTTCTGGACAAAAAAGCATGATACAAAAATTTTCTCACTTGTCAAATGAAGTGGTGGGGAAAGCTTAGACTTCAATTTTGAAAAATCCTCATAATTCTGGTTTGGATTAATCGATTTTAATGAACGTAGTTAGATGGATTTGGCTAATTTGATTGTGAGGCTTCTAATAATTCTGTAATTGTGAATTCTACTCTGTTGTGTTATTTTGTTCCATTTAATCTCGTGATAGAAAGAGTCGATAGTTTACAAATGTTACTAGGAATCTTCGCTCTCATTTGATTTGGACATTAACCCAAATATAGAAAGAATGTTACGGATACCATAAGTAAGGTGAATGGTGTTTCCATTTGTTTACAACGACACACTAAAATCTATGTGATGCCTCTTGGTATTGAGCAAGTCCAACTTCTGTGTTGTTGTACATGATCGTCGTTTAGAAAGTACAAAATTTGTGTATTTGATTTGTTTTTGGGCTGAGATGACGTCCTCGAGTGTCACCATACCTGCTTTCTGCTGGATGGTTAAATATGTTGAGTAAACGCTCTTTCCCTCCCCCATCTTTTTAATCCGTCTAAATAGTACTAAAGTCTTAAAAGAACAGTATCTGCTTTTTTTTGAAGCAGACTCCTCCAATGTTTTATTGTGCTTTTATTTGTGGTGTGTAAAATAGTGTATCATGTTTTATCTGCAGAAGGTAATAAACTATCTGATTCTTAAACTTACAGATCATTGGAAATATTTATTCGAATATATTTCTGTCAGTCAAACATATTTACTTTTCCTAATTATATTTACACCAGACTAATCTTCCGAATTAGAGTGTAATCATACATATATTTTATAATATCAGACTAATCACTTGGATCATCCTTATCAAAACGTTAAAGAATCATGAAATAGATAAACATCAATAGAATCACACCAAGACTGCTACTGTATTATTCGACGATAAGATCTACAATTCACCTGAACATATAAAAAAGACTAAACACTTTTTTAAAATACTAAGAAAAAACTTAAATACCATAAGGTTGACCTGATACTAGACCTTATAGACAAAAACTACTAGCTTCCCTGAACAATAAACAATCTAAATCACACCTAGTCACTTATTCACAATAAAAGCACTTCCTAGAAGTTTCTCCGACTTCATTCATTTATTCAAAAATGAGTGTGACATGACATCCAACATTATTCAGTGAACTTGAAGGACAAAAATGTGTTGTCTCGCTGACATTTCGCCAAATATGATACAGATAAGAAAACCTGATCAAGCAACTAAACAGATCAAAACGGTTTTACAAGCTCTTAAGAATAGGATTCTTTTTTTTTTCTTCAGCCGCTTCCACCATATTTCTCTATTGTTTTCTGTCTTGCACCTCTCTTTATCAATAGAACCCATGTAGCCGCTCTTTTAAGATCATGGGTCTACCTCTACATCGACTTTGACTCCATAATCTCTATCTTATAATCTTGTCACATCATTCATCTTCCTTTCTTACTGCGTGTCCAGCTCAGTTCTACTTTAAGTGCGCTGTTCTTTCCACTACATCGGCTACTTTCGTACATTTACTTACAAGCTTACATTTAGCCTTCTTCCTCCTATCGCTCTTTGATTGATACGGAATTTATTTGTAATAATATATTATATAATAATTGTCCACGTTTCAGAGCTATACGTTACTACCGATAAAATAAATCCTCGGTCGGGGCGACTGAAGAAATTCAATTAGTTTCGCCTGACTGAACTGGCTGGAATTAAGGAGGCTTATTATCTGTTCGCTTTAGTCGTCGAAGAACTATAAAGGGAAAACACAGTGAATGCTAGGATTTGTTACTAACCAAAATACAGTCAGTTGACCCAACAGCTAATTGTTATACAGTTATGAAGAAAATAAATTATTTGTACAGTTCGCTTAGAAAAGTGTTCAATAAAGTAATGGCCTCTAAAGTGTCCAAAGTGTGGTACTACAAGGAACTACACTATTCTTCAAGGATCAAGAAGAATGATAGGATGATAATGACTCAACATTATATTGTACAAAATTATGTTGTTATGGAACTTGACCAACAGTATTAAAATAATTTACGAAGATCGGTTTAAATTTCCACGCCGGAGGAACTGTAAATGATTACCCTCTCCAGTTTGAAAACCTTCTGTTATTTGACGGTTTTAATATCGTCACATAATTCTCGAGGGCTATACGTATGTGGGTTTAAGCAAATACAATGTGTTCAAGATCAACTTGTATTTTATTTTCCAACACTCTAAAGCGGTTTACCATTATTACGAATACATTTTCAATGAGACATCTAGCCCCTGAAAGTCTTTCTACATTGAGGACAATTTGATTTGATTAAAGAGTTTCATTAATTCCGGTGTAAGAAGGAAAAAAAAGCCTCGCCTCCGACTAGAACATACGACATACGAACATTTGATAGAGCTATTTATGCTCAATATTTGTTCTTAAAACCAATACTGGATACTTTTTTTCAAACACTGGGAGAAAGCGCTATCTTTTTAACTGACATATTTTGTCAAATTTCTGGAAAACTTTAAACAACAAAGTCCTAAAAACTGGCTCAAACTACTACTTGATACTATTTTTAAACCGGAAATATTTCATGTTAGAATATTATTTGGCCGTGTTCAAAACGTTATAGGTAGTTTGTATTTTTAAAATACTTTTGTTGCTTCAAGCAGTAATTGATATTATTGCTATTGATTTTGAGTGTATTATAGTTGCAAGGCAGTAAGCATTGCGATATCCCAAAAACGCCAGTGTGGCAGCAGATTGCTTATTCGTTTAGCGAATCGGTTTCTCACTACAGGCAGTATTCTGCATCCCGCGTATACCCCATTACACGTAACAGAAGAAGAACTGAAGAAAATATGATGAATGTTTTTGGCATGGAGTCAAACTCTCAGTTCCGGTCAACGACAGATACTTAACAATTGTTCAGACTACAGTACTTCGAATATTGAGGGGACACAGGAATATTTATTTTTATACACTGTTATTTCTTAAAGTCAAAGCCGCTTATTAAATAATAAATTATCTTCGATTACGTGTACCAAGATTTAATCGGCGAGACTACGACGAAGATTGGACTACTGGCGTGAAATTATACGTCCTTTTTTCTTTGATGAATCTCTTAGAGGACAAATATATTTAATTTTTTTGGAAAGTCAATTGCCATTGGAAACCAAAACCACAATGTCTTCCAATATGATGGCTGACCTGCCCATTATGCTGCAAATGTTCGTATTTTATTTTATGATTGGGTATTTCATGATAGCTAATAGTATAGTCTGTTTTTATGGCATGCGAGGTATTTTAAATTTAAGCTTGTTTAACATTATTTAAATGAAAGTTTCGCCTCTATTTTTATTGCAGGTCTACTGATTTAACCTGTCTTAATTTTTAGTTGTGGGGCAGAGTGAAAGACCGTTTTTGTCATAAGAGGATAAATGATTCAAAACGCATAAGGGATGCGATTTGCAAGGTTTTCAGAGCGGAAATGGAAGTATTTGTCTTGTCAACTAGGGAAAGATTGGAAAAGTGATGGTCGTCAATCAAATGAAGCTAAGTTTCCAGGAATTTCTTATGATCACTCTTATTAAAAATATTTTTTCCCAAATAGTTCGATTATTAGTTTCTGAGATATGACCGGCTACCTTTCTTATTGGGACCCCGGCACTATACGTATATCGGGTGAACGGAGAACATATAAGTTATGAGGAAATATTTCAGTTTATAGACCCCGTAGAATGGAATAGGTACAAATCACGATATAAATAAAGTAATAATAATATTATCAAAGAAACCATAAATATTTGACATAAAAAGTAAAAAATTGAATGAAAAAGTCAAAAATGTGGTAATTTATTATTGACTCAATTTAAAGTGTCTTAATAGATTCATGTTGAACTTTTGAGATGAGTAACTTATTTTTACTGCCCAGCGAACTGCTTACTCAAAACGACATAGACAGGATAAATAAAATGTTTCAAAGTCCGAAAAAACAATCTAACAAATCTAAACAATATATTCAAGCCAGAGCACTGATTTGTCCAGTGATGTCGGAAAAATATTATAATATTTGGACACCTGAAATAGACCCCGTATTAATAAAGCACGAAGAAAGTTTGATGGGCCATCGTCCAATTGTCTCACCAAGATTACCTTCAGCGATAACTATGAAATATCGAATTCTCACATTCGGCTTGGGAAATACCAACGACGTTCCATTAGACCGTTTTGGATACTGCAATTATATTTCTCCGAAACACGCGGTTGTCTTTTATGATGAACTTGAAAGAAGATATGAATTACTAAATTATTCATGTTACGGAACTTTTGTTAACAATAGATTAGCTGCTAACAATGAAATATATAAGTATATCAAGGGCACCGAAAAGAAAACGATGAAGACGAAAAAGATAAATTTATTCAATACACTGAAAGTTCGTCAGATTATCCGGAAATAAATAATAGTAAGAGATGTCGAGTAAGTCCTTTAAAAACACCTTTTATGAAAAAGGTATTAAAAAAATGCTACTGTACCCCAAGTAACTTCGAAAGCTTGACTACAGGTTGGGAAGGTTCGGTTCCTGTACCGTGTGGTTCAGTACTACGATTTGGTTGTTTGACTTTTATATTTTCCATCACGAATTTTCCCAATGAATCTATCCCGTGATCTTTTGTTTGTATAAAGTAGTTTTTATAGGATAAGTGAGGTAAATATTACAGCAGATTATTAAGTCGCAATTTAAGTCTAGTTGTAATTATGAAACTCTGATAATAAAGACATTCAATAAATACATAGCCTTAATCATTTAATCATGTTGTAGTATTTTGATATTATTTTAAATATTGCTATGGTATAAATAAATGTCCCCAACTGAAAGCTTGTTTGCTTGATGCAGAACATAACATAAAACGTAGCTGTAGCATTAGAATGGTGAATCGGATGGAGTATTTTTCATATTCTCAATTTTTGCGTTAAACCAGAAACGCGGGGCAGGTTAGAAGTAGGTCAATTAAAATTTGTAACATTCGTGCAAAGTGGAGAGTAAATAATATGAACCCAGTATTAAACCATGTGTGAGACTTACGCGCTACCGAGGCCATGATTGAATGTAACTAATCTCTATACAGGTAAAAGAATAAGTAAGTGTTGTAGACATCAGGTATTGTAAAGAAAATTTACTAACAAACAAACGCGAATAGCGGAACATGATAAAGAAATGATGGAAAACTTATTCGAGAGACAAGAGCAAAACATAAATAACAAATTTGAAAGGCAAAACGCAGATATGAATGTCAGATTCAATTAACAATAACCGAAGCAGGATGAAGAGTTACGATTTCAACCAACAAATTCAACGATTAAGAGAGGAGATGGAACACCGGTTGTGGGAATTTGAAAAATATAACAATGAGAAATTGAAGGAAATAGCGCAAGAGCTGCACGATGAAAACAAAAAAAGAGAAATAAAAAGAGGGAATTATGATGAATACGTAGGACAATTAGACGAATCAAGCAATAGATTTTTCCAAAATTGCACACCGTTTCATCACCACACTATTCAGGTTTATATTGTTCTTCTGGGGCACCATCCCTAACACTTACATCAAAATACAATAATGAAAATGTACCATACGAATAAATGAAAATGTAGGGCACCAACAGAAAGTATGTTCGAAGGGCCTACAAGAAACACCAGCTATGGGTACCGTGGGGAAGAATACAGAAGGCCGTTTGATAGATCGAGAAATCAGAGTAGCGAGAATCGGAGAGAAAGAAACAAGTAATTTTTATCAACTGGGACACAACCCACATTCAGAGCAAAAGGGATTCCTAGTCAAGTTGAAAGAAGGCAAATAAACCGTTGTGAATCAAGAAGGACAGGCAGCGACAGAGGTTTAGAGGACGAGAAGGGCAACGAGAGTCCACGTAGACAGAAGGAAAGAACGAAAAGCCGCAGTTGTACGCCACTGCTTTTTTTGAAATTCAACATTTAATTATACAAAAAAATTATACGTATTTTTTGATTCGGCACCCCGTTTTTGAAGTATTTGTATTAATGTGAACAACCACATTATTAATTTAGTAAAAGACAAGGCATGTGATTTTTAAAGATTTTTTAAACTGTTACAAAAAGTAAAAAAGAAAGTTAAGATTGTCTCATTAAATACAAATAAAGAAAAAGGAACATCTAAACCATTGCTTTTTTGAAAAATATTTTTGTTAGATTCAAATTCAACATTTAATTCTGTAAATAAACTCATTACTTTTTTATACATTTTGTTCAAAATGCCTGCCTTCTTTTCGAATGCAAGCTTGCATTCAGATAACTCGCATTGTTCTTAATAAATTCAATCTAATACGTTGAAAATGTATGGCCTAATGTTTACGTTAGCACAAGTTTTTCAAAAACGGCGTACCGTGCATTTTTTTTCTTACTTTTTTTTCATCTCGTGCATGTTTTAAGAGTACATCTGAGGCATCATATTCAAATTTGAAATACCATAACCATACCTCGAAAATTTTAGACGATTGTGCTATATTTCGTAATTTAAAATATGATACAAATCCTTGAATTTATTCGGTAATTTGATTATGCAGGATAATAATTTTATATTGTTATACTTAAAATTTCTAAATACGATCCTGAATTTCTAGATTTTAAACATGCCTGCCTTCGTCTTGCAAAGATCAAACGCGCCGATGTTAAGTTGCTCCTCTGAAAGTATTATTACTCTATGACTCTGTGGACTTAAAGTATTCGAAGCTACTGGATGGACCGACTGGACTGAAATTAATGTGATTTAATTGATTAGGCATTTACGTGTGCCAAATTTCATTACATCATGTACATTTTGAGGAATCTTAAACAACCTTACAAAATACAAGAATATCTCAAGTTTGGTTTTTGTGATAATAAAACCTTACATTATTTGTTATGCACTTTTCACGAAAAATCTATGTTTAAAGTTAATTTAAACATACGAAAATTATTGTCGTACTACTTATTTCAAATAGTGTAATTTAGTAATAGTTGTGAAACAAGCTTAAAAGCAATATACAAACGGATTCAGCAAAACGCAATAATAGCATGTAGGTTACTAGATAATGCATATTTTTCATAATTTACGTCACAATTTCAGTGTATATAAACATTGCGATTTATTAATAAAATCATCATTCTCAAAAAGTCTGGTCATTCTTAACTACCTTCCGTAGAACTTGACACGGTGGACGTGTTAGTTACCTCGGTAAGCGTAGATCAACAGGGGGAATTCCATCTACCCCCAGATCAAACCAGAAGAGGGTGATCGCCTTAAAACTTTGTCCGATAATCAACCGATTACTTGGGCAAGGTTTACAATCTATTTTTCAAAAAATATATAGGATGTTCCTTTTCAAAAAATCGAGAATAATTACATTTTGCGCAAAGCAATCACCCTGTTTAGCATTACACTTTTTGAAAAAGTTTGGTACCTATATTGTAAGTCGAATATTAGCAAAAGTCGATGGCGAAAGTAGTTTTCAAAAATCTTAATTAACAAACGCAGTTCCAAAGTTGACTCGATTTCTGCATTAAAGGGACGATAACTCCAGAACGGTTGCATTTATGTACCTAAAACTTAATAACATTTTACTTGTAAATGTCATGAGGAATCAATTTTTGAAAAAATATTGGGGTTTCCATGTACAAAAAAAACACAACTTTATGTCAGCATTTTTTTACGAATCACCCTGTATGCACCTAAATAATTTAAAAATGTAGGTCTAATAAGTAACATTACGTCTATAATCAATGGTATTACCTTCTAAAGTTAGTTGTGATATCTCTAATAGTTCAGGAGCAATCCTCCGTCCACCGATAAAACACCAACCCGATATAATTTTTAATTACCCTGTATCTCGATGAGGAAACGTTTATAAGAATTTTTGGATTATTTTGAATTACAGAATCTCCAGTTTTCGTTTGTCGGTGATTTTAAAATACCCCCCTGTGTTAAGAAGAGTGATTTACATTTCGAATTTCCCGCCTCGAAATCACGAAATTGTGTGGTTAGAACGCACAGAAGAAAATCACCTTTGTAAATAATAACATTAAATTAATAAACAATTAAGTAATGAGTAACCAAAACATATCTGGAAGCCCTGGTAATGCAGAAGATGAAGAACTGACACTTCCAAGGGCCAGCATAAATAAAATGATAAAAGAACTTGTACCATCTGTGAGAATTGCAAATGAAGCACGAGAATTAGTTTTAAATTGCTGTACAGAATTTATACATTTATTAAGTTCGGAAGCAAATGAAATTTGTAATCTTTTAAATAAGAAGACTATAAACGCTGAACACATACTAATGGGTAAGTTAACCGAATAAGATAACTTATAAGGAATAACATGTCAAATTATAGCTTTAGAGCGATTGGGTTTCGGAGATTATCAAGCAGAAGCTGAAGCTGTTTTAAAAGATTGTAAGGCTGTAGCGGCTAAACGAAGGAGGCAAAGCACACGTTTAGAAAATCTCGGTATACCGGAGGAGGAATTATGGAGACAACAACAAGAGTTGTTTGCGAAGGCAAGACAGGAACAAGCCTATGCCGAACAGCAACAGTGGGAGCAGTTACAAGCTGCCGCTCAACAAGCACAGTGTTCGGCGCTTCCGACAACAGATGATCAAGATGATTATTCTTAATGTCGTTAAGTGAAAGTGCGCCGACGTTGTTAATACTTATATTTTTTATATAGTGTAGCTAAAAAATACCTTCCGGAACCATAGAATAATAATAATACGCTTCGTTCTAATATTATTCCGAATATTTATTTAATGCGTTTCCTAGTGTTTTTGTGTTTATAATATTGTTCTACAGGGTCATTTTTTTTATTGTGTTGCAATCTTGATTTTAATAGGTACAGACAAAATGTCGCAATAAATGGCTGTATTTCGTGAAAATAATTGCATTTATCAATTTGAGGTTATTAACGAAGGATAGTGTTTGGTGTTTTAGGTAAGTTCTTTAATTCTACATTGTTTTCGAACAAATTTACGGCGGTTACGTAAATAAATGCACGTAAAATTTTAAAACTACTGTAATGGAAGCATGTCTAGTCCGATAGGTTCGAATCCCAGAATCTTGAAATTATTTAAGTTTCGTTTTTACGATCTTCCCGTATTAACGCACACGAAATTTTAATTAATACTTTTACTCTAACACATTTTTTTGCATTAACTCAAAGGCTCATAATGGAACGTCTTTACCAATGGTGTAGTGGAATGTAATTTTAGACAAATTTTAATAAAATTTTTTTGCAAATACGCACGTGTTTTGAAATTGCAACGCCTGAGATGAAAAAAAAGGTCAAAGGTAAATCTCGGTTTTATATTTAAACTTATCTAACGTAATTTATATAAACTTTGTTGTAAGTTAACGTAAGAATAATATTTATTTCACATTGCGGTTTGAACCTTCGTATTTTATTATCACTTTCGATTTAAGTAGGTTGGCTTTAATTGTATTGTGGGCGTTTAAATGCGATATCCTCGGCGTTATCATTGCCTACTATACAAATAAAATTTGGTTTTAAATTATAGTATTTGAAGCCATATTTTGAGAAAAAATTTATTTTTAAATATGCGTAACAGTTATTAGGTAAATACAAATTATTTTCGTGAAACATACCTTGTAAACAATTATTATTGCAATTGTAATCAAATCACATCTGCAACAACTAAAAACATGAGTAAGGAATAGGTGTTGAACCTGAGCGATAGATTAAGAGCGTTATTAACCACGTGTGGTAAAATATCGTTATATCGAATCGCTAAGATACTACATGTGTTATGGACACGTTTGGCAAACTAGTTTCAGACTTTACCGTGGCGCTATTTTACAGGGAGAAATTACAATTACATGTTATTGAAGCATAACAACACCCTTATATGCAATTGAAATATTCTAATACATTCTACAATGTGCTATCTAACTTTGCTTTTTTAAATTTAAGATCAACTAATAAATTGGGAAGGATTTCAATATTTCACGACAAAGGCTGCGAAAACAGTGTATTTCGAAAATCGTAATTATAACAAATCAGAATGTTTTAGGGAAAAAAAGTATCCGACCAAAGTTGCATAAGAAATCGATGTTTATGATAGTGAAATCGAAAATTATTTTGAATAAAATCGTTTTAAAAACTGTACCTTTGAGAGTGGCGCCCGTGAATTAGGAATTTTACGTGGTAATTGGATGGTACACTCATGAAATTTAAAACTTGGACACCACAATTTCTGTAAACAAAACTTTGCACTTTGTGAAGCGGGCTTAAGGGTATCATTTACAATTCTAACAGCAGGTAGTCTCAGCAGGGGTTATCTTATAGAAGGACTGTAGAATGAATCATTACACTAAGCACGTTTTAGAAAATAGGTAATTTACGTTGCTTACTTAATTTTTTTCTTTAAAGAATATATTTGAAGGTATCGCTAATTAAACACCATAGCTCGATTAATTATCGAATCAAAATTTTGTTTAGGAAATGTTTACAAAATAAAATTAGAAATAATTTTGATTTAAAAAACGTCTACAAGCAATAACTTTTAAATTAAATCAAAAAACTAAACATGGTTATTTGGGTTGACTGATTATTACTTATTTTTAAATAAATCTAACCTACTAATTATTGTAAGTTATTAAAAAAAATCATTAAACTCTCTATTCATAATATTTAGTCCTTACAAAATGTATATTTTATGACGTTTCATTTTTTCTGTAGTTAATATAAAAAGTGAAAATAAAAACTAAGGCAATTCTTATTGTCAACGTATATATTTAGTTTTTTGACAAGAATTTATTACATAATTATAATTAAGATACCAAGTTATAGTTTAAAATTAAATGAAAACGTTTTTTTAAATAAAGGTATTACTATATAAATAAATATAAGAAATCAATAATGGGTGTGCACTATCTTATTGTTTTCCGCAATTTTTCTTCTCAATAATAAATATATATGAACTGAAAACTACTGAAAATAATTATGGGGAACAGCACAAACGTTCCGTTTGTTATTCGGATTGTGGAAATCATAAAAGATCGTTTGTCGTTCTGTTTGACTTTCGGTTCGTTGTTATGTTTGTTGCTCGGTTTGTTGTTCAGGTGTATACGAAGCTTTACAACTTAAGCAACAATTAGATTAGTTTGTGATGTAATATTAGAAACACAAATTTATATCATCAAATTTATGACAACTTAAAAACCAAGAACGTGTATGTTATTGCTAAGAAATTATTAAGGAAAAAGCGCAATTGCAGTGTAAATATTTATAATTAGATATTTTCGAAAGTTTATAAGTCCTCTATTGTAATCTTAATACTTAAAAGAAAATCCTGTCCATTAGCATTATAAGGAAATGACTTTTACTTTATGAATAAGTTTCAATAACAATAGAATATCCTTGCCTGTTTAATTTACCTTTGAGTCATATTGCTCTAAGGGTTGTTACATTGGTCATTAGAAGTATGTAATAAATAAACAATTACCTACTGTTTGAGAAGGGGTAGTGTGAACCAATAAATAAAGTAAGAAATGTAAATTCCATTTTAGTCTAAAATAATTTCAAGTGTTGTGAAAATGCCACCTCATCTCGGTGCTGATTTGAAAGAGCGGATTGTTTCGGAATTAGGGCGGGCCGTAGCGTGCGTGAAATTTCACGTATGTTAGATATACCAAAAGGCACCGTAGGGCATTACCGAGTAAAATGGCCCATATTCATACTTCGCGGGTTGTGCGCAATTGGATACGAGAAAATAACTTGGAGCTGTTACCCTGGCCAGCAAAAAGCCCAGATTTTACTTCCTTTGAGTCATATTGCTCTAAGGGTTGTTACATTGGTCATTAGAAGTATGTAATAACTAAACAATTACCTACTGTTTGAGAAGGGGTAGTGTGAACCAATAAACCGCGGATTGTTTCGGAATTAGCGGCGGGCCGTAGCGTGCGTGAAATTTCACGTATGTTAGATATACCAAAAAGCACCGTAGGGCATTACCGAGTAAAATGGAATCTTGAACACACTTTGGATAGAGCCATCGGCAGTGGTAGACCTAAAGTATCTACACGTGCTCAAGATCTCGAGTTGTTTCATTACGTAACAGAACAACCATTTGCTACATACTCAGGGCTATAGCAGATACACATTTTCCCGGATGCCGTATAACTGCACAAAAAAGATTAAAGGAGATGGGAATAAAGAAGTATAATGCTGCTGCAAAGAAGTTCTCAGTGACGAAAATATGAGACGTCGTCTGGAATTTGCAAGGCGATATGTGAACGAACCTTTGGAATTTTGGAATCGAGTGATTTTTAGCGACGAAAAAACGTTCAATAGCCGCAACGATGGACCACTAAAAGTTTTTAGAATGGAAGGAACTCGTTACAAAAATAATCACATATGTCCTAAAAAACGAAGTGGTTATTTTTCTGTGAATGTGTGGGGTTGGGTTAGCGCGCAGGGTCCAGGAGTTTGTTGGGCTATCGATGGACGTCTTGATTCTGCTGCGTATTTAGATATTTTGGAAACTATTATGAAACCTTCAGTCGAAGTGTTTTATCCAGACGAAGATTATATTTTCCAACAAGTAAGTATTCTTATTTCACTATACTTTCTCCAAAAAATAGTTCGGGATCTGTTGAATTAACATTTTCATAATGTATTTTTGTTGTTAAAGGACAACGCCCCTATTCATACTTCGCGGGTTGTGCGCAATTGGATACGAGAAAATAACTTGGAGCTGTTACCCTGGCCAGCAAAAAGCCCAGATTTTAACATTATCGAAAATGTTTGGGCTCGAATACTTGCTGTTATCCGAAGACAACAAGGGCCAAATTTTATACCAGTAAACCGTAATGCACTAATTGCAGCCATTGATACCGCATGGGAAACGATTAATATTAATTATATTGATACCTTGATAGCGTCAATGAGCAGACGCCTCCAAGAATGTATCAATAATAATGGAGGTCACACCCATTATTGATTTCTTATATTTATTTATATAGTAATACCTTTATTTAAAAAAAAAGTTTTCATTTAATTTTAAACTATAACTTGGTATCTTAATTATAATTATGTAATAAATTCTTGTCAAAAAACTAAATATATACGTTGACAATAAGAATTGCCTTAGTTTTTATTTTCACTTTTATATTAACTACAGAAAAAAATGAAACGTCATAAAATATACATTTTGTAAGGACTAAATATTATGAATAGAGAGTTTAATGATTTTTTTAATAACTTACAATAATTAGTAGGTTAGATTTAATTAAAAATAAGTAATAATCAGTCAACCCAAATAACCATGTTTAGTTTTTGATTTAATTTAAAAGTTATTGCTTGTAGACGTTTTTTAAATCAAAATTATTTCTAATTTTATTTTGTAAACATTTCCTAAACAAAATTTTGATTCGATAATTAATCGAGCTATGGTGTTTAATTAGCGATACCTTCAAATATATTCTTTAAAGAAAAAAATTAAGTAAGCAACGTAAATTACCTATTTTCTAAAACGTGCTTAGTGTAATGATTCATTCTACAGTCCTTCTATAAGATAACCCCTGCTGAGACTACCTGCTGTTAGAATTGTAAATGATACCCTTAAGCCCGCTTCACAATGTGCAAACTTTTGTTTACAGAAATTGTGGTGTCCAAGTTTTAAATTTTATGAGTGTACAGTCATCGTCAGTGAAAATGGACATGTCCAGGTAGAAATTGTAAGGTCACGTCTAAGGGAAAAAACCCTCACAGTTTGACAAAGTAGACCTGTGTTTGAAAAAAGCATCAAACCTAAGTTGTACACGAAAACAAACTATTTGGGATGAGGGTGGAGTGACACTTCATACCTAAGATTTTGTTTAATCCTTTGCAATCACAGACATTTTGTGGTAATCAAACTTAATGTTCGGGCATAAGAAAGGAGGATTCGTTTGACTTGTAACAATTTTAACACTGTAGATTATGCAGCCCATATTACACGCTTTATTTGGAAATTATTATCAAATTTGTTATATTTTGGAGGTCGTTCAAAATTGATACAAAACTGCAAATGGTGTTTTTGCATTGATAGTACTTTTGGTGAAAGTTTCGGATTTGTAAAAGATTGCGCTTAATAATTTGACTTGCAAAGAAAGAAAAACTTCACCAACCAGCAATAAAAATAATCATTAATTAAAATCAAAATTTTGTTTAATATATAATTTTTTTGGGAAGCTGCTAACCGCAAGTATGTTCTCTCTCTTTGTTTCGAAGTGTTATATATCGTCGTTGACACTGCAATGGGTCAATATTTTTGTTACTTTAAGAGTTATAATTTCAGAAAATATGGAGATCAGACTGTGCTATGTTACTTTTATTGTGAATAACAGTTGGTTATGAACACTTATTGTATTTCTGAGTTATGTTTACGTACAACATATTGATTCTAAAAATTGGCTAATTTCATCTGACATAAGATATTTGGCCATGTCATGTTTTAATGAAAAACACTTAAATTGGTTTTTTTATTAAATTAGTAAGTACAGAGTGAGTCAGTTTAATGTTCCCTAGGGGGTTTCGGCCACTTCCCGACATTTTACAGGAAAAGTATATCTTCAAATAAAAAAGAAACAGGGCGTTTTTTACATTTAGTACAAAACGAAAACTGCTCATAACTTTTTTATTTATCATAATTTTTGAAATCTGCTTGCGAATTATACAGGCACTTCTTAAATTTAAAACCAGTGACCTAGTCAAAAATGTTCATAAAATAATTTTTATTGCTTATTTATCAAATTTAATTTTTTTTATATTGGAGACATGTAATTTGTTTGTCATTAGATTTCTTATTTTTTGTAGATTAAAAAAATTTCGTAGCATATGTAATGGTTTTGTTTAAAAAAAGTTAGTAAAAACAATTTTTTTATAAAAAAGGAAGGTATTATACCCATATCATTGATTATACCTATATTTTTATTTTCTGTCTAATTCCAATTGGAAGTAATACTTCCATGATCTCCTATATAAAAAGAATAATAGATTTGATAAATAAGCAATATAAGTCATTTTAAGAAAATTTGTGACTACGCCACTGGTCTTGTATTTAAAAAGTGCTTGTGTAATGCGCAAGCAAATTTCAAAAATTTTTTTAAATAAAAAGTTATGAGCAGTTTTCGTTTTCGACCAAATGTGAAAAACGCACTGTATATTTTTTATTTGAAGATATAACGGGATGCGGTTTGCGGCATTCAAATTTTCTTAAAATTTGAGCTCGACATCTTTTAGTTACTTCTTCTGTAAAATGTCGGGAAGTGGCCGAAACCCCCCAGGGAACATTAAACTGACTCACCCTGTACATATAGTGACTAATTAAGACCTTTAAAAAAACTAACTAAAATCTCTTAAAAAACAATAAACTATAGCTAAGCATGGTTCAACAAAGTAATCACTGTAAACGCTAACATCGATTATTTTTTGTGTTGAAGCTGAACACAAATGAACACATTCTTGAAATGAAGTACAATTTGGATGGGTTAAAGTGTCATAAAAAGGGTGATAGTCTGCAGGTATCAACAATTTGAGTTCTTGCAAGTGCAAAAATTTTGACAACTCAATGGCACATGGTGAATTATACTACAACGGTGAATGTTCGGCAAGGTAAGATTTCCGTGAGGGATGTCTGGGTATATCAGTCAACATATCTGTGAAGTTCAGTTTGCACCGAATAATGCCTTCTGGCATGTACTGTAGTGCACAAATGTCAGTAACACATGGATCTCCAGTTTTAGAGCCAGGTCGAATACTGGTATAAATTGTTGAGTCATATTTAAAAAAATCTTGATATGTCAATGTAATGACATTGTATGGCGATGACTTTTCTCTGGCTGATCTAATAATATGTATAAAATTAGCAGGAACAAAAACGTCCCGTTTTTGTCCTAACTTCCTTTCTATAGTGCTATGAATGAAGTCAACCTCCACCTGGGTATCACCCACTTCCAAATATTTTTGTTCTATCGTTCTATTTTTCTTTATAGAAAACTTGAGGAGACAATTTGATAACTTACTATTTCGATTTTGATAACAACAGCATTCGCTCCATATTACAATTTTTGAAGGTTTCCTTCTTGATTTCACCTAAAAGGAACTTCATCATAATTGAAGCAAAAATATCGCTTTTTAAACCTCCATTGCCCTGATGCCATAAAAAGCAAGATACATCTTTATCATTTAAATTGTAGAATGTCAGGTTGTATACCTTTAACATACATATTCCTTCAAGACAAAATTTTATTTAAATTTTTCTACGATTAGTTTATGAACACAATTATTTTCAACATTTGTTCTTTTTGGTTGAAACTGATTTAAGTCATTAGCGTTTATAATTTTGTAAAACGAAAAAACACGTCATAAACACATTTATTAACTACGCTAATAATGAACATGAGTTATCAATACCTATACAGGCTCATTGTAAATTCAGGGCCACTTGATTTACTTTTTTATTATCCATGATAGCAAAAAGTTTATTAGAAAAGTTTTACAAGTATACAAGATGAGTATTTTCCAAACTTTGCACAAAATGGTTGACTTCTGAATTATGTAGTATTTTTTAGGCTAAAATGATTCTTTAATAAATTCACTTTAAAAAACTATAACACAAGTATAGCGCCGAGAGGTCATCCGCTGCATTAAAATTTGTACATGTATTCTCAAAATATGAACAATTCAAGATAATGCATTGTAATGTCTCGTAATGCAAAGTAATCAAAAGTAATCTCACTAAATGTGGCTAATGTTAGGTAATGCGCTGTAATGTAGCAGAATTCGGCATAATGTCAGGTAATGTCGAGGTAATATAAGGCAAAATCCATATAAGATGAGGATAATATGGGATATAAATTGTGAATATTTTATAAATATGCCGCATACAAATAAGTAAATGAATAAAACTTATTTATTATATTTCAAATACATTTAAACATATTTATTATATCCTATACTATAAATATTATAACATTGTTTTCATTTCTTTGTATTTTTTGAAATTACATTATACTGACAGCGTTTTATTTCGAACGGCCCATTGCCAATTAAATTCACCGCATAATAGTTCTCAATACAAATTTTTAATTGTTCGTCAACTATTTTTAAGTTATCTTCACTACTGTTGGATAAATTGAGATCGGATTCAGATCTGCAATTGGCATCATCATAGAATTCACTTGAGGTTTCACTATCAGTTTCCAATTTTTGTTTTCCCTTATAGTTACCTTTTAAGGAGCTTTTTTGATAACTCTCTTGCTTAATTTTCGATCATTTTGTTTTCGGACTCCTCGTACACGAAGTACCTACCTATCATTAGATAGTCTACCATATGTTTTTGAAAATAGCCAACATAATGTTGACGTTTTGATTGTCATATCTTAATTATAAGGAAAATATGGTGGTTTATTAGATTCCATACCTATGGTAGTTTAAATGGAAACTGGTAAAGATGATTTAAGTTTCATTGCCTTAAGGCATCTTGTGAAAATGAATGAATCGAATGAAAATCCTTCTATCCTAATTCCATTAATTGAAGCTTGTTCTGCTATATAGTTCCATCGAGTTAATACATTATTTGATGTAAATCGATTGTCCGACCCAAAAATTGCTAAACAAAGTGCCGGTGCTCCATCCACTAACGGTTGTGCAAGAAACACGTAAGCATTACTAGAAACAATTTCTTTCTCATAAGCATTTTTAATGTCGCTAACTGTGTTCTGATTAGGAATAGGAAAACCAGCGACCCACAAAGCCAACCAACTGATTTGTAGCTGGATTGTATCTTATTCTCTGTACAATTGATGTTTGATACTCCGATATAAATACTCTAAGAGGGTAATGTCTGTTTTCCAGAAATTCTTTCAATTCGCACATTTTAACTTCGCCCTGTTCTATAAAGAGTAGTTATAGAAGGTAATGAATTAGCCATGTTAGAAACAGGAGTGTGATATCCTGAACGACCTATAGTAAGGAAGATATAGAGACACAATTTTTTAAACTGTTCTGAAAATCTGTTTTCTGCTTTGGCCTTTACATGTGAGTTTCTCAGTGCATGTTTGTTTAATATTTCAAAAAATTTAGAGGAGTTATCAGTTATATTTGATGACGATACTACTTCATTATCATATACAACGGTTATGTTTGATTGAAATGCTTCATTGAGAATTGGAGTTTTATTCACAATGTCCTTTATTTTGTTACATAGCTCGTAGTAATCTGCCATTTTTATTTGAAATAGATTAAATAATAATTCCTTCTTTCTTTTTTTTTTATTAACGGATAAATGAGAAAGCACTTTTGTTGCGACAGAATTCTCCACTTCAAAGTCACCTCTAGAGGGGGTTCTTCATTCATTCGGCTCATAGGAAAATTTGGGATACTATGTAGTACATGCTACAGTCACTAGCGGATTGTATTTGTATTTTATGTACGATACAAATTGTAAATGACAAACTTACCTTTGATATTTGAAGATATTTACTCGTTTTTACTCTTTCAATCGCGATTATTAAGGTACTACAATGGTACTACTGTCATATATTGACCACTTTCCACTGTAACGTATTCGTATTTTAAAAACAGTGTAAAACAAAATGGTAATCGAGATGCGTTTAGGCGTAGAATTTGTTGATAATGCATGTAATGCAAATTATGTTACGGTAATGCGCGATAATGTCTTGTAATATTGTCGTAATTTTGCATAATTTCAGTAATGTGAAAGTAATATTAGTAATGCGTTGTAATGTCAACCAATTCGCATGAGTATTGCCGGGAGTGGATGACCCCTCGTATAGCGCTAATGTTACTAATAAATTAGTTATTTATTATTCTAAATCTAAAGAGATGCTTTCGATTGGTACAATTAATCTTAGGAGGCTGTGAAAACTAATGTGAATCAGAATACGATGAAATAACACCCGAAATGCTGCAAGATGTATAAAGAAGTATTGTGAATAGAAGCCGCTTATGTATACAACAAAATGGGGGACACTTTGAACATTTGTTAAACTGCCTCCTAAGATTAATTGTACCAATCGAAAGCATTTCTTTATATTTTGAATAATAAATAACCAATAAAAAAGTATTGACTTGGCTTATTTAAGTCGATCATTCTGATTGATACAACTTTAGAATTCTCTTGTACGTAATGATAACAATGTAGCAATTTATTTATTTGTACAGAGTGGGCAAATTTTGACGTTTGTATAGGGTATTTCGGTACCCATAAGAGATAGAGAAATATGGATGTTGGTGTCTCAATCTGTTTTTTCGAGAGAAACTCATTGGTGAAAACTAGAATTGGCTATCGTCTTTTGTTTTCGAGTTACAGCGAAAAGCTCGATTTTTGTATATTTTGAAAAGTGTCTATATTCTAGTTGTTTATTAAGTTAGAAAAAAACTAGTAATACACTTTTTTGAGAGAAATTAAATGGCGTTGGCGGATTTGAAAATCTACATTTGTTTATGAGTTATGAAATAATTTTTTTTCTTTACTAGAAACCATAGTTGGCGGTGGTTTATTTTGATAGTTTTTTTTTTCGAAAATTTTTGTGCGTTTATTTGTTTTCGTACTTTTTATTATAAGTGGGAAGGAAAGTACGCGGAGAAGAAAGTAACTGTAACTTACCAACCAACACCGTTTACCCCTGATCACATGAAAACAATTTATTTTGATTAAAAGAAATGTAAGTGAAGGAAAAAGTTTGTTTTTGAAATTGTTATTATGAATGTAAATTTTTTAAAGAAAGAAATTGTAATAACTGTAACCTACCAACCAACACCGCTTACCCACGATCACATAAACACGACTTAAATTGATTAAAACAATGCAAATAATCTCTCTTAATACAATTGATACGTTGCAAGCAAATTTTTGTGCGTTTATTTGTTTTCGTACTTTTTTATTATAAGCGGGGAGAAAAGTATTTCGGGGAGGAAAGTACATGGGGATGTAAGTACGCGGGGAGAAAAGTACGCTGGGAATAAAGTGTGGATACCAGTTGGGTATTGGTATTACACCAAATCTCTTTGGGTACAAATTAGTGTTAAATTGTCATGGTTTTTGTTTCAATTTGCCTTGTGTAATCCGCATAACCCAGATACTTTGCAACTTTTGACGGTATGCTCCCGAAGGTGTTTTTATCAACTGGTTGAGCCGTAAGCCACCTATTTCGTTTTCCTCGACAATATTAAAGCTTTTTGGAGGCCCAGTCTTTGTTCATTCAATTTTATCACTACAAGGTCTCCTCGGTCGTCTACTCGTCCCTTCTTAGTCTGACACTCACGTCATAATTGAAATAAATGTAAAATTTTCGTGCTTACATACCAATTCCAAAAGGTGTATATTTTTTGAAGTATCCTTCAGAAATGTTAATACTTCGCCTGTTAAAATTTTGGATTTTCTTGGAAAAAAATTTTTCAGGAAATGCCTCCAACCGGTTGAAGTCTATTTTCTTGTAGACTAATAACATGGCCCTCAACATTGCTCACAAGGAATTCGGGCTAAATAATTTTGACTAAAAAGATGTAAAATTAATACAAATAACAGAAAATGGAAATATCCCATCAAAACAGTTTCACTGACAATTGTGACACAATTTTTTTACAATCTTCACATTTTTGAAGCTCTCTCTTGTACAGCGGCCAGGGCTATTTAGGAAGCAGTTCCCATCAGCTTTTAACGCTCTTTCATTTACTTTTTTTTTCGGAAATTCTTTGCCCATTTCACACATTGCGTTTTAATAATATTTTTGGAAATAAACAAATTGTCATAGATACATAAGAAAGTATGTACACAGACAAAGTTGCCGTGTTTCGTTCATATGAAATGAATTTTTTATTTATCAATTAATGTTCATATTCCAAGTGGAAAATAAAACATTATATGAACCTCGGGCTTAATGGATGTTTATAAATTTTCATTTGTAAACTATTCTCCCCGCATATAAACTCCTTCACTATACCTTTGGTACGTAAATTACTATTTATGGTCTAGGCCCAATTTACGCCTATATAAATTGTACAAATTAGAACACTTACTATTTTTTAATATTTTCTTGTACAAAATTAAAAAATAGCAATTTATACCATACAATAAAATTGCATACAATTTTCTGGCACAAAAAATCATGTACCAATTAAAAGAGCTTAAATAACACCTAATTTGTAGTGATAGTCAAGACTACCCTATTTTTATATTGCTCTTCATCGTTGTCTAGTGGCGCACTTTCCACAATTTCTTTTAAACGACTCCTCAGGTCGATTTTTATGAGATCAAGACTTCTCGGTGGCTATAAAATTTGACGCATCTACTAGAGTTAGACAATTATACGTTATCACAATTAAATATCTTGATCCCAGTTGGGTCATCGGTCATCTAGCATAGACGCCACAAATATGTCTCGACGTATAACGCAAAATTAAGTGAATTATACGCAGCGATACTCGACATACTCAGAAATTGATCAAAATTTTGTGAATATTTAGTACAATCTTAGCGGCCTGAACTAATATATCATGCATAAATTCAACGTTTAAAATTAAAGATAAATTAACTCTCAAATTATAATCACGTATCTGGGTGTGTGTTACTGCACCCTGTGAGTGAGTCGTCCAGTAGTAACCATAGATAAGCAATATGTATGAATAGTAATTTAATCTTTTGAATTAAAAGTCAACTTATAAGACGTTCATTAAACGTTCGAAATTAAAGAATCCTCTAGGATTGTTCCACAACCTCAGGTACACATCTAATAATGAATAACAACATTATAGTTAATTGATTAGAAGAAACAATTTAATTACCTCAAGAAGCCTAACCCGTACGTTGAAGTTCACCAATATCAAGACGGGAAGTGACTAAAGTTCGCACCAGAATTCGTATAGATAATTTCCCCCTCTAAAAATTAAACGTAAGCAAGGTTGATCAAGAGTAAGGTTGGTTGCCCCTGTCACCCTCAATCGATCTGCTTCTTTCAATGACGAATTGTCGAATTTCTATATCCATTCTGACAACCACTAGATTGACATGTCTGCCTTGAAATTACTCTGGCCTCTGTCGCTAAAAACTACCTATATAAACTGTTTTTTTTCTTATTATAGTGACAAAATGTTGAACTTACAAGGTGATATTTTCTCCAGCTTCTTTTATAATTCAAGTTCATGTGGAAAGGCTGGCGATAAATTGTTGTCTATCTGTTTACCGGACACACGCTCACACTGTCAAATTCCGGTAACGGTTTATGGTCCTCATCCATCAAATAAAAATCATATCTCAATTAAAAAAATATTCCACAATTATATTTATTTAAAACTACGTTCTGCGATATCTTCCATAAAATAATTTTATTCAAGCATATGTAAGTATAGATCAAAATTCTTTTCGAGAAGGATCAACACTCTAAATATGAGATTCAAAAGTCAATTACGCCATGAGGTATTCCAAATTGCATGGCTATTTTTGTTATTAATAATGATACAATTTTGGCAGAGAAAACTCGAAAATTCTGAGTAGTTATTCGGAAAATCTCGAAACATTTCAATATTAGCTTTATTATGAACGTTGTGAGAACACTTTTGAAAAAAATTTAGCAGACACTATATCTAGTATAATTTAGAATGAATTTTCAATTCAAAATCGAAAAATTTGAAGGCTCTGACGATGGTTAATTGATTGTATTTGCAAAAAAAACTGTTATTGGTATTTTCAATTCTTAAACAGGGCGATGATAAAGTTATGGTAAAATTTATGATTTTGTTTATACCAGTAACAGAGCAGTCTTGTGTTTGTTTTTTCTTATGTATAACAATTTATTGCCCTGATTATGATTTGTATCATTTTCGTGGTGAATTTTGGATGTCACTTGTTCTTCTGTTACTGCTTCTGATTTTAATACCGATTTTGATGTTAAATTCGAAATTCGACTTTAAAAAATAAAGACGAGAAAAAGTATCATAGCTTCAATGTGATTTCTTCATGCTGTTCTTTGTATTTTCGCGGTTTATTATTTAACTAGGGTCGATGGGGTTGCCGCTTCACAGAAAACTCGAGCATCTCGCTAAATTGTAAAGATCATAGTAGGGTCGTTTCCCGCGACCTTAGCCCAGCGCCGCTTCGCGTCAGTAGAGTTAAAAATAGTTTCAATGTAACTTTGACATACAGGGTTGTCCAAAAAAAAACTTGAAAACTGCTAAAGCTTGCGGCATAAAACTTTGGAAACTATGTAACACATAATTGCGGACATTTTTTATTGTTGATAAAATTTTGTTAAGATGCGTCAATTACGAGTAATTAATATCAACTCTTGATTTTTAAATGGCATCATATGGAGCAATTGGTATGTTTGTATTCTTCCAAAAAATTCTGCGTATAATAGTGGCAAAATGAATTATTTGAACTAATTAGTATCATTATTATTGAGATTATAAAAAACACTATTTTCTAAGCAAAATGTGTGTCTTACGACATCTCGTGTAAAACATTGACACGTATGAATAGTATAAACTAAGAAAAATGCCAACAGTTAATTGTAACGACATGTGTGCGTTTAAAGTGCATAGCGCTATCTAAGCGACAGCTTTAATGCTTGAAACACACGTGTGTCGATAAAGCCAAGTAAAACTTGTACAGAAGCATAACACGCAACGAAAGAACACCTGATGCCGCATTTCGCTCTTATTATGAGCTCATCAGAGGTGTATACTTATTTTCTAAATATTTTCCAAGTTCGAGGGTCGGAAGGTTTGATTTTACCTGATTTAGTCATCTACACTTAATGTTTTTGCAATGGTAAGCAACAAAAAAAATAATTTTTCACTCTTATAAATAATTTTTTTTTCATTCTTAAAGTGCAAAAAACTACAAATTATTTTTTCTCGAATTAAAAACCATTAAAAATAACATACAAAAAAAGGATGTAATACACATTATCGACAATAACATGTAATTCAAGCCAGCATTTTACGCATAATTCAAACAACGTTTGTTTGATAAATGCATTGTAATTTAATACTACAAAGGAAAAAAGTAAATCAAAAACTTCGCGTTTCCATAGTACTTTTGTATGTGCAATTGCTTTACACGAAATAAAAAACTGAGTAATCATTTATTCAATTAATCGAGTGCAAAATTTTGTTCTAAGATATTGGAAATAACAATAATTGGTTTGCCAAAATGAAAAAAAAAGTTATTGTATAATTTAAAAAGTTTTGAATAATTGATTGGTCGATCGACTGGCCTACTGTTAGAAGCGAAGGTTTGCATACATGCATTAATTCGAGACGCACTCAGCAAGTCGATTCACCAAGTCGCTGCGTGAAAAGGCATTAGGACAAATTAATCTTACTCTTTAGAGTATGACATTCAAAAATTTGCAGAATTACGATTGTTTCCTTTTTTGATTCACGATTCTAGCTGAAACCGTTGCTAAATAAAAAATATATAAATTTAATTTTTTTCAAAAATACTTTGTACACCTCATACGACCTTATCATAAAAGCCGGTCGCCGACGTCTCACGTATTCCGAAAAAATTGACGTCGTCGAACAACCGCTTCTTCTAGCCCGGGTGCTGCGCCTTTGAATCGACGTTCGGACGTCGTGTTCGTTATCGCCAGCCTATCTCCGCGGGTCTACGAATTTGTCGAAAATTTTCAATGAGTACGAGGAGCGCCGATAGTGCGTATTAGAGAGAGGCTGCCTGTACGTGCATTAGTAAATGTTCACTAGCAGCTTGTTCTTACTTACAGTAAGATTTTCTGCCATTAATCACCTCCATAGGTACACATACACATTCACAATGGGTGAACACACACCACAGGCAGTTACGTAACTTTTAAGTTATATATATATGGATAATAATAATAGGCAATGTAAAATTTTTAAGTGTTAATTAAAAAAAATATCTATGTAATATTTTAAATAATAATTTACTAATAAAAATTATATCTTTTCTAGCTAAACTGTCATAATTATCCATAATCTATACCCAAATGCATAACTAATAAGAAAAAAAACAATATAAATATTGGGTGTGAATGAAAACAAAATGGATAATATTCGAAATCGTCTGAAGACAAATTTAGGCAACGCGTTAGCTCAAGGTCTTCGGAAAACTAACGCAGTTCAAAATTGCAAAACGAATGTGGAAACCTTAAAATATAACAGCGAAATTGACATTATAACAACCGTAAATAATGGCAAAACGAAAGAAAATAAAAGTAATTTAAAACTTCCAACAACACAAACGTCTAGTCCAGACGTCACACTTAAAAATGCAACTCAAGTGAAAAAAGAAAATCTTGCGGATGATCAGCCAACAGAAAGTGAAAATAAAATTAAAGAGTCTGAAAAGCCTGGTGTTAGTAAGGAATCACCGATGAATGTAAACGAAGTTGCGGACCTTATAACCAAAAATTCAAATGAAGCTATCGATGAAACTATTAATCTAAAAACTAAATGTCGAAAGAGAAAGATAATTAATTACGCTTCCTTGCTTGAAGATCAAGAAATAGAAGAACCAACACAGAGCAGTCAGGAAGCAATTATTGACGGACCCGTAAAATCTAAAAGAGGGCGTAAGAAAGGATACAAAATTCCACCAAAGGTTTGTGAAGACCCTACAGATGAAATAGTTGAGCCGGTAAGAAAGAAAGGCCGTCCACGTGGTAAATTTGCTCCAAAAAATTTGCACCATCTCAAATTGGTGGATACGATTGTTCAACAAATAAGTGATGATACTACTAAAACTACTGCTATCAAGCCCCACACCTCTCTATTGGAAACAACCAATATTTCAAGCGTTACGTAATAGTGCATACATTTACAAAAATCTAATGATTCTAGTTTTTTGGGTTTTCAGCGAGGAAGATAATTCCAGAACTGAGCAAGATCTTAATTCAGTAACCTGTGCTGTATGTAAACGCGAAATGGCTAAGAGTACGTGGAGTCATCATAAGTATAGATTCCATAACAACTTATCTTGGAGAATTGGCGACGACCCATTGGTAACTACTTATTTATCTATAACCATTTATTTGATTTTAAAATGTGTCTAGGATTTGAACGACAGCGAGTTAGTGATGGGCATTTTGAATGACATTTACAAACGAAGAAAACCTTTGTACTGTGAAAATTGTAGTGTAGCTAAAAAATCTGTTATGGGATATCTTTCTCATAAATCTGTATGCCAGAGAAGTCACGATGAAATTCAGGCAAATAAAGTCAAATGCAGTCATTGTAGTCGTTTTTTAATGCCAGTTAGTATGAGCGTTCACTTGAAATGGTGCACAGGGTTAAAGAATAATACAATACCTAAATCACATGCAACTCTTAAAAGCGGTGAGGTACCTATATTTGGCAAAAGAAGGGCCGCAACAAGGTTATTAATAAAATCGTATTTTTACTATTGAAATTGAAAGTCTTTTTCAAGGGCTGCAACTTTTATAAAAGACTATCGCGAAAATGACACAGGCGAAGGCTCTAAAAAAAAGGTAAGTAGGTATTTTCAATCAGAATTGTCGATGTACTGATTTCTTGAAAAATTAGAAGCGCATTTGGTACGTTAATTTTGACTTTCGACCGACGCCAAAAGGGAGTCGTCTTATTCAAGATGAAATTGACAAAAATGGCTGCGCTACATGTTGGTTTCAAGTGTGTAATTTTGAAAGTACGTTAGTTGATGATATGATTGCACACATTTCGAGTTGCCAGTATAAACCTTCTCAGGTATATTATTTTAAATTTAAATTTAAATTTAAATTTTATTGGTTGTTTTTAGGGTTTTACTTGCAAGTATTGCTTTATCACTTATTGTAACGAAGAGGAAGTTTTAGAACATTCGAAACATAACCACGGTGCAGCTAACGACGAAGAGTTTGAATGCGATGGTTCGATCAGGATGAGAACGAGGAAGACATTAACGTACTGGATTTTCTTGATCAATCTAAACTTAAAGTTACAGTACAATCTAAAAAAAGTGGTAAGTGTCTTGTATAACGTTTTAAAGTAACTGAGACATTCATTTTCTACCTGAAAACTAATTTATAAAATTACCTTTTCAACTAAAATATGTACGCGGTGTCCCAAATTCGTCGTATCTCACAGGATAGAGTCAAAACCCGTTCTATTTTAGAAGCTGCTACTGTTAGCAAAGTTGCATTGGCATATAAATAAGTAACCACATTTTTTAGCGCCCCAGTTTTCTCCACCACATCCATACATCAATCTCCCCCTCCGTATTAATGCTTAACACGAAGCGAATATAAATCAATTTACTTTCATCTGTTTGCAAATTATAAATTAATTTCTCTAAGTGTTCATCCTTAACACACGAGGAATAGCATTGCGTTTCATTCACTTTTGATTTAATTATTCGTGCGTTCGTTCTGTTATAGATATTCACAACGTATTGTGCTGAAAGAGTTATTTTAAATAATAAAAAATCATTTCAGAATCGAAAATTGATCAATATTAAATTTATAATGGATGTTCTATTCCAATCAAACGTAAATTTAAGGTAGTTAAAGTTTAAGATTTCTGAAAACCGACTTATAATTAATTTAAGAAAGCAATTAAATAATATTTTCGTTTAGTTACAATTATGTATGTATTGCGAAATTAAATAAAAAGTGCAAATTAATTGACGTCTGACAGATGCGAAAGATTAAATTATCAGTGCAGGTTTACAAAACATTAAATGAAACCGAATCTAAGTTCCAGGATACAGATTAATTCAAGTTCAAGAAAAATACGGGAGGGAAGCCATCAATAAACACCGGATGGCTCAAATGTAATTAATTAAAAATTTGCAGTTTTACAAATAATACATTTTGTATATGAAGACGAATATGAAAATGAAATTGAAATCAAGACGAATACACTAAAGATGGAAATAAAGAACGATTTGAAAATAGAAGACGACTTAAACATAAAAGAAGAAAAAGAAATGGATAACGGAAAAATACAAACGCAGGAAATTAAATACAGTAAAAGATAAGATATGCTAAACGAGCAAGTGAATATAGAAATGGAAACCAAGGATGAAATAAAATGAAAAATAGCTGAAGAAAGTGCCATGAAGAATAAAGAAATAGAAGATATCATATCAAAGGTAGAAAACAATGCTAAAGAAAGCAAGAAGAAAAGAAAAACTAGAAGAAATGAAAATTAAGTGAGACATAAAATCATGATGATGAAGAAAAGGAATGAGGAATGGTCAGCACAACGTAAACGAAAACTGAAAGGAAGAATAAATGGAAAATATGAATTACTGAGTAAAAATAAAAAGAATGGAAAAATCATAAGGAAATAGTAAGAAGAAAAGACCGAAACCAAGACGAAAAAGCCAATTTATGATGATATTGAAAAAGGAAGTGCCCCGAAGGAAGGGAATAAAAATGGACGATCGAAAAAGATTTGTAGAATGTGGGAATAAGACATACACTGTAAATTAAAAATTAATTAGAAAAATTAGGACAGAAAATGAATTTAAATTAGAAATTGGCAATAGGAGATGAATAGGGAATGAAAACGAAATATAAGATCAGTTAGAAATATGTGAGTATAATAAATAAGATAGGAATTAGTAAGGTAAGACGTTTAGGTAGGGAGGAGGGGTTAGTTAAGAAAAATTGTTTGAAAAAGTAGGTTTGAAAAAAAGGTATAGGTTGGGAGGAGGGATTAGTAATGAAAAGTTGTATAGGTAGGAGGAGGGGTTAGTTAAGAAAACTTGTTTTGAAAAGTAGGTTAGTAATGAATGATGAGTTATTTTTTAATAGGTTATATAGTAGCTAGCGAGTTCCTTTGAAAGGTTAGTTTTAAAAAGTTATGATAGTAAGTTTGTTTGAATATAAGAAAAAATAGTTATGAGGAGGGGTAAAGTTAGTTATGAACAGTTATTTTAAATAAGGTTAGTTTTGTTAGGTAAGGTTGATTTGAAGAAAATGAAATGTTGGTAATATAGTTGTTGTGAAAAAGGTTATTATTTTTTTTGTTTGAAAAGTTTATTTGGAGAAAAAGGAAATAGAAGTCAATGGCCAACGGTCAGTTAAGTAGTAAGTAAGATAGAAATGTAAGAATAGAGAAGAAAAAATGGAAAACGAAGAAGGTAAATAAGAAGTTAATAGAAATTAAGATTAATTAAAATATAAGAAATAATCTGCTGTGAGAAGAGGAAAAGTGAAGAATGAATTTAAGGAAAGAAAGCTGATCATTGATTAATTAAATTAAAGAAAACGAGAGAAATATATTTGAAATGATAAAAAGCGAAGATATAATGAAGATAAACAGAAGAATAAGATTGAAAGAGAATGATAAAGTAATGATTAAAAGTTTAAAAGTAAAAAGGATAAAACTAACTTGATAAATATTAATAATAAAATTATTGATTATTTATTATACAATAAATTAGGGTAGAAATAGAAAAGTTAAAATATATTTTGTTATTGAAAATAGAGGGGAGTAAAGATGCGTTGAACGAGTTATTATGACCTTTTAGTTCAATTCAAAGTGGGAAAAGTGCACTCTTGGTTTGATAGTCTGAGAGTGAACATGTTAAATAATTAAAAGACTCATTAATGACATGGATAGTAAAACGGATAAATTATGAATCAATTATATTCAATTGCGTGAAGTGCGAGTAAATTGTGAAAAATAACTATTACCGCAGTTGTTTTGTTGCCTGTTTGGTATGAACGAGAAGAATAATGCCGGCCGATTTCAATCATTATTAAGTTTACCTTCAGTCAAAATTGTATTTAGAATTTAAAATTTTGTATCATTAGTAGTAAATAAATAAATTTTTAAATATTTATTTGTAACAAAAAAACTGTGCAGTGAAGTAGAACAACTTTATTTTATTAAACCAATAATTTTCATTAAAAATAATCTAAACACTTAGTTAGAGTATTGATTTCAACTAACATTTTTTTATTAAATAATTACGGTACATTGTAGTATACTATCTTAGATAAATAAAGAGAGAATGGAATGCCAAGTACAGATAATTAGTTCTATTGTATTTATAATTGAACGAAAATCTTTTGCAACAAAGCAGAATTAATAAGTAGATTATATCAAAGCCCATATATAATATTAACGACCTTACGTTTTTGAATCAATTTCTTTGCTTCCATTTGTTGACAAATTATGCCCCTCGTTTTATTGCATGATATCTTGTCATTTATAAGACTTTTTGCCTGAACACAATTTAATCATTTTTCTTTTTATTTTGCTTCTTTCTACTTAGACAAACTTAGAAAAACTTTTTTCTTGAATTTGCCGTTAATTACTTTTTCATCTCCTGTTTTTTAGTTTCTTTAATTTTTTTCTTTTCTAGTAATACCTTATTGATCTGCAGAATTTAGTCAGTATACCTAGAACTGCTTTTATTGACGTCTCTTGAGTGACTTTCTACGTGTGTTCCGAATTAAGTTTTAGAGGGATGTATTCAGAATTTGATTTTTTCTTAAAAACTATGATGTAGTCCAAATATCCTATATCCCTTTACAATTACCCTCATCATACTATTAGGTTGTGACGTTTACAATGTTTGCTCTGATCAGTATGCCATTCAGGTTTCAGTACAACCATTGTTTTATATATATACAATGGTACAACTTACACTATTCCAAACGTTTCTGTCTGAGTTGAGACTTAAATAGTAACCTAATATGATGTGTCAATTAGTACGGAAGGTCTTGACGATAAACATTTGAATTATGGAATTAAACTAAAAAAAAGTCAGGGTTACCAAGTTTTGTGAAACGGAACTTGAAGGCTTATTTCTGTACGCCTTGTATGATTTTCAAAATATGTGTATTTTTATGAAAATAAATAAATTCCTCCAAAACGGCTAATTTTAGACATAAAGTCAATTGTTTAAACCTGCATTACTAATTAATGGTGTATCGACACTCGTATACAATAATATTCCGTCGATGACGGAAAGTGGATACACTCTGTAACTTTGTCATTACTTTTGGCCATGCAGTTGCATTTCCGGTACAGGGTGTCGGTAATCTGACCTATACAATCTATACAGGACGGTCCACTACATACGCCACGGGCATTGTGCGGGAAACTGTTGAAACTTTGATTTTTTTTAAGCATATACAGGTTTTTTAAGTCCACATTAAAAAAATATTTTGGTTTCTACAGGGTGATCCAAAAAAAGAGCCAAATCAAAGTTGTATTTTTTATAGTGGGACACCCTCTATTTTATTTCAATTTTAGAAACTACAGGATAATTCAATGACTTTATGTAGGGTACCCTATACCTAACTAAGAAAATGCCAACAGTTAGATGATAGCGCTTTGCACTTTAACACACACATGCCGTTACAGTTAACTGTTGGCATTTTTCTTAGTTTATACTATTCATACGTGTCAATGTTTACACGAGATATCGCAAGACAGACATTTTACTTATGTTCATTGCTCCACGAGAGCTTAAAAACCAACCGCCGTCTTGTACAGTCGTATACCGCACTTAAGTATACACCTCTGATGAGCTCACAATAAGAGCGAAATGCTGCATCAGGTGTTCTTTTGTTGCGTGTCTGCTTCTGTACAAGTAATCTTGGCTTTATCGGCAACGTGTGTTACAAGCATTAAAGCTATCGCTTAGATAGCGTTTTGCACTTTAACACACACATGCCGTTACAGTTAACTGTTGGCATTTTCTTAGTTTATACTATTCATACGTGTCAATGTTTACACGAGATGTCGCAAGACACACATTTTTCCTATACCTAACGTGTACTGTTTAGAAACTATCTCAGGATTTCTGAAAATTTATTTTTGCTGCTTGATGTTATAGAAAAAATTTAATGTTGCCCAAAGTTTATAGAGAATGACCATAATGAAATTTTGAATCTTAAGCACATTTGTAATTGTACTTAAATAACCTTTTTTTAAATGGAACACATTGTATCTTATAAGCTTGTCTCAAGCAACTCTTTAATGGATGAAGCTATATTATGGCTTACGAATCTGAAGTTCAGCAATATTTTGTATTCTTGTCCGGTTTATCTGTTTTTTTATTATTTTGTTTTGCTATTTCTTTAACCTACTATTTTTTTCGTCATTGTCGTGACTGGCGCTTGGACCGGTCCATTATATGTCATCATGAAATTGCTGTGCTGTTATATTTTATATTCTTATTTACCTTCTTTAATGTTTACACGCTTAATTAATATTATTACATGTGAATACTAGCGTTGGCATGTTTAGGTTTTAGTGGTTTTCCTAAACCTTGAAGTAAATGCTTTGCCAAGACGAACCAATCCACTATTGCATACGGTTTGGGGGGGGGGCGTCACCACACTATACAGGTTTATACTGATCTTTTTAATTAATTTTTACTGAAATGGCTCGATTTGAATTTAAATTTTACGCGGTAGTTTCTTTTGTTTTATATATTTTACTTTTGCACCATTCTGTATATGTTATTAGTTTGTATTTCGTGCGCACGGTTTAGAGGGAAGCACTAGAATGGTAAGTGATGGTTAGGGTTGTTCGCGGAAAGGGCATCTTGTTCCCGTTTTTAGTGACGCTAACGTTTTTTTGTGACGAATTCTAGGTGTGTATTAAACCATTTTTAAACAAAGGTATTAAATGGTGGGGTGATCTCTTAGTAATGTAAGATTAGTAATAAGTTTTTTTTCTTTGCTTCCTGTTTTTGTGTAGTAAATCATGTACAGATTATGATGCATGTATGCATAGTTTGACCACGTGTTTAGGATAGCTGTTTTTTTGTGTAAGTAAGGACCCGGGTAGCGGTGTAAATAACTCGCAATAATTGCAGAATAAGATCGTACACGAACGTTACTCACTTTTTTTCTTTTGAAGTGTTTTGTTTGAGTTGGGAATAATGAGAATCCAGATGTGAGAGTCGGCCTTGTTGAATTACTAATATTTTATAACCTAAGGGATGAAAATCGTAGAGAGGATACAACAGCCATTGCCCCTTGATCTTTGCTCATTTGATCTTTGTGTATGTGAAACTGAATCTTTATAAGTATGGCTGAAATTTGTACTTCTCATTCTGATGCTTCCCAAGTTCTTAAGAACATTCGCAGTGCGAACCCGAAAAATAGGGCCACTGTCGACCCATCTTGCAAACGAACAAGTTTGACACTATAACGTTCTTTAGTTTTAATCGAATTGTGTGTGATTACATTATTCCTGATTAACGACACCCCTGTGTTTTTGGTTTTACACTTGTGTACGAGGACAATTTTTCAAATCTGTCGATCAAATTGAAAATTTGATCTCGAACCCGATGGACCCTTACTGGTATGATTCTTTTTTGTTTGTGTTATGTCGGACTTAACCCGAGGTTTTCTAACCTCTCTTTCCTCGGGTCGTTTCTCCTTTTGGTTTTTTTTTTGCTTCGACTTACATATTCATTCCAAATTTATTTTTGTTACCATAATAATAAATTCATTAATCCCCACATTTGCGTTTTATTTAATTTGTGTGTCTACTGCAACGTTACAACATGATCATCGGATAAACTAGCGGGAAGTGTTATGTTCTAAATTGAATGTCGTAGGAACGTTTCATTTTCGACCGGCCAAGCGCGCTTTGTGTTCTGGCGGGCTATTTAGATCTTGCTTTTGCAAGTACCTGGGTTACATTACAATACTGTGATAGGATTTCCTATGGCTAATCAACAATTGCAGCAATATTAAATTGAAAGCATTTCGTGTGCGTCGTTTCATGTCATCTTCATGATTTCGTGCTGGATATTTACCTCCAATGTTCAGAAAATAAAAATTCTTAATTATTCCAAAACGGTTAAACAGTTAGCCATAGGACACCCTATTATAGTTTGAGAGATAATTAAAATTTATTTGAGATGAGTTTATAAAATACAGGGCGGCGTATGTGGTGGGCCACCCTTTGATAGCTATAAATGGATTAATTCTCATGTTTTCGTTTCAGTACTAAATGGAATAGACTTTTTGTTGAAGTACAAATACTTTCCAAACAATGCACCACTACTATACCCACCTGCACGCGAATGGACTTTCAAATTGTATGTAGAACCAAAATTAATATTTTTGTTACCATATTCATGTTGCAGTTGCCGTTTTAATTTTACCTTAAACGATCTATTCCCACATTGGAGAACGTCGTTTAATGATTTTAATAAAGTAAAATTAGAGGAAGTGAGCAAGTACTTACCCAAGCAGAAATTTTCTGTTTGTACAGCATCTATACGAGAGCCAAATTATAAAAACCTTCTTCACTTAAAATACAATTGGAAACGATTTAAATTATTCGAGTCGGAATTATTGGACCAAGGTAACCTTTTGACTATTTCGGAATTGCGATTGACATTTGAAATTAGATACTTCTTCATTTTTTTGCGGTGGCACAATAACTGCAATGGCTTGGCTTCCAACTCCTTATGACGAAGAAGACAGTTTGCAAATTCTAGCTGTAAGTACTAATAGCAACTTTAATAAAGGATATGCTATACATCAGTTGCATGAAGAACCTGGAATAATACAATTTTGGAATTGTGGAACTTTGAAGAACGACAGTATAGTAACTCAACAGCCTGCTCTGCAGTTTTGCTTGGTGCACGATCACGGACCAGTATGGTGTTTAGAATGGTGTCCATCAGGTTGTTACGACAAAGCACCGCATCAGCAATCTCCACAACGTTTAGGTCTGCTTGCGGTCGGTTCTGCGAATTCTTTTATTTATCTGTATTCGATAAGTTTACCAGATTGTAGAAGGTAAGGAATATCTTGTGTTTTTTTAGATTTTTTTATGGTTTGTCCTTCACAGTGGCAAGTTAATTAAATTAAACCCGTCACTTAAATTGCAATTAAACTCGATGACCGAACTTTCAGTGAATGAGATAGAAGCACATGTTACTAAACTTTCTTGGACTAGGGTTTGTAGTAATCAAACTCGTGTGCTCATTTAATTACTTAACAATTCCTGTAGGCTAAGCGACATAGTTACATTGCGGCGGGTTACTCCAACGGTATGGTCGCGATTTTTGACTTAAATTCAACATCTCTTTTGTTAAAAGTAAATTCAGATAAAGCTAGTGATAATACGTTGTTACCGTATCAAATTTTACCAGCACATTATCACGCCATAACTGGTAATTGTTTATTTTTTTTAATGCACTGACGAACATTCAATTAATTTTAGCTCTTTATCTTTATCATTTAAATGGTGGACGCCGATGGCTTATGTCGGCTTCGTTGGACAGAACAATTAAGTATTGGGATCTGGAAAACCCGTTAGTTCCAATTAGTAATTTTACTAAGTTTATCGTAACTGATGGTGTCTGGTTAAACCATTGGATCAGTAGCGTTCATACCTACGAGGATTGCTGTGGTGGAGGTAATTATTTTTTACCGAATATTCAAGTGAGATACCCTGGTTACTATATTTTTTTAATATTTTGGTTTTTATATAACGGTGATAATAAGAAGTGGGTACACTCTGTTACTTTTTTATAAAACTGCAAGTAATTATTGCGAGAATATTGAAATAATAAAATTTTCGGCTTTGAAACCTTTGCATAACTCTACATCTTATGTAAATGTGTATAATAACAATTTTGGTTCCATTATACACCGTCATCCCCAAAGTCTGCACCAAATGGGAAACTTATTTATTATGGGTTTTTCGATAAAAAGTTATTCTTTATAAAAGTTTGTGCATCCCCTAAAACTGAAAATGCACCAACAAAATGTAGCGAAAGACGCGTAATTTTTGGTGTCAACAAAAAATCAAAAGAACTTTGCACCAAAAATTTTGAAGTTTTTTCTAATGAATAAAAAAATTGACCATAATTAGCACAATAATTGGGCAATTTGTAAATTACAAGCTCTTTTAAATAAACTATTGTATACAAGATGTCGTTTAATTATCATTTAAAGCAAATCTTTTTTCTTATAGCCACCATTTTAAAAAAATTGGAAAAATTAAAATTTCTCCTAGATGGCCATGACTTCAAATCTTGATGTTTTTTTAAATGAAGAACAACTTTTTCAAATAAAATTTTTTGATATTTACTGAAATAAGGGCACTTTACTCTTGACTCAAAATCAAATTTTCGAATGCACCTCGTATATTACGCGTCTTTCGCCACATTGTGTTGGTGCATTTTTAGCTTTAGAGGATGCACAAACTTTTATGAAGAATAACTTTTTATCGAAAAACCCATAATAAAGAAGTTTCCCATTTGGTGCGGACTTTGGGGATGACGCTGTATATACAGGGTCATTGATAGTCGATGGTAGGTTAGACGTTTATGAAAAATGAATAATATAAAATAGCTACTACCATAAATAGAAAAGATATTTTTTTTTTTTAAATTATTTTTATTTTGAAATAATCACTTTTTTTTATAAAAATTTTTTAAAATAAAACACTATTTTTTTTAATTTTTTTTTTTAAATTAAAATATGAGAAATTTTTATTTTTTTTTTTTTTTTAAATTTTTAAAAAAAATTTTAAATTTTTGTTTTTATGTTTAAAATAAAAAATTTTTTTTTTTTTATAATTGTTTTTTTGTGTTTTTTTTTTATTGTTTTTTAATTTTTTTAGAAATTGGTATAAATGATTAAGAAAAATACTAATAAAAAAAAAATAAATCAGTTTTTTTTAAAATAAAAAAATTAGAAAATATGAGTATAATAAATGTTTATAAAGGTGAATTTTTTTAAATATTTAGTTAATGTGATTTTTTCTTTTTTTTTTTTTTACAAAAATTTTTAAAAATGGAATTTTTTAAAATATCTAAATTGTCGGTAATTTGTTTTGAAGATTAAATAAAATAATTTAAATATAAAAAAAACAATAAAAATTTTTATTAAAATTTTTATTTTTTATTCTTTTTATTAAAATTAAATAATATAAAAAATAAAAACATATGACATAAACGGCTCGATAGTGCTAACGCACGACAGTCTCTTTATTTCTGTCGCATTCTTCTAATATTTTAAGATTTGTTTGTTGCACTGAATTGTCTGTCTCTCTCTCTCTGGTTTGTGTTTGATTAAGCATATTAGATTTTAAGTAAAACCTGCTGATCTCCTGTTGGTCGGTTTTATTTATTTCATTATCTAGCAGGTGGCGCCTTGTTAGACCAGCAATTTCTTATAGTTATTCAGGAATCTTCGCAACTCTCCGACGAAGCCGGACGCTGCTGCTCTAACTACTATAAATATTCTTATCCTCCACGAATTTAGTGCGCTACATCGAGTCGAATTCCCTTTAGTTTTTTTTCTAGGTTGTTCCGTTAGAGCCGTCGCTTCTTTTTGTTATTACAGAATACAGGAGAACTTTATCAATTATGGTTCTAAGCTTAAAAAATAAACTTTCTTTCGTTCATTGGCTGCAAATCAGGATACATTTCATTGAATTTCTTATATGTTCTTGCCATAATTCTGTCACATTGTCCATGAAGAATATATAGATTCATCAAAACTTCATGCGAGTAATTATTTCGCGCCATTGTAATTTGTTTTTGAATAAGTATTAAGTAGTAAATCACAATCACAATCTCACAACTTCGAAATTTGTCAAACACAGTGAATAATTGAGTAAATTGTCAAATCACATGGGGTTCAAAGCTAATACAATTTATTTGAAGATAATGTGATTTTTAATCATTATTGCGATTATTTCGAAAAGTTGACGAGTTAGCTACACCATTATGCTATATCAACTCGAATGCATTTTAATTGTCAATCAGAATTTCAAATAATATACAGGGTGTTCCATTTGAAAGAATAAAGTTTTGACCTTTTTGTATGTTACGTCAAAATCATTAATTTTAAACCTCCCTGTATAAGATAAAATAAATTTATTTAGGTAGCTGTTAAATACAATGCTTTTGCAAACTGTAAAATTTCAGCCTTATATGGGTTCAAATAGCAGCTAAATTTAAATTTTGGTGGAATCATATTTTGAAAGAAAATAACCTAAAATAATTATTATCTCGAAAACCGGTGTAGATAGGTATAGAGAACTATTCAGAAAAAAATATCAGTAAGAAATTGCGATTCTAAAAATTAAATAATACACAGAGACTCTGAGTGGCGGCTCGTGGTCAACCATACTGAGAGGTCAAAATTAATTTAAAAAATAGGCATACTTAAAAAAATATAAATAACTCAAATTCACCGCAAAATTTTATACAATCTACAATTCTGTTCAAAATATAGCGATTTTTCGAAACATTCTCATTAAAATCTCTAAGGGATTTTCCGTAAGCATTGTCTAGTTGTGTACGAATATCAACGTTTCCTACGGTTGCAAAATTTACCGAGCATTTCATGTGTTCTGCAGACGAAGCATGTTTTTTATTTCCTCTTTTAAATGTTTTAAATCTCTTACACCGGATTTGCACTATAGCGAGTCTGACGAGTCTTTAGAAAATAATAAACAAACAAAACAGTAAAATACATTTGATACTTCACAACCACATATCCAGTTAGCTAAATCGTACATTACCTTGCGAAAGTTTCGATGAACATCTTTATTTTTGTCTTTGCTAGTTTGTCGTAAACTTAGTTCTGGCAAAGGACGACCATTTGCCTTGAACTCAACTAATTTTGTAAAATTAAGTTTGTTAGCACTTTTAGTTGTTTAATTTTCTGCACTACCGACATTTTCTATTATAGCGCATGCACACGCGAATCAAAAATAGTATTTTTACAAAACAACACAACAACAGTAAAACATATCAATATAAATTCTTAAATTGATTTAAAACACGCGAAAATCGAATCAAAATCGAGCGTAGTTGTACACCCTATACGAAGTCAACGTAAACTGCGGGACCCGGCTCATGACCCAAAGTTGATTATTGTTTCGGACGTTTGCGTTTATTCGGGCGCTGCACGTTTTTCGAGTTTTTCCGGGTAGATCTAATTCAATGAGGACAATTCGCACCGCCAGCCCAAGGTTGAAGAGGATGAATTACGAACGACGGCCGATAAATTTTAAGTTATTGTACTTGGCGACTTAATTACCTATTTTAATAAAACACGTAAAAATGAATATTTTTTTATATATTGTCAAAATTTTTGGGAGGTCATTGACCAAATGACCATATGGACAAGTCGCCACTGCACAGAGTGTTTCATTGAAAATTACTTTTGAGTAGCAGCGGCAACACCGCCAAAATGAAAATATTTTAGAAAGATAGATCGTCTCTATTTATGGTAGTAGCCCCGTTTTCCATAAACATCTAACCTACCATCGACTATCAATGACTGTGACCCTGTATATATGAATTTTAATTATTAAGTACACCTTATAATATATTTCTGTAATTTCTTTAAAGAAAAATGAAATAGATGATCAAAATATTCTGAAATTCCCATTTCCAGGATTAACTCTTACTTCCATTAATCAACTTCGCAATTTCGAATGCTCAAGTTCGTCAATTCTTCATTCGAACTCATGCGTTTCAAGCATTAGTGGAAGCGATTGGACAAACTCGTTTATTCAGGGAAACGCAGCGGGAGAAATTACAGGATTTTTTCCGCACCAGTTATTCCACTATCTGGAAAACGATAGGTCATTTCGCGTAAAGAAGGGGGTATTTATTTTACTCGTTTTGTTATAAACTCTGAGTGATAAACTATCGTTTCAGGTATTAGGATACGCAAGAGTTGTAGAAAAAGATCTAACCGTGGAAGTACGAACTAAGAAGGAAGAAGTAAGTAATAAAAAAACGAAAGCGTCGACGTCTAAGAAGATTTTTGACGAATACACAGGTAATGATAAGAATCAAGAACCTACAAATTATGAAGAAGCTGACGATAAATACGGACTTGTCTTTTGCGACCACTTATTGTAAGAATAATTATAATATGTACTATGTTATTTGATGAGTTACGTTCTAGGATTCGATCAAAAACCTTCCTAACAACTTAAGTTCTTACTACAAATCTAATACCGACAAATTTTATCCGACTAGTCCGCACATCTATCCTCTTCAATCTATAAATCAAATTGTTATAAATCCTAATGCGAGTTCGTATTGTTATTACGCAACGGCATATCAAGCCGGATTTGTCAGGATATCTAATATTAAAAGGTTAAACAAGAATAGTTTTCAAGGAACACATTCGTAAATAATAGCATGTAATGTCCAAAAACTGTGATCTAATCTATAGTAAATTTCGTTAAAGTTCTATTGAAATATATGCATTTATGTAATTTTTACAAAGATAAATATGACGATTATAACAAACTAAATGTAAAAAATTGATAGTAAAGTATTTATTATCAACGGATTAAGTAGTTTCTCTTAGCTATAAATTATATGACATTGAAAGTTTAATGGCAAACGTTAGTTAAACAGTAACTTAATTGTTTCCATTATCTTCATAATTTAGAAACTAAAACCATTCACCAAAGTTCTACGACATCCGCCTCTTGCGGACAATTTGATGAACGACGATTCATTGTTGACAGTTTAGCGCCTGGCCTAACTATGTTTTAGTTACAAGTAGGTAATAAAGAAAATAGGTATTGCTTCACTGCGGGACCGTCGCAGAAGTACTGAGGTGTTTTACAGAAGACCACAAAAACTATAAGAAAATATATTTCAATAGGTAGAAACTAGTATTTCAACTGCACTTTTATTGCCTAGCAGAGTTTTTGTTTGTTACACAAATCGCAAACTGTCCTACCGTGCAATCATACAGTTTTTAGATAAGGTGTGACTATTACTTTGACAGCAAATTTTTCATGTATTTCATAATATGCTTCATAACTACAGATAGTAAACGTCAATTGATTCATCAAATTTTTATTCAGAACATAAAAGATTTATTATTGAATCTTACTTCAGTAACGGTGTTTTCAATAATGGCGAGTGGGCATACAGCACCGTTGTTTGTTTGATCGAGTTTCGAAAGGTTGTCAACGTGGCCGATAACGCCACCTTGGGGCCATTTGATACTTTCAGGGGGGCAATAGAGAAGACTTGTAGTTAGGGGGCGTTAAGATGGGACAGATTAAAATAAATGTAGTCTAAAATTGACAATAAAGCACGTACTAAAGTAATGACCGATCATGGTATAAGTAGGACCTAGATATGTATTTGTCATTCTTGCTTCAATCTGTATTTTTGGTTATTTATTGCTGTCACTTGTTACTTTTTAAGGTTAGTATTTCAACTGTCAATCACATATCTTGCCAACGTTGTTTTAGTAACTTTCTAAATTTAACCAGTAAAAAAGTAAAAATCCTGAAATTGACTCAGAAGTTTTTAATATTGATTCATATGTAGAAAATTATGACGTAAAGTTATGGCAAGAAAAATAGATGCTAATCCCCCATATATTTCAAAAGTTGTTATGACTGTACTGCCTCTCGTGTGTCGAATCTCAATTAAAGTTTCCCGCTACGATTTTGAACTGATTAAATAAGAAATTACAAATTTAACCTTAGTATTGTTTACACAATACCTACTAAATTTGCTAAACAAAATGAAAAATATGTTAAAAAATGATGTCAAATGTTTTCTTTAATCGCGCCGGTCAAATCCGGTTTTTGAATGATCAGGTGTTTTTGATGATTGGATTCCATATTTTATTGAACTTTAGAGTTGAAGGTTTCTGGATGTTTATGAATCTCGATGACGTCTCTAACCAATCTGTTTTGATAACCATTAGGCGCTGCTAGTAACTTTTATAGCTCTCGAAGAGTATTTTGTGATCCCCATTGCTAAGCGCATGTTCGGCTACCACTGACTTTTCGGTTATCTCAGACGACAGTCTCTTTTGTCCTTCTTTGATATGATAGTTTGCTAAATATTCTTGGTTGGTTTCAAGATAGTTTTGATGTCGTGCCTCTTTAAAATTCTTCCTATGTGGTTTGTGACTTTGGATGTGTATGGTAGATATGCCTGGGCGGTAGTAAATCGACTTTCGGATTCCGGTGTTCTTAATCTTTTAGACCTCATTGATCTTTTGATCTTCTTCTTAATATACCCGTTAGCCTCAAAGGCTTTGAAAGCGTAAACCAATTAGTCGGACAGTATAAAATTAAATTATATAAATGAACTAACGTAATAATAAATTGGGCGAACATATACCAATACATATATAATAAAAAGTAATACTAAAATGTAAAATACTCTTTTACTAAAAGTAATTATACACTTGTGTCTGTCACAATAATGTATTAGTTTGTGAAAATAATACAGTAGCAACACCAAAATTTAAAAATAATTGGTATTAGCGCTATCTATATTTTGGAATCGGAAACTAAATTTCAAGTAATACGTACATTCTCATTTACGAACAATAAGTTTTGCAACACCTACGGCCGGCTCCACCAATAAGACTTAAACTTAAGCTATGCTTAAAAACTTAGATACAATTGTTAAAACCATAGCAATAATTGTTTTTAAGCATAGCTTAAATCGGGTTGGTGGAACCGGGCAATAGTGTCGACTCTTCGACAGATGTCTGTCGACATAGTTGCTTAATGCTAATGCATTTACGTACGTGTGATCGTTAACACGAGTCGACACTAGGCGTCGCAAAACTTATTGTTCGAATATGATATGCCCTCCAGTAGGGAATATACTTGACAGCACGCATTTGTACAATCGTGAACTTACACTCGAGTTCTCTCACTCCTGAAGAGTCCCAAAAGGACGAAACAGCTGTCGAGTGATTCTCGCTGTTTGTTTGCTATTGTACAACCTCTTGCGAACTTACAGCAGGCCATTGAGATTGGTTGGCTATAATTATCGAAAGTTCTCATTTATGTTTAGTTTCTATAATGTATAAGTGGTTTGTGATGTGTAGCCTTTGACATTCACTTTTTGTTAAATAAGTCGATTAGCGTTGCCAGATGATATTTGTTCAGATCGGAAGAATCGGAAATAAGATTTTATTTATAAACCTTCGGCTCGTGTTACAAACATCAGAACACTTAAACAATGTGTACTAGTTAAGGGGTTTTTTTTATTAACATCAAATAAAATCGTACCTGTGTTACGTTTTTCCGGTTTTGCCAAAACTTTTGCTGTTTTGCGACATGGTATTATATTTCGTCATATAATCGTGACGAATACCACTCGAACAGCCTCACTCGACATATTCCTCAAGCTTCGCTCTCTTGGTGATTCGCAAGTATAATCCATTATTTTGTATGCTTTTGTAATATTATGACTGAGTATTCCCAAAGCACTCGCTAACACGAATGACCAACTTCTTCATCTCCGTTGTTCGATCTAGACTGATGGTTTTGTTTCACAGATTGTTCACTGGTTGAAAGGGAATGGGGAATATGTAAAAAGGTAATAAGGTACCTGTCCCAATTGTTGACATAGTCCCTATAGTTGACATATTTTAAAAATCCGTAAATTTTAGCGCCATATGTACTTGAAACGTTCAACATACGTGCAAGCAGTACGCTAGATGCCTCTTGCGCACAAAATGCGCATCTGGCGCCACCTGCGGAAAGCATGTCAAACTTTATAACAGCCATTTTAGTGAGAACCAAAACATTTATCAGAAACGTGGTTTTGCTTGTGAATTTAATTAAGAACCTTATATTCATAAAAATAGTGTCTAGAGTGCAGAAACGTTGTTCAAGTGATATCCTGAGTATTTGAAGGTATGTATTAAAACCGAAATTTGATTATAATCAACAAAAAACAAGCTAAAAACGCAATTTGTAGGCTATAAGGGGGATGTCAACTATTGGTATCCTAGGAAATATCGGTTGCTCATAGTTGTCAACTATAGGAACATTACTGTTTTATTATTTTTATTTCATTTTAAGCATTTTCGAATTGAAGAGTGTGTTATTGACTTGTCCTATAAATTTGAAATCGAAACCTACTAAGTAACCAATAACTACTGGTACAAAGAAATGTCAACTTTAGGAACAAATATATTTTCAGTTTTACGAAGTTTCTGCTAGGGTCTTAAACGAGTATTTTAAATACATTTCAGCATGCCTTCAGAGAATAGAATTAGAAAATATTCAGTTGAGGACATGGAAAAGCTCTTGATGCTGTCAGGAGAAGAGTTTCAGTAGCAGCCCCAAGCAGGCAGTTTGGCATACCGAGAATAACGCTTCTATATAAGTCTAAAGGAAAATATCCTGTTATTGTTCGAATGAGACCAGAGACTATTTTAAATAGCCAAAGTGGGTTTTCCAGCCACCAAACAGCAGTTATTGGACTCTGTACAAATATTAGTAAAAAACCTAGAGCGCCTCAATAATTTCAAAAATGGGAGGCCGGGACAAAAATGGTATAAAGGATTTCTGTCCAGGCATCCAGAAATTTCTGAAAGGTTAACACAAAATCTAACGAAATGCAGAAGTGACCTGACTGAGGATAAAATTCGTAGTTGGTTTGAAGAAATCAATGCCTACTTGACACTAAATGATCTGGGAGATGTGGTAAAAGACTCTAGAAAAATTTTTAACACTCCAAAAGGAATCAAATGTTTAATTCGGAAGGGTGACATGACCGCTTATAATTTTATTGGAAATGACGAGAAGGAATGTTTAACGTGTCTGATAACTGCAAATGCATCAGGAGATTTATTGCCGCCCATGGTAATTTATATTTATGAGCGAATTCCATCTCACATAATAAGCTTAATGCCGAAAAAATGGGCTATAGGCAAGTCTGAGTCTGGCTGGATAACCGGTCAGATTTTTTACGAATTTGTCGCGAATATTTTCAACCCCTGGTTATTAGAGAATGAGATACCTAAGCCCGTAATCTTTTTTGTTGACGGCCATGCCTCACATTTAACAATGGAGCTGAGCAATTTTTGCTCCAAACAGCAAATAATATTGGTTGCTTTATATCCAAACGCAACTCATGTATTACAGCCCGTGGACGTGTCAATATTTCACCCATTAAAGAACGAGTGGAAGACCGGGGTACACAACTATAAATTAGAGAATGACGGACAAAAACTTAAACGAGAATATTTTGCTCCGGTGCTTGAAAAAGTAATTAAAAAAGCAATTTCGCAAGAAATGATCAAATCGGGATTTAGAACATGCGGACTGTTCCCGTTTGTTGCAAACGGCATTAATTATGCTAAGTATTTCAAAGGTGAAAACCCTAGAAAGACTGTTGAAGGACAAAGCCAAATGTTGAAAATAAAGCAAAAAAAAAAGAATTTCTTGAGTACCTGGAAGCAAAACTAGATCAAGAAAAATTAGACATTTTTAAACAGGCTGATGAATGGAATGAAAACATTGAAGACACGAATTTGTTCACGTTATGGAAAGATCTACAGAATGAATTGAGGGTGACAAAAGAACAAATTGAACTTGAAGATGATGACATGCTTCAAGAAGAGAACGAAAGTGTACCAAACAGCCCTACACGTAACTTAGAGAACACCAGTAACTTAATTAAGGACTACGCAAATGAAATCATCAGTAGGAATGAAATTACTCCAGAAAAAAACATAAACAACGAAAGGCAGAGAAAAAATGATAATTCCCAGTACATGATTCCCGAAGAACAATCAACATGCAATAGAACTAATATGACGAATGAAGAAAATACGAAAAGTAGTTCAGAAATTACAGCACAGCCTAGTAACAGCAACTGTCTTGAGTTAAGCAAAATTCCGACTTCATTTAAGAAGTCACCATTCTGGCCAAAAAATTCATTAACTGCAAAGCCAAAACATTTTAAGGAAAAAGTTTCGTCTGTTGCCACATCTGACAACTGGAAGGAGTACCATCCTAAAAAGCAAGAAAAAAAAGGAAGGAGGAAAATAGAAAGAAATCACCGGAAGAAAAGAAGAACGAAGCAGAGAGATTAAAGGCAGAGAAGAAAAGCAAAAAGATAAAATTAAGCAGAAAACGTGAAAGTTCTTCAGATTCTTCAGTTAGTGTATTACTCGAATCTAAAGATGAAGGTGAAGAGGATCTCATTAACGTCTTTGATAATGAAGACTACGTCATTGTAAGATACCTTAATCAGTATTATCCAGGTAAATTTTATAACAAATCCTGTAAGTATTTAAAGTTATGGAAAAAATACCGAATAGCCCCCATGACGGATCAGGATGAAACTCATAACATATACTAAACTCATCACGAGAAAAACAATGGCACTAGTCCCATCGCCCGGAAAAGTCTAGTTATTGAGATATAACAAGTATAAATTAAAAATGAGAATAAGAATGGGATATATTAACCTAACTTAACGTAACCTAAGCATACCTAAACCTAACCTAACTTAACGTAACCTAAACATAACCTAAACCTAACCTAACCTAACCTAACCTAACCTAACCTAACCTAAACGTAGCCTAAACGTAACCTAAACCTAACCTAAACCTAACCTAAACCTAACCTAAACCTAACCTAAACCTAACCTAAACCTAACCCTAAACCTAACCTAAACCTAACCTAAACCTAACCTAAACCTAACCTAACCTAAACCTAACCTAACCTTACCTAACAGTGACATAAATGAAAAATACAAAAAAGGTTTTTATTCTCCAGGATACAATTTTACAATGTTACTTATCAATTACTCGAATCTGTCACACTTCCTTTGGTCACACTCTCTTTTCCACAGATATTCACACAAGTGCATGTCCATATTTTCGCTTCTCACTTCGCCTTGTGATAGCCTCTTTCTGAGGGGTCGCCACTGAGACTCAATTTTTGAGTCGCACACCAAGTGTCAGGATCACGGAAGTTCTTGCTGTGGTTCACAGTTAGGTGCGGGTAACCTTCTTTTTGCAGGTCAACATACCCCTTCCAACAGTCCGTGTGAATAACGGTGCCTGGCGCCACATGCTTTTTGATTAAACCCGTCAGAGTTTCTTTGTCGCGCTTGTTGTCCGGGCATATTTCCAGGCGGAAGTCACCGTCAAGGTCTATCATTCCGAGGATCCAGTGACCCTCAACCATCCGACCACGGTTATACTTCCGCTTACCGATTTTACACTCGTCGATTTCTACCACGTGACCTTCTCCGCCAATCTGACCCTCCGCTGTGTACCGCTCGTCAAGTGCCACCATACATACTTCCCGACAATAGATGTAACGGTCTGGCACCGTCTCGGGTGATATCACTGTCTCACGAATTGATGCTTCCCGTATTGCGTCGGCGTACGACATGGACCAGGCAAACCCGTACGTCAGAAGCATCACTTGATCCGCCTTGAGTCTCGACTGCGCAAACCAGGTGTTAGTCGCCACACTCGACTGATGCTCCCGTCCTCCTTTCCGGCATCGGAACGATCCCAGATACTCATCAGTCCTGATTACCATTTGCTTTCGATGAGTATGGCAGTACCGAGATGTAGGGATGAGTCCTTTTTCCTGCAACCACGTCCTGCACGACTCCTCGTCCTTAAGTGGGCCGCTCACCAACTTGTACATGTTCCAATGGGCCATTTTGTCGTCGCTGGGGTCGGATTTGAACCTCGAACCACTCGTCGTCCAGAATCGTGAAAACGGCTCAACCAACTGAGCTACGGAACCTGTTATTGATAAAATGCTTTCCAATAGGCTATTTGTGTAATTGTTCACAATATTTGTGTTAAAAATTTTAAAATCAAAAATAGTCCACTTTGGAATCGAACCAATAACACCTTAATATACATTTTAATCCGACACCTCATTCAACTGAGCTACTTGTATTCACAAATACTTTTTTAAAAGATCCTACCAGTTGCTAGCATATCCTGTGATGTTTTGGACTATATCTCCAAAACTACCCATTTGCGGGAGTTGCGACTAGTGTCATTGTTCTTCCCGTCAGTCGTATAGTATAATGTACGGGTTTCAGCCCGATCCAACCTGGGGGCTATTCGGAAGTACAGCCAAAAAGTTATTTCTAAATTTTATCTTTATAGGTAAAATTATTGACAGTGACAATTCAGAGTATTCCATCACAACCATGACGAAGAGTGGATTATTACATTGGAGATGGCCGGCATTCCAAGATATTATGTGGTATCTAAAAGAAGACGTTATTAGAAAAATAGTTGAAGAACAATCGTGGGTTGTTTGATGTACCAGAAATGAAAAGTTTTACCAAATTTACATAGATTAAAATGCTTTATTCTTTGGAATTTTTGATTCTTAGTGAAGAATGAATACTCAATTATTTGTTACATCAATATATTGTATTATACTTTTGTTTAAAATATGTTGATAATTGAATGTCAATTTCTAGTTCGTGTCACTGTCAACAACCGGAACATAACCCATTTTGCAATGTCAACTATTAGGGCAAAAAAGCATTATTTTTAAAAAAATTTTCCATGGTTAGAAAGCGTTCTATCTGCTGCTCTTATACAAAAATTACTCTCAGAATCATAAAAGGTCCCATTAAAGAGTCCATTTTCTTAAATTGCTGGTAAGATTTTTGTTGTGAATTTTAATGAAAATTTTTCCTTAGAGTGTCAACCACTGGTACACTTACCTTAGTTTTAGTATCCCACAACAATTGACACGAGATTTAAGTTTAATTGAATCCAAACAGAAATAGCTTGATGTAAACTCATAAAAGTGAAGTCAACTTTTGCGTTTGGCACTTTGGTACTAACAGAAATGCATTTACTCTTCGTTCCCATCACGATCCCATCAGCACAAACCAACCATTTCTATTGGCGAATAATAATAAAATACGAACACGTTTTTATATTAAAACTAAAACTAAAAAACTGCGCAGCCGCAAATTCTAGTAGTATATTACTTATTCATATGTGGTACGACAATAGCACGAGGTTGTGGCATTAGATGTCGCACCAAACTTATTGTCATACAGAGTGGACCATACGTGTGGAAAATAGAAGTTTGGCGGCCATGTGGACTTTGTATTTTTAAATTATATGAATTTATTTTGGGACTTTATTCACTGCTTTGAGAAATTAAAGTAATTATAAATAGCCAGTATTAGAAGAAACAACATTGTACCTACTTGATTTGTGGAAGTAATTTAATAATTTTATGTAATGTACCTACACCACATAAAGGTCCAACACAATGTAATCTAAATACATATACAACGACATGTTGAACAACATGGACGATTTGTACAGGGTTGGCCAACTAAGAATGCGAGGTACTATATATGGGAATCTATCCCTCATAAAAAAAGTTATAACTAAAATGGCCAAGAGAAAAAGTTGGAAATTATTTTCAAGTTTCTGAAGTGGTCTTGAATCTAAACAAGTAATTCTTCTGTGAAATCCGCTATATTAACTAACAAAAAAATACCTGATCTTTAAAGTCGACGATAATCTGAACCTTTTTTGTTTGACAACTTGCTGTATTTCTAAAAATGAAGTGGTGGGCGGTATTCAAAGGTTTAAAAAAAAAACACCCTGATTCTTCGAAACGGCTGAGCCGATTTTATCAAACTTGGAATAGTTGAAAAGAGCTATTATTGGACTACAAATGTTACAAAACTTGATGTTTTATCAGTTTCACATGACGCCGCTAGAGGTGTTTTTTCGACATTCCCACAGAAATGGTTAATTTTGTCAAAAAAATTAAATGCATTGGTATTAGCTAAATGAAGTCTAAATAAGATTGAAAAACTGCATTTTTATATTGTGTTCCTAACCCAAAATATAAGACAAATAAAGTTTTATACGGAAATCCTTTAAATGAATTCTTTTTCCCTAAAAAGGACCGATTTAAAAGAGAAAGGTGTTTAATGCTTCCGTAAATGCTCGAAATGCTGACCATCACGCTCTATGCATTGCTGAAGCCTCTCATGGGTAGACAAAACTGCAGCTTCAATTTTGGCTCTAAGTTTTGCCGTGTTTCCAGTGGCACATCTTCCAACAACAACGGTAATTGATTGACTAAAAAGTCAAGAAAGACATTGACATTTAGAAACTGCTCGAAAAAATATGACCCATTAATTCTCCAACGTCCTTGGTGCTGAATTTCACGCGATCAATGCGGATTTTTTGCAGCGCAATAAAGCATATTGGGAAGATTAACTCTCCCTTCACTTTTAAAGGTGCCTTCTTCGGTCCAAAGAATTTGAAATAAAAATTCTCTATTTTCGCGTATCATCCCTATCATCCAATGTCCAACCTCCGATCAAAGCCTTCCTCTTTCAAGGCCTGTTCCAAAACGAGATGATGCGTTCTAAAAGTAAATTAAAAAAAAGTTAAATTTAAATAAATTCTTATATTTTAACGGTCCTTCAAAATATTTTGAACCGTTGTTCGTGATATGCCCAACTCAATGGATAATGCTCTTGTGGTAAGATGAGGATTTCTTTCAATATATCCCAGTACGCGGTTAACATTTTCTTGTGTTCTTCCAAATCTTTGCCTTTGAAATGTAGGCCGAAAACTATCATTGACTCGTAAGCTCGTCACTAATCGGGGAAAAACTCTAACATCGCAAGGACGCCGATTTGGATATCGAGCCGTGTCAACTCTTTTGCTAACAACAGCTTCATCGTTCGTAAAACGCATTTTGAAAGCACAAAAATTGTTAAAAGTAAAGCGAAATTATTGATAATTTGAGAATTATTTATGTTTTGTTTTATTTCATAGCATGCCTCTGTTAATCGTTTCCCGGTAGGCGCCAACGATTTTTACGTACTTCCAAAAGGTGGAAAATTTTATGAGAAGGAATCCGGTAAGAGAAAAGGAAGATCGCTTTGTTGGTTCTGAAGATTTGGAAATTAACGTGTTGGCGTTTGTTAATATGAATGCTACGGCGTCGTTAAGAGAGATTGCTTTGGAGGTGGATGCGTCAAGAGAAACTGTGCGTCGAATTCTGAAGAAGCATAATTATCGCTCGTTTAAGTACAATTTACACCAGCATTTGTACGATGGTACAATTCCAAGAGTTACTACTTTTTTTGTTCGAAATGTTCTTATTGTTTTTGGTCCATTCATTGTTGTCATTTTAATTTGTATTTTTTTTACTGTGATGTTATTTCTCGGCCGATTTTCAAAAATTTGGTGTCAAAAAATTGCGAAATTTGCGAAAAATTTTTAAAAAATAGTCTAATCGTGTGTAAAATGATTCGCTGATTCTGAAAATGTCAAAAATACCGGGTGCCCCATTTAAAAATCCAAAATTATTTTTATCCCATTAAACTCAAAAAGTCGTCTTTAGTGAACGCTCCAAATTTCAAATTTTTATCTTTAATAGGAAAAAAGATATTTACTGTACCCACTTCCTGTGTCACCTTGTATACCCGCAATGAATATGCAATTAAACAAAAAATATAAAATTTTGTTTGGTCTAGGAACAAGATATCAAGATGCAGTTTTCGCGAGCTTGTTTAGGTATCATTTAGCTACTTTTTTATGAAAAAAAAATAATAGGCGTTTTAGTAATAATTATTTTTGCCGCAAGCCTCTACGATGGATAGTTTCCCAGATACAGTACCTCGCATTCTTAGTTGGCCACACTGTATTATGTGAAGAAGTAAATCAATAAGAGCGAATCGATCTTTATGTCCACATTGAATAACTTGTCAAAATGTTTGTCTTCAAACAATACGAAAAAAAAGCGATTTTGTAGAAAGATAATAGTAGATTAGGTTTATTATGTATATGTACTTAAATGTCTAGGAATTGTACCAAGCGCAAAAATTCTCGTCAAAAATTTACCCCATGAATTGTCGTTCGATAAATTTTCGGCACGGAGGAATAGCCCTAATACATCCTACATCAACATACTAAAATCCAAAAGATTTTGTTTGTTAAGTTACTTGTTTCTATAGTATGTATACCAAACCTAAAGAAAAATAAACTCCAATAAACAGTTTTCAATTTTATTTTATTGTTTACATAAAACGTTTAATCTTAATACCAGCAACATATAAAAAACAATTAAAGGACAATTTCAATGTTGTCGTTAGTAATTATAATATCTGTTTGTGTTTCTTTGTTATCGTATATTTTATTAGTTTTAACAACAGTTTCCTTCTAATATATTTTCTGCTTTATCAAATCATTAATTTGTGTTTCCAGCTCTGCTTCACGCAAACACAATTTTATATTATTTTCTTTTTCTCCTTTAAAGCTATTATTAATGTTTACAATAATATCTTGTTGGTTTTTTAATTGTTCTTTTAGGAAAAGTACAGTTTTTTCGTTCTAAAACATTATATAATCAATTATGTATTGACGGTTTTGATTTTGATTCAAAGCTTACTTGTTCTTCAATCATGTGCGGTTCTGTAGATATTTGATAAAGCTCCTTGTTTTCGTGACATAATTTTTCGAACTCTTCAATTGTTGCTGTAAATACAAAGTTATGCAATAAAAATGCTACTAAAATAATTATAATGGACATTAATTTAACATATATCTATTGAACAAAATGTAGCTAAATTAAGAAACAATTCATTCAAACACAAATTTGACATTCCGAAACTAACCTCGTAGAAACAAAGTGATTAACATATGACAGGTCTCTGCAATTAGTTTTATACTATTTTTACTCCACATCTTTTGTTAAACCGTAATTTCTTTCTTTTCACTTTTCGAGCAAAATTTTGCAAGTGGAGGATCGCGACTTATATGTATTAATGTTGGGCGATGTGTTGTTCTGCGTGATATGTTTGTTTTCTATCTTTACTTTTTTACTTTTTATACCATTTTATTATTAAGAAAATATAATAGCATTTTGCTGTGATTGTGACATTTACGAAATTTTTGTTACGAACGCTATTTGTATTTATTTTTCGCATAAGTTTGACATTTGGTGTAAGCAAATATACAGAAAGTATGGTGTAAATTTCTTACACTAGCTCCAAACTGAACAGTGTAGCTTGTTTAAAATTAAATTAATTTGAAAGAAGCTTAACAAGTTTTATAAATATTAAAAAAAAACTAAAATAAAATATTAGGAAACTTATTTATGAACAAAAAAGTATGACTTTGAATTCTAAAACGGTCAACTATTCATAGAGGAAAGTGCCCAAACCCGGGCCCCTCTCTTAAAGCGGGCCCCTCAACTACCGGATCAACATAGAGCTGCCATCTATCGTAAAACAGTTGATAGTTTCAGATACGCACGCACGAGTTCCGCGGCCCTAAGTTGGTATCTTCATTTGTTACTGGTGTGTCACGTGTTTCCGATATTGTTTGAGCACAAAATTATTCACTGTGTGTGTTTACCTTGGATTATCGACGCTATTTTTTTCGGTAAGTCCTTCAAACTATATCTATTCTTGAATGAGATTGCAAGGCCTATCTTTACGTGGTATCGTTCTCAAAAATTTACCATGTTAGTGCCTAACTCGGGCCCCCTTAAAGTCCCTAAAGCGGGCTCCCTATTTTTCAATCGGAAATCATTTGAGTGGGTTAATTTCACAAAAATCTTATCTTCTTGGTATTCTGTTGCAGATACCAAGACGACACGATGCCAAAAAAAACCAAGCTCTGATCCTGGTCTTCGGTAGATATGACGAAAGCGATTAATGCTATTCAAGAAAAAAAAATGGGCTATAAAAAGGTCAGTAAAATATATAACGTGCCTAGAACGACGGTTCAAAGGTTGCCCAAAGAAAAATATGGAACTCCTATGCAGGCGGCACAAACTAAAGTGGGTAGACCTACAGTTTTGTGCAAAGAATTGTAGGACGAATTAGTCCGTTATTGCTTAGCTATGGAAGCGTCTTTTTTGGGGTTACTCGAACGGACTTGAGACGTATGGCTCTACAGTTAGCCGAAAGAAATCAAATTGAACATCCTTTGAACAACGAAATGGCGGGGAAGAAGTGGGCGAAACTTTTTCTGGAGCGTCACAAAACAAAATTGTCCTAGAGAAGGCTTACAGAGACATCTTATTTTAGAGCCTTGGGGTTCAGCAAAGACAATACTGAAAAATTTTTCAAGCTGCTTGGATACATCTATGAGAAGGGACTGTACAATCAAAAGTGGCAAAAGTTATTGGTCTGCGTGGTAAAAAACAGGTAGTTGCGTTAACAACTGCAGAACGTGGAGCATTGATTACAATCGTTGTGTGCATGAACGCTACTGGTACATTGGTCCCTCCCTTGGTAGTTTTTCCAAGGAAAAATATGAACATTCAACTACAGAGAGGGGCTCCACCCGGAACAATTTTTGCAGCTCATCCCTCAGAGTGGATTCAGACTAATATTTTCACCAAATGGTTTGAACATTACATACAGTTTGTCAAACAAAATACTGTACTTCTCATTTTGGATGGACATTACAGCCATACCCAAAACATTGATGTAATTGGCTTAGCTAGGCCAGATCACGTCACAATAGTTTCCCTGCCTCCACACACATCGCACAAAATGCAACCTTTGGACGAAACTTTATGGAGCCTCTAAACGCCTATTATAGTGAGGAAATCAGACAGTGGTTACGACAGAATGACCGTTCTGTTAGTGCCTTCGATGTAATGGAGTTATTTGGAAAAGCCTACATCAGATGCCAAACTGCCTAAATTGCAATCAACGGTTTTAGAGTGACAGGTATTTACCCCCTAGATAAGAACAAATTCACAGCGCGGAATACATCGAGGAAGCTAGTAAGATGCAACAAGGAAGGGAAGAAAGACATTATTATGAGAAAGAAAACCAAGAGGCCAGAGAAGAATGTAATGTCAGCGAACAAGTCATAGACCAAGCAAGCCCATTCCAAGTCGCCTCAATTCCGCTAATTAGAGGGCTTCTGCCATGGGACGAAAGGCATGCAGTTCTGCAGTAATAACTTCTTCGCTTTATAAGATTAATTTGGAACAAGCAATGAAAGTTAGGGCAAATCCAAATTCATAATCCCAACAGCCAGCTCGTAGAGGTTGCCGTGGTCGTGGTTCCACATCAGTTGCGAAGACACGACTACAACCAAAATCAAAGAAAGAGGCAGTAAAGAAACGTCTCAACATGATCGAAGAATCTAGCAGTAAAGAATTCAACAGCGAAGTATCCTCAGGTTTATCTGATCTAGAAGATGCTCCGGGAATATCACCATCAGATAATGACGACGCAGAGTGTATGTTCTGCAATATTAAATTTTCTTAAGACACAAGGGGGAAGCTGTGGGTTATGTGCATTATATGTTCATTATGGGTTCATGTTGATTGTGCAGGGGCTGAGCAAGATACTTACATTTGCGATTTCTGCAGATAAATTTGAGTAAATAATTGTTTTTTTTTAATAATTTTTTTGTGTTTTTTTTTGTTTTTCATGCTTTATTGTAATTTTAACATATTGAATAGTAAGTGTCAAAACCTTACCATGTTTTATTTATAATATATCTATTTTTTCCTAGCCTAGGGGCTAACTTAGAATACCTTTTTAGAAATCGATGAAACACAGTGTTTGCTTTTCAACTTTTTTATCGTAATTTTTCTTTCTTGTTCTCGTGTTTAATGATCTACATTTAATGAGCAACTAAATAAACTATACATTACAGCGTTGATTGAAATATTGGTAAAGATAGTCAACCTTACGGGATTATGCGACCCCGAAATTTGTTCTAAACATCAGAGGTCGGTAGTATCGCTTTGTGCTAAGAAAATACGTCAATTGTATTGTAGAATTTACAGAACAGTATTGCCGATAAATGTGAAATAGAAAACTGTAATTTTGCTGATAGTTTATGCTAAGGCACGACATTGTTGCCAATGCATCATGCCGTTGATTGAAATATTGGTGCATTGAGTCAATGTTGACAAACAAACAAAAACATGCGTTCTACAATATACAAGAATTTATTGATTTTTGTCGACGTACTAATTAAATGTGTGTCCTTTGTTATATATTTTTTTCTATTGTCTGTTAATTGTTCAATGTAATAATATTTATTTGTATCTTTCTTACGTAAGGTTATAACAATGGTTATACCATCATGACAAACACATATATGTACAAAGATTGTATACATACACATGTGAATAAAGTTTATTATTATGAAAAAAACCTGCAGATTTAAAAGTATTAATTTCGTAAAGAAATCGTTGAAAAACGTTCTCCCAAAAAAAACAATTTCTTTAAATACTTTTGAAAATTCCATACTCATATATTTATTACATTAACATCGTTTATCCGTTGAAAATGTTTTAAAATCTATTAGGCTTACGCAAGTAAATTTCTAAATTTTGGTCATTGAAATTAAAATTTTTAACATAGAAACGCTATCCCTTTTTATGTTGGAACGAATGTTGAATTTTCTTATATTACAATCTAACGTACTCTACTGTTTTCATCTAAACAATATTATAACAAGCCTACTCATTTACTAAAGGTGTTGCTAAAAGTATGCAATTGTAGAATTTCTGACTAAGCCGATAAGGAATGTGACTCATAAACGATAATCCGGAAGACTCCTCGTAATACATTTGTTTCAATATCAACTTTAGGTGTACTTATATTTTAAGATATGATAAACGCATTAAAGAAGCATCTATGCAAAGCTATTTTTACTTTAATTAAACTATTTTAATTCGAAACCATGATATTTTGATACAGTTTCAAAGAGTAAAATCCTAACTTTTATCTCTACTAACAGATAACAAAGTGTCACTTTTCGTAAATTATGTTTTTCCCTCGGGAAAAAGTGAGTACTATTTTTAACACCAAATTTCCCTCAATAATTTTCTAATTCTATTGTAATATGATTTTTCAATATTAAATCGTCATTTATTTCGTCACAGAAAAGAATAGTGTATTATACACGTATTATCCGCACCGCGTCGGGAGACAACACACCTCAAGCTAAAATCTAGTACTTTTATTTTTAGAAGTAATAGGAATAGGTTTTATTACCAAGTGAATTTAAATTTGAAGGTCTAGTGGAACCCACTTTCCCTAAAAACACGGTAACTTGTTGCCTTTTGAATTGAAAAATTTGAAAACCAATTTTTATTTAAAATCCTTTTCAACTGAACACGTAAAACAAGTAGATACAAAAACCAATAATTTTGCGTTTCTGAACTCTAGTGGTATTTCTCCCAGTATGTTCTACTTTATTCCTAACGAAGTTATTAAATGACAAACAAATGTCAACATTATTATTTGCAAGTAAAAAATAAAGTGCAAGCATAATTTGTAAAATAATTGTTTCTTATTTATCTAACACCGACCAAACCAAACTGTTTTAACAAATAACGCTTCGCATGTATTTTAGTAAATTATTAAAAAAAACATTGTCATTAAAATCCAAGATATGTATCATCAATGGTATTATTCATAAATGAAAAATTCGTCACTTTTAATTACTAGTTAATACGTTTACTAAATATTTGAAAACGTTGCAACATTGTATTGACAAAAGTAAATTTTACGGATTGTATGTTGCGCCATTTTTACAACGGTGGAATAAATTGAACTATTCTATTTCAAGAATCGTACACATTATAACTTAGCGCTTCAGTACAGGTGAAAAAAGTAAACAAAAACGCAACCCAACATGCATATGTGAATTGCATCCGTGATACAAGCAAATACAAGCGGTTGACTATCTTTACCAATATTTCAATCAACGATTACAGCTACAACGGCGTTGTTCCCCTCACTATTGTAATCTAAAACTACCAAAAACAAAATAGGGGCCCAGGTTTGGGTACTTTCATCTACTCGAAAGCGTTGTCAGTTTGAAAATATTTTAGAAACTTTATGTGGAACACCATGTAGATGAAGAGAAAAAATTATCAGAAAAAAAGTCAGAACTCAAATCGTATCAAACATTATTATCCTACCTTGGCATTTTATATGCTTTTCTTCTAACTGCCTATACTTATCTTTCATCTTATACAATTCTTCACGATAGAATGTTATAGTTTTCTGCAACTCTTCGAGATTTGAAATTTGCTCGCTTACTTTCATAATTTCTTTTTGCTCGTTTATAAAGTTTGAAATTGCTCTGAAACATACTAAAAGTTTAGTGTGCATTAAATACACCAATTTCGTGTTTTTACTCATTAAGTTCAGCGATTTGTTCACGAATTTTTCCATCTTTACCTATGAATTCTTTTTGATAAGCTACGTCGCAGTTATGTTGAGCTTTCAGTTCGTTCAACTCGCAAACTAAATTGTAATTTTTTAACTCGGTAGTTTGGAGCAACTCTCTTAAGCTTTCTCGTTCGGTCACCTAAAAAAGCTTTAAAAATAGTAATACCGTAATAGAAAATAAAAATGCATACCGCAGTTTCTTGTTGTAAATGTGTTCTTGACGCAGAATCTTTTTTAGTTTGAAGAGCGTCTTCCAGAAATTTTGAGTTTTTAAGTGCCAACTTTAAATTATGTTCGTTTTCGTCGATAGTATTTTTTGCCGTTTCCAAACTTCGATTTTGGTCGTGAATTTTTAATTTTGCCAAACTTAGTTCAGTTTTCAATTCTTCGACTTGATTCTAAAATAATAAAAGTTTTCACAATGTAACCAATAAACAAAATTTTTTAGTTTATAAATAATGAAATTAGTATAAGAATTCATTTACTTCCTACAAGACGTATGGATTGACGGTCTTATGAAAATAAATTAGATCCTTACAATAACAAATATGAATAATATGCATTAATTGCGTACAATATCCGCGATATTCTTTTTAATCCAACGCTTAGTTGGTAAAATAAAGAAAGAATCGATTTTTGTAACTGCTTAAACATCCGTCGACTAGGATGCTTTAGTACAGATTTTTTCAGACCTGCTACGATAGCACTACATGTCGCAACCATATTATTAATATAATAGTATTTTTGACATTTATCGTACGCCAAGAATTTAAAAACATTGTTACCTATTGATGTTTCGTCAACGTTTGAATCAAATAAAACTTGAATAGTACAATTGGTTTAGGCTTTCGCGGTCTGTTTGTGAACTAGTGTGGTCTAGATTGGGGTCTAATAGTCTACTGGTTCAAGTAATAGATGAATTATTGAATAATTTATTCTATGAATGTTGTAGTTTCGGTATTCCACAATATAACAATTGACACGAGATGTACTATTCATTTTAATTGAATTAAAACAGAAATAGCTTGATATAAACTCATAGAAAGTGATGTCAACTTATATGTATGGCGCTTAGGTACCAACAGAAATGTACATACTCTTCGTTAGGTGGCGCCGATAGCATTTATGCACAATCCCTGTAGAAAACCAACGAGCACAAACCAATCATTTTTATCGGCGAATAAGAATAATACCAATACGTTTTTTTTATAGAACTGCGCAGCCGTCAATTCTAAAAGATTAGATACTATTCGAATGTTCTACTCTTCAAAAGTTCCATAACAGAATGGTTAGAGAGACCATCCAAATCCATAAACATATGAAAAATCGGATTTGACCGGCGCTCTGCAAACCTCACCCCTTCAAACCAGTATAAATACAACCTGTGCAGCAGACCTCATCAGTCCAACATCGGAGATGGAAGGATCTTTAAAAAAGCTGATTACTCGTGTTAGCGAAACGTTAGGAAGAAATTCTAATCAACGTTGACCATTAGAGCCAAATAGAGACCACACTAGTTTAATTCGTTCAATTTAATGTTAGTAGTAAACAATTATTACAGTTAATGATAGCCAAAAAACGATGGAAAAGTTTACAAAATTAAAAGTGTCGTTGATTATTCATGTCTCCATTTAAGCAAGTGGAATGAATTTAAAAACTAAAAGAATCCATAATAATAGTAGATGCAAGATGCATAAAACGTCTGAACATAAACGACGAAAATAAAAAACCTCAAAGTTTGGTAATACTTTTTAAAGCGGCTGTACAATCAACGTTTACGGTACGCTATTGAAGTTAGTCCCATACAGAAAATATAATTTACAACAATTTTTAAAAACTCTTTTATATAATATCATTTAAAAAGAATTAGTAAATTAAAGTCGCGTCAGACCGGATCACAACAGACTGAAAATGTTCGATGTAAGTCATCTTGACTTATCTCATCTTTGTTCCTAGTTTGTGTTCGTGCTGGTGGTAAGGCATTTTGCATCTCGATACTCTCACGGATTGTTTCAATTGCGTTTAGATCACTGTTAACTGATTCTTATTTTTTTTAATTAATTTATTTAACATTTAAGATTTAGTTTGAATTATACCGTGTCAAACAATTTTTGTCCTTCCTTCCACAACCTCTCTAAAGTAAGTTGACTGTATCTACCGAAAAGCGTTTCCTTACTAGATCTAATCGTGCATTGTAAGTATTACATCAATACAACCAAAAAAAATAATTTAGAGGAGTAATTTCACATTTATCAAGATTGTAAGTAGAGTAAGCTACTGCCAAAAATCGACCACGGAGGCAACGTCAGAAAATCAGATTTGTATCTTAAGAGAACGTTTAAAACGCTTTGCTACAGTTTGCGAGTGCGAATAATGTTCATGGTACCTGGGCGACCAGGATAGTCGATGATGTAATATGTGGTGTTATCCTTTGTAAACATGAATTGGCATTCTCGTCTATATTGTAGTATTTTCTGATTAATATTTATTTCCAAAAATAGGGCTATCGGCGGCCCTTGGAGCCCCCTGACAAAAGTAAGGTGCATATAACTGTATAAAAAATTGAATGGGCTTTCATATGAGTTACCAGTCGACCCATCATGTCATTTAAGATTTTCAACATGAGGGCTGCTGGGGCCACCCAATTGATATTTCGAGGTCAACTTTGTCTTCGGAAGATGTCCCCCTCTAAACAAAAATTTACTTGTCCGAGACAATGTGACGACGAAATTGTTTCGCAGATGGTTGATTTGTGGACCAGTTTCTCCCTATAGTGTGGGCAACCGTGTTTACACTAATGCGTTTGAGTATGAATTCTTGTATTGAACAGTCTTGTGGGGATTTTAGTTGTTTGGAGTTACTGGTTCGCATTTGCAGGGGTTACATCTCATTTCCTTTGTGGGTAGCCTAACAACTGTTATCAACGGAGTCCATTTTGGCTTTTCCTTTTTCTTCGTTGGATAATCAAATATTAGATTTGGATACGGGAGCTGTCATATCTGCCGAGTAACTGTCGAATACCAAAGACTTCCTAGTTACACGAGCTAAGTTAATTTTTTTATGCATGTCATTCATAAATTTTGTCACGTCCTATGTATACGTACCGTGGTCGTGCGTTTAACAACGTACCTTTTTTTGGCGCTGCATATAAAAATACGTTTGTGGGCTAGAAAGATCTTTCAAGTACCTGATTACTCTTGTGCGCTTTGAACCTATTTAAATAATCGGCCAAGGTCCGGTACTCGCCGTAATTGTTGTTAAATACCTTTTGAACAATAGTTGTCACGTAAATCACTTGCAGGGATCAATCAGTGTTACAACTGTCAAATACGCTAATCTATTTGGGGGCGTTTGTGCCTCGAATTTGTGTTCGTGCTTTAACTCGCTCTCGTGAATTATTATTATTTGATAACTATATGTGCTATTCATTCTAATTGATATTATCTATTGTTGTGTCTATGTGTTTCTCTGTGTGTTAATTGAACTCTAGTCGCTATAACAATATTCATATTTCTATTCAAGTACGGTTTGTTTTTGTTTCTACGAGTTCCTAGTGGCTCTAGATATTTCTTATACGTATTCCTAGGTTGCGCCTTATAAATTTTTCGAATAGTGTAGAGGCCTTCATTTAGAACGATCATCAATCAACCCACGACCACTTCCGACTAAGAAGAGCTCACAGCAGGTCATCTAGCACTGTTATATATTTATTTTAGTTTGTTTACATATAGACCGTAATAATATTAACATAATAAAGAGTTAATGGTTCAATTAATACTAGGGTAGGGGTAGGGAATGAGTATCAGTCAATCACCTTTTTTAGATTTTGAATGTAAAGGTTGTGAATAACGTAATTTGAGTCAATTATAAGTACGTAATAGAGGAGCCTAACAGTGTCAGCCTTGAAAGTATTGGCGTCTAAATATTCCCTCGCCCATAAAGCCAAAAGACGCTGCGCTGTAACATTCGCGCCCCAAGGTGCGCCCACAATAATGCGCGCCTAACTGTCTACACCGGGTTTTTTTAACATAATGTTCTATTCACAATCATCACGATAAAAAAATTTTAACTTTACAGGATATACTATGACGTAGATTACCAAAAAATATTAAAAAAATGAATTTCCAAAAGAAATATAGTATGTGTTTTCTGACCGCTTTCAATGTAGGCAGTTCTATGATGGCACAATCCATCAGTATTAACTTACATAATTTGGAAATTGGCATGGTTTGATATCACACGTATATTTCTATATTAATGACGTTGTTAATTCGCATGAGTTTTGATAAATATCTGAACGAAACAAATTCTCAGAGGATAGCGGCACATTTAAAGTTCATAATAGTTTTGGATGCCTTGACAAAGACAATTCTGGCCAAAACGTTGGCAATAGACTAACATGGATTTTTAATGTCCTCACTACCGCACCTCTTCACTGAAGGTACAGTAAATGGAAAAATCGAAATATTTCAAATTAAAAGGAGTCCAACTATAAATTAAAAACATGCAATTACTTGTTATGTAGAAAAAATTACCGAAAGTATCGGCATTTATTCAATTACACGAAAAACTCTCTCATTGGCTTGACGTCACAACCTTTATCGAGAAAATAGCGTGAGGTACTGTATTGCGATTTTCATTTATACCGAACGATCATAAAGTTTTTAGATAAGGTGTGGCTATGACTTTGCCATTAGTAAATAATAAACTTCAGCTAATAAACGTCGATTAATTGTTAGTGTTCATCGAATTTTTATGAAAGAATGGTGTTATCATCAGAACATAAAAGATTTAGTATTGAATCTTACTTCCGTAACGGTGTTTTCAATAACGGCGATTCGGCATACAGCACTGTTGCTTCTTTAGCCGAGTTTCGGGAAAAAATTTGATGTATCGTATATGTAACCCACAATACGCAACTTGGTATCAAAGAAATGAAAAATTTGATCGGTAATTACTATTTAATAGTTTAGTTTGGGAGTTTGACACTAGCAAACAATCAAAGTCAAAATGACATTTTTAAAATACATAAGCTGCGCATACGTTGATATTTTAAGGTCATTATAAGTTACATAAGATTGTTAGAGAGCATTTATTTAAATGTTTTTCTACAACGGAGTGTTGTTGAGCAGAGTTTATTTTAATTTAGCTCTCTAAAGTTAATTTTGACTTTTTCGAAAAATTTTAGTCGTACGCAATTTCTATCCGGTTTTAAACGTTTATCAGTATAAAATTTTGTTCAAATAGAAGTGGTTCTTAATTTAACTTTGCACAAAGTTTGCTTAAAACAATTTTGTAAATTCTAGTAATGTCAGATAGCGATTGTATGTCTTGTTTCTACAGGGTGTTTAAAAAATACGTTCCGATATTTGGCCCACTTATAGATCTCATCAGTACAAACAAAAAAGTCAAAATAAACATAAGTCTAAAAATCAACCGTTTCTGAGATACAGGCAGTTTTTAAAATTAAAATTAAGCTCAGTTGGAGTGATTTGTCGTATTTATCACGTCAGCTATGGAAATAACAAAACAAAATTTGTTCGTTTCTGTCAGTCTAGTTGCCGCATTTGTTGTAATCATTGTGTGGCGTATAGTGACAGCTTTTGAAGTCGTTGTTGCTGTTGTTCATTGTTGAAATTTTCAAATATGCCGGAATATACCAACGCAGAAATGGCAGATATGCATTTCATGTATGACAAAGCCGATGGAAATGCTTATGAAGCAAGTCGCCTTTATGCCGAAGCATTCCCAAACTGGGTAGGGTACTTCCGTGTGCCAAACTTTTTACAAATTTACATCAACGTTTATCCGAAGTTGGATTGTTTAAATCAAGAAACGGTGATGGTAGTCGGCCTAGATCAGTTTTTACTCCCGAGGCAGAACTTAACATTTGAACAAGAATTGAAGAAAATCCCGGTACTAGTACTAAAAGACTCTCTACTGAAACAAATAATAATTCTTTCCTAATTTAGAGAATGTTACGCAATTGCAGTCATACCATATTCAGAGGATACAAGCTCTTACCGTGTCTGATTATGCCGCACGACTGCTGTTTTGTCGAAGGATGCTGACATAAGTTGCGGAGAACCCAAATTTTGTTACGGACATTTTATTTACTGACGAAGCTGGTTTTACGAAAAATTGCATTTTTATTTTCCATAATAGCCATGTTTGGGCCGACGAAAACTAGCACGCCATTGCTGAATCGAATCATCAACACCGATTTTCAATCAACGTTTGGCTTGGTGTGTTGGGAGACCATCTGATAGGACTTTGTTTCCTGCCTAACCGTTTGACTAGTCAATTGTACCTTGACTTTTTGCGGAATACCTTGCCACTGCTGTTAGAAGATGTACCCCTCAACCACAGAATTAATATGTGGTTGATGCACGATGGAGCTCCTGCGCATTATGCAGTCTTAATCAGAAATTACTAAACAAAATTACAATGGCAGGTGGATAAGGCGAGGAGGTTCAATTGCATGGCCACCTAGATCTTCTGACCTCACTCCGCTCGACTTTTGCATTTGGGGGTATTTAAAGACATTAGTTTATTCAAGTACTGTGAATAGTTTAGATGAGTTGCGAGAACGAATTGAACATGCCTGCAATACTGTTCGTACAAATCCGGGACTCTTTGAGAGAGTGTGGCGTTCACTTTTACGGAGATGCGAAATGTGTATACAAATGGAAGGAGGACATGTTGAACATCTTCTTTAAGAATCATTTGTAATTAAAATGTTGTATTTATATTGATATTTGTTCTATTGAAAACCTCGTTGAAATAAATATGACCTTTGGTTTATCAACTTCCTTAGCTGACTTGATAAATACGAAGAATCACTTATACTGAGCGTAAATTATTTTAATTTCAAAAACAGGTTGTATCTCGGAACGGTTGATTTTTGGACTTACGTTTATTTTGACTTTTTTGTTTACACTGATGAGATCTATAAGTGAGCCAAATATCGGAACGTACCTTTAAAGTTATAGCTTAAAATCTATATTCAATGAATTTTTGAACATGTTATCTATTGCTATATCGATGTAACATTCAAGAACATTTTGTTTTGGACAAAACACTTGCAGTTTGTGCAAAAATTTATTGAATCGTGTATAGAAAAATTAAAAATATATATTTACTCTTTTCATGGCCAATTCATTCAAAAACTGTCTTTGTTTTCTCTCAAATTCGACAAAATCAATCCTGGTTCCTTCATTATCTGCTACCTTAACATTGAACGATTCGAAACTCATTTTCTAAAACAAAATTACAATTAGTTGATATGTTTTATCCAAGGAATTAATTACCTTAACTTATTAGTGTGAAAAAATAACTATCAATTTTACTTTTTTTAATGTAAACTTACGACAATACAACTACAGAAACAACTCACAAATGTCTTAAAATATCTATGTTTGTATGAAAAAATCATTTTACACTACACTCACGTTATACTGGGTGTTTAATGTTACACCCAAAATGATTGGCGTCTCTGAACACCTTTATCATAAGTCTTTAACACTTCCGGAAGCACCGGCTTACTTCGATCTTCTTGTTTGTTTTTTTTCCTTATAAAACTATTTCTGAAACTTTTCCAACGTCTTTCGCATTTAGCTGCATAATTTTCGGATGTGTCCTTTTTTTCTGACGCATTTTGTTCGGGGGCCTGTTTATCCTTAACAATAATTGCTTTCCTCTGTTCATTTGTGCAATTAATTTGTCGTTTGCTATATCATCTTTTTGAGATAAATCGAAACTCTGACAAGCCTGAGATAACCGAATTGATTTTAAACGGTTATAAGAGCAGTGATTGTATTGGTAAGTGAAGAGTTTATCTAACTTATACTTCAACCAAGTTTCGGAGACCATTATAACTTTTTTATTAAATAATGCAGATGTAACGTTGCCAACGAACTACACTAACATGATATTTTATATAGGTTTTACTGTATCTTGGTTTTAAAAATTAAATTAGTGTATTCTAATGGCTTCTCTTAACTGCGTTGGGAAGGATTTCCAAAATCAATAATCAGAGAATACGTAGTTAAAAATTATATAATAATCAAGTTAAACCATACATTATTATAATTGAATTAGTAGGCACTAGTATTAAATATAGAAGTATTAAATATAAATGTTGTTCTACTCCTTTTAATTGATATGTTGAAGTTTATAGATTGGTAAAGATATAAAGTCCACTTTAGAGAAAAGATTATCGAATGTTTACAGAATATTTTTTGCTTAGAATTTGTATTCAAATAATTACCGATATAGACATTTTTCTTTTACAAAAAATGTAAGGTATTTAGGATCCTACACTAACGAAAATAAAAAAAAAATACAAATAAAAGGTTTTTATCGAAGCTGATATGCTTCACAACTTTTTTGCGTTTAATAATGAGAATAAACAATGTCGATTTTTTAAGGTTAAATCACTAAATTAAATTTGATTTTGAAAACCCATTCCCCATAAGATCTCTAATTTTAACATAAGAATCATTTTCTATACGATAACCGTTTTTAAAATAAACAAGAAAAAAGAACCAAATTTTTATGTACGGGAAGTTGGCAACACGTTCTGCTCCAAACCTCAGGTCAGCAGCACCTCTCGTTGCTGAGATAATTCAAAGAAAAGTTTTATTGTTAACTTCACACTCGGCAACAGTTTGGAAGCAGGAATGGTGAAATTCCAAAATTTGACTGCTTGTGCTGTTACTTTCTTTCTTAATCCTACTTCAAACTACGAGTCAGCAGCACTTACCGTTCCTGGGATATATCAGAAAAAAGTTTTGGAAGTCAACAATATTTTGGAAGCAGAATTGTGCTGCTGTACGTCTGCTTCATTTTGCTTAAAAAACAGAACAGCAAAACTTATTTTTAGCTGGATATTTCAAGGAAAAAGTACACAGACGAGTGTGAAGTCAGCAACACTTTGGCCATAATCTATCAAGCCTATTATGTTCTGTAGAATTATTAACTTTTGTTTATATTAGCTCCCGGCCCCTTTTAAACGCTTTAAACAGAAACTAGTTTTTTTACGTAACATTTTTGACAGGCACGGAACATTATCAAACACGATTAAACGTGTTCTTTATTGTTAAATTTTCATTGTCACCTAATTATATAAAATATTATTATTTAAGGAAATCATATTCCAGAGGAGTGTACAAATATTTCAAATTATTATTGTATTTTGTTCAAACAAACAAAATGCATTGGAAAAGGGCATGGATTTTTGGGTTAAACGCCGATTACATTTAACACTTGTCATGCCGATATTTACAATAGAACGCTGTTAATTATAATTAATACAATTACATAATTGATATCATTACGACATTGAATTTGAACACATAAGTACATTTATTTCCAGGTTATCGGAGGTGCCGCCTTGAAAGTGTATGGACGGCGGTACAAAGATCAGAATACATACTAATTGAACAATCACTAATTAAGTGTAATTAGCGGTTTTAATTAGCATTATGCGGGGTTTCTGGGAAGAAAAAGTGTTGAATAATTAGGGGTATCTAGATTTTAATTATTGCAATTGAAAGTAAAGTCATGTCTTGGGCGGGGTCTTGAGAGAGACATCTTGCAAATACATGAAAAGTGCGAGTGAAGTTCAATTGAATTTCCTTTTATAGGTTTTATTAAAAAACGGTTCTTTTTAGAACCACAGACCATTTCATAAAAAGAATTCCGTGAAGTAACTATATTATACCTACTAAAATCTTTGTAAATGGTTCATCGAATTCGGATATAGTATACCTATTTAGGTTTTTAGGTTTACTTTTTAAATTAAAGGTTAGAATTACGAGAGTAATATTAAATAATATATTCGTTTAGTCCCTTTGGAGCAACATGAATGTTCTGATGATATATATTTTTAAATAATACCTAAATGAATTCTATTTAGACTCATAATTGTCTCTTTAACATTTTATTCATTTTGTGCTAAATTTTTAATAGTTTTAGAAAATTTACCGAGCGGTCCTCGATCTTCAAACATCCATTATTCTCATTTTCCCAATATTTGAGGTTAGGAACATGATTTTGAAAAATGGTTTTCACTGGCTTATTTGGATGTTATTTGGCTACTTTATCATAAAGAAAAAGTCATATCATTCAATTTAATTTTTTTGATTTTTTTTAAATTTGGGTCATGGTGTCAAAACTAGCCCCCTGGCGCAGAAGAATTCAACTAAATTAACTAACTAACTATATGGTTGATTCTTATTGCTTAAGGAATGCTCTTTTCAACCATACCAAATTTGTTAAAATCGGTCAAACCGTTAAGAAGTTAGAGCAGGTTATTGCAAAAACAATTGAACACCCCCGCCATCTTTGTTTTTGAAATAACTGAACTTTTGTTTATACGAAAATGATAGATAAACTGGTTCTCTTTACAAATGTGAAAAAAATTTTTTGTTTATTATGCGAAATTTATAGAAAATGCAATTTAAAAATTTAAGATGGCATTACGCCCTCTGGTGGTTTAATTTTTAAAACTTGAAAATATTTTTCTGCGATTCTTCATAGCCGATTATCTAATATTTTTTTTACACCAAATTCATACGACGAACGGTTCCTGAGATATGGCCGAGGAACAGTCTTATTGGGTCACCCGGTACAGCTTTTTTTGTACTGGATAGGGAAGCTAAACTATCAAGATTATGGATTGGTATCCCTAATACCGACTAAAAGGTAATTAGTTCAAGCTTCCAACATGGTACAGAAATGCAAGGTTTTCCATTCAAGTTAAGCAAGTTATTTAAGTTTCAAGTCGTTAGTGTTATGCAGTAATATTAAAAATACCTGTACATCATAACATAATAGTAAATATTGCAAAAAAGATATTGAAAGCTCTTTTATTTATTTTTTTTAAATCTAAGGAAATTCTTATGTAAAATCATGGAATATACAAGTAAAATGTGTGTCTTGCGACATCTCGTGTTAAAATGGACAAGTGTAAATAGCATAAACTAAGTAAATGCCAACAGTTAACTGTAAAGACTAGTGTGCGTTAAAGTGCACGGCGCCATCTAAGCGATGGTTTTAATGCTTAAAACAACACGTGAGTCGATAAAGCCAAGATAACTTGTACAAAAGCATACACACAAGAAAGAACACCTGATGCAGCATTTCGCTCTTATTATGAGCTCATCAGAGGTGTATACTCACGTGCGGTATACAACTGTACAAGACGGCGGTTGGTCTTTTAAACTCTCCTGGAGCAATGAATACAAGTAAAATGTGTGTCTTGCGACATCTCGTGTTTAACGCACACTAGTCTTTACAGTTAACTGTTGGCATTTACTTAGTTTATACTATTTACACGTGTCCATTTTAACACGAGATGTCGCAAGACACACATTTTACTTGTATTCATTGCTCCAGGAGAGTTTAAAGACCAACCGCCGTCTTGTACAGTTGTATACCGCACGTGAGTATACACCTCTGATGAGCTCATAATAAGAGCAAAATGCTGCATCAGGTGTTCTTTAGTGCGTGTATGCTTCTGTACAAGTTATCTTGGCTTTATCGACTCACGTGTTGTTTTAAGCATTAAAACCATAGCTTAGATGGCGCCGTGCACTTTAACGCACACTAGTCTTTACAGTCTAAACTTAATAATTTTGATAGAATAAGTGAAAAAAACCGATTCGTTGCAGGAAAAAGAATCAACGTTTAAGAAAAAAAAAGGTGCACCGCAAAGCAATTTTAAAATCGAATTATACATTTCAATAACGGCAAACAATTGTTAAAATATGAAAATGGTAAGCCAATAATACAAACGCTACCTTCTAACTACTACCATTCCTACGTCAGGACAAAACGAGGAACATGGGTTCACGTTTCTTTTAAGACGAATTGAAAATAAAAGAAAAAATAAAAATTGCATTTTAAAAAAAAACAGTTCAAACAAAAGTTATAGACAATGAAATTTCCAACAACTTTTCATAAGTTTTTGTAAAATTTATATTGTGTGGATATATGTATATGTATAAATAATTAAATTATAAATAATGTGTAAAATGAATAAAATGAAATATCCCAAATATATGTAGGTTAATGACTCTTTAGTCTATGCCCAAAATCTAATCAATTGCAATATTATAAATAAGACTCATATACAAGATTTTATAGAAGTCTGACCGGTGGTTTTCCTGATATCTTGTTTATCTACGGATAGATGGATGGAAGGCCGGCCAGCCATCGGGCAAAAGGTTTTTTGGTTTATTATAACGTTTTAACTTTAATTCGTCGGAAAAAGTAAAAAACAAGCGTTTACAGCAGAACTCCACATCGCACAAATAAATTAAAAAAATTGCGTTTTAAAAAAATTGATCAAACAAACGCTATAGAAAATAGAATTTCCAACAACTTTTTTCTCTCAACTTTTTTTGTAAAACTGATATTAGTGGAGACATTGTTAAACTAATTATTGTCACGTGATTGTTATATCTCAGTAATTACTTATCAGATCAAAAAAATAATTTAAACAAAAATTGTGTATAATTTAATTATAAAAACTTTTATTTGAAACAAAAATGTGTAAACTCAGTAGTTTGCTAAATATTTTAAAAAATCAAAAATCTGTGTAAGTTAACGGCCCTTTTGGCTAGATATAATATGCCCAAAATCTAATCAAATCTGCGTAATTATATATAAAATCTATCTACAAAGTTTAATAAAAATCGTACTGGTGGTTTTCTTGATATCTTGTTTACATACGGGCGGACGGACGGACGGACGGCCGGCCGGCCATCGGACATAATTTTTTTTCTTTATTATAACGTACTAACTTTAATTTGTCGGAAAAAATGAAAAAAAAGGATGTTAAAATAGTTGGTTTGGAAACCGTCGCATAACTTCTCATCTTATTTCATAGTGAAGTAAAAACTGTCAATTTTTGGATGCTTCCGTTTTTTCCTTCAAGTTCCGCTTTCTTCTTCCGTTTATTTGCACCTGACAGATGTTTGTAATTGTAACTCATTTTTTATTTTACAATTTCTAAGAGATTGTCACTAATAAAATACTATATGCAATGCTATGCTATCAAACATATTTAAACAAAAAACTACACTGGTCTATGCAGTACTGTGAAACTTTGATTCAAGATGCAAATGTTTTACTTTTTACGGTAAAATAAAAGATCGAGCACCGACCGAGCAGGTACTCGGTGTTTCATACTTATCCGTCTTAGGATGATGTGCTTTGTTTAAGATATTTAAGTAAGTATTGGCAGCCCTGTGTTTCATTCATACTTAATCCCGTCTTGGGATTATGTGCTTTGTTAACAATATTTAAATAAGTATTGTCTGCCGAGTTTACGAATTTTACTAATTTACAACGAATCGGTATGGTGTAAGGTATAACATACAGTAAAACCTCTATTTTTGGCCACCTCTTAAAATCGGCCACCTCTAAAACCAACCAAGTTTTCTAAGTCAAAAACCAATTATACGGAAATATCCATATTAATGACCATTCTATTAGCGACCATCTCTCGATAACGGCCACGGCCCTTATTTGTAACTTTCTTGGAAAATACATGTAATTCTACCTCCCATTTCCGGCCATTATTAAGTAAGACAACAGCTTAGCGGTCAAGTTGTGCATAATATATAATTGTTTCATTGTGTGAGGCTTAAGTAATTACCGGTATTTAAGAACGGATTTAAAGAATTTGTTCGATTTACAATAGACCGTCATTACAGAAAGTGTAATTAAAAAGTTCATTAAACTCACCCCAAAAATCGTATTTTGCGTACATAGTTTGAGTTAGTATGTTCAACAATGCTGTTACATATAGACGTACGGAAAAATTACAATGTTGCTAAAAAGAAAACGTTTGTCTCTTAAACAGAAAATTGATATAATTGTGGAATACCAGTGCTAGAAAGTTGGCTGAAAAATTTAGTGTTGAAAGAACACAAGTTAACGATATTTTAAAAACAAATGTGATTTAAAAGCTATTTAAAAGAAGTACAGAGCAGAAGAAAAAATTTCCAAGAACTGAAGGTTTAGGAATTGACCGAGTAGTTTACAATTGGTTTTGTAAAGCTACAAATAAAAATATCCCTATATCTGAACCTTTAATAAAAAGAAAGCATTGGAAGTTACGGAAATTTAAAATGGCGGATTTTAAAGCTTCAAATGGGTGGCTTGAGAAATTTTGTCAAAAAATAATATAACCTTTAAAACAATTTACGGGGAGTCAGCTGATATTAATCTGGACACTGTTGAAGCTTGGAAAGCAAAGCTGTCAGTAATGTAATTTAATGGTATGTATATGTATGTAATTAATTATTGTAGTAGGTATAACGAGCAATTATAAAATGTGTACATATTATGTAAATGTATGTATTATATGTATATAAATCAAGAAATAAACGAAGAAGCTCCAATAGATATTGATCAACTTAACAAGGTGGTAACATCGACAGTAAATCTAAAACTCCGAGAATAGATAATGAGACTAAGAGGTTGATAGAAAAAAGAAAAACACCAAACAAACAGCACAAAAAAGGGACTATTGAATATGTAGAATTGAATAAATTAATACGAAGGAAAATAAGGAATTTAGACGAAAACAACAAGATATAATGATAAACGAAACAATAGAGAAAAGCAAGAATATGAAATGCTTGAGACCAAGTTTAGGACAAAAACAAATGCATACCCTGAATAAATAATAATGGCGAAACTATAACAGATAAGGAAAAAATACTAAAAACCGTAGAGGAGTTTTACACAAACTTATACAAATCCAAAGTAAGAGAAGATTTAAACGAACAAAATAATTTAGTACGAGAAATAAGAAATGTTGAATCGGAAGAACTACCAGAAATTACTAAAGAAGAAGCGAAAAAGGCCTTGAAGGACATGAAGAAAAATAAAGGACCAGGGGAAGATGAAATTACTACGGATATGATAATAGAAAGGGGTGACACTCTATTGAAACTAATAACAAGATTATTAAATGAATGTCTTCAACAAGGTAAGACCCCAAATGAATGGAATAACGCTAAGGTTGTCTTACTGATTAAAAAAGGAGATGGTAAAAAATTATCGACCTATAAGCCTTTTATCACATCTGTACAAATTGCTAAGTAAAATAATAGCTAATCGTTTAACTGCTAAATTAAATGCATATCAACCCACCGAACAAGCAGGGTTTAGAAAAGGATATTCCACAGCTGATCATCTCCTAACAATAAAATTACTGATGAAAAATGTAATGGGAGTACAATATACCTATATATGTAGGGTTCATTGACTATGAAAAGCCTTCGATACAATTGAAACGTGGGCCATACAACTAGCATTAAAACAATGTAGAATCGATGGCAGATATAATCAATTACTACAACAAATAGCAGATAAGGCAACTGCAACGTATCATCTACATACAAAACTAACCAGATACCATTAAGAAGAGGCATTAGGCAGGAGATAACCTGTCACCAAAGTTATTTACGTTAGCCCTGGAAGATGTCTTCAAAAGTTAGAATGGTCAGAAAGAGGTATCAACATCAACGGGAAATACTTGAATAACCTTAGGTATGCAGATGATATAGTATTAATAACAAAAACTAAAGAAGAACTGCAGCAAATGATGATAGAAATGAATCAAAAATCAAAAAAAGATTGGACTAAATATGAACCTAGACAAAACTAAGGTAATGTTTAAAGAAGAGGGTCAAATACAGCTAGAAAACAAAGAAATAGGAATAGTAGAGGAATACATCTATTTAGGACAAAAAATAATGATAAGAAGAGAAAATCAAACGGTAGAGATAAAAAGGCGGGTAAACCAAACATGGGCGGCAGTTGGAAAGTTAAACTTCATAATTTAAAACAAAAAGATCCCGATACATTTAAAGAAAAAAAGTTCCAATCCGTGCATATTACCTGTAATGTGTTATGGAGCGGAAAATTGGACATTGACACAAAGAAATATAAACATCTTACGAACAACACACAACGCGCAATAGAAAGAATAATGCTGGGAATAACATTAAGAGATAGAAAATCCAATAATTGGATAAGACAGGTGACCCAAATAACAGATGTAGTAGTAAAGGCCGCTAAACTGAAATGGACATATGCAGGGCACGTGGCAAGAAGTGATCCAGATAGGTGGACTAAAGCGATATTAACCTGGAGACCTTATACTTTTACAAGACCAAGGTAGATCACCCATGCGATGGACGGACGACCTTAAATTAACAGCAGGCCTTAAATGGATACAACGAGAACGATGGAGAGAAATTGAAGAGGCCTATGTTCAAAAATGGATGTGAAACGCTATGAAAGATGTATTATGTAATCAATACGTATAACTCTTCTATTATTATACCGTCTAATTATTTAATATTGCATCAGCTGCATTTACAGGGTGTTTTAGAACTATGGGATCAAACTTCTAGAGGTTATTCAGTGCAACAGTAGAAAACATTTGAGTAGAGGCACCTATGTCCGGAAAATTGTCACTACAGGCCCTAAGACGCGTTAAAAAATTTAGAAAGACAATGAACGGTTAACAGAACCTATTTACAGGCGTTTCTTGGAGGAAGTTCTTCCCAGAACTCTTAAAAATGTTCAATAAACATTCGACAGCCAATGTGGTTTCAGCATGATGGAGCGCCGGCTCACTTTGCTGTACAAGTACGTGATTAAATGCATTTAGGCAATTCATCGTCTTTCTAAATTTTAACTCGTCTTAGAGCCGTAGTGTAGAATAACCCCTAGAAGTTTGATCCCATAGTTCTGAAACACCCTGTATAGCTATTTTTTAATGGAGATATATAGTACCCTATAGCAAACCGTATTATGTTCCATACTTAAAAGATTTTATTAAACAACGCATAGAAATAATTTTTTTCCTCCCAATAACGGCCATCTCCATATACCGGTCAGTTGTGCAGCAAATTTTAGTGACCGCTATTTAGAGGTTGTACTGTATTAAAAATATAAAGCGAATTGGGCGATGTGTCCGAGTTGAGCGTTGTGTCCATAAAGCGAATTGTTAGATACTGTAACAGCGTACTTCCGTAATCAGACGTTTAAGCGTCGGTGGGCGATGTGTCCAAGTTGAGCATTGTGTCCAAGTAACAAAGTAGGCGATGTGTCAGAAGGTGGCGGCCGCTACAGCAAAAAATTAGGCGTTGTGTCCATTGGGCGTTATGTCCACTGGGCGAAGTGTCCTGTACCCACCCAGACATATTTCAGTCCAGAATCTGACTTGGTTGACAAGTTGATTACTTTCAACGGTCTGCATTGAACTTTTGATTGTTTTAAGTGGCTCGCCCTCGATAATACCCTTTTACGATAACGAGCGAAACGTTGGTAACTATGGCTGTAATGCTATTAGGTAGTTTCTATTTTTTTCGCTCACACTAGCATTAAAATATCTTGTTAGAATGTGTTTTTAATAGTCTCTTATATTTAAAAAAAATATATCAACTGATTTTCTCCAAGAATGGTGTACTTATTCTTTAACATATTATTAAATTCTATAAACTAAGAAATGCCAACAGTAACGACAGAACTGTTGGCATTTCTTAGTTATCTACTTTTATCACGTGTTCTTTATACACGAGATGTTGTAAGCATGCATTTCACTATATTAAATTGTAGAATTCTATGCATGTTTTGCGACTACTGAAACCTTCTAGGTATTGCATTAACATTTGCTACATTTTGTTATTTTTTACATAAATGAGGAATTGATTTATCAACTCCAATTCTAATCTAATCTAACTTTTGAAAGAGTATTTAGTGTCAATTAAAACAAAAATTGGATGATATAGGCATACTTTCTCTACCGTCTATTATAATTCAAGTGGAAAACTAAAGTTGTCAAATATTTAAGTAACTCATTTTACATACATTTTAAATTCAATAACGCGTTATTAAATTTTACATGTTGCAACAGAAATTAAGAACCGCGAAAAATTTTAAAATGCCTCAAGCACCAGCTTCTTTCAATTAGATCTAGACAGCACAACGAGACAAGAATTTTAATATTTCCTTTACAATAGACGTCACTCACTTGTGCTATAAAAGCAAAATTTTACTAAAACATTCTTAGTCTTTGTTAATCAACCGATAGAATCTTAACAGCTTGTTTTAAAAGGTAAATATTAATAAAATCTGTACTTACGTTGTTGTGCATGTTGACAGATCTATAACTTGTTTAGCACTGGCGACTAGATAAATTTTTTTGTAGAATGTTTCAAATTAAGAAGCGGAAAAGCTGTTTGTTCGTTTTAAGTGCACTTATGCTATTTTTAATTCATGCACAAAATGTAAATAAAGTATCTGCAGCTGCAATCGATGGGGGTCATAGAGCGCATAGGCCAATTCATCGGCTCCTGCAACGATTCCTCTTCGCTTAAACAAAATACGAACGGAAACACTTTCTGATATCTTCGGTGAGTCTCTTAAGTTTTGTTAAATTTTCATCAATAGAATTTTAATTCTAGATGATGATGACTTATTTGATCTATCTAAACGTTTGGTGACCGATGATTATGGACATTTGCGGTTCGGAAGAGAGGCGAGGATTTTGACGATTATGGACATTTAAGATTTGGTAGAAACGGGAGAGAAAAAGATTTAAGTTAAAAACTGTGTACATTGGCGTACCTAGCTATGATAGTTGCAAGAAAAGATTTTATAAAGTACATAATTTGTAAATTAAATATTTATTACGAAGAGCAATGTTTTCGGATTATTATTTTTTGCGTAGAAGTTTTAACAAGCGCACTTTTGGTGCAATGACGTATATGTTTTCAATCATGTTTCCGGTGTTATGAATTTGTTTTAATTTCATTATACAGATAGGTTAGAATATATGCAAAATAATGATATTCTTGGATGTTTTAATGATTTATTGTTACTCTCAGTTTCCTTCTCCAGAAATACAACATATAAAAAGGATAGTCGCTAGAGTTTAAAGTAACTACACCCAAAATGATTATTAACGAGTGTGGTGTAAATCGATATCCCCTCCTTTAATTATAACTGATATTTTACCTGGAAGGGTATAAACGGGATTTTAATGGAAGGTTAAGTTCGGGTTAAAGCGACGTTTGCACCCTATAGTGGGTGAAACATTCGTTTTCATTACGGTGTTAATTACCTGTTTTGATCAATTATTTATAGATAGTGATAATAACCGCTCAAAAATATAAGAATGTTGATACGTATCCAGCCTCGATTCCATTGTAAAAACTCGGTTAATCTGGAACTGGCCTAGAAATCGCCTTAACCAGAACTTGTATGATTTCTTGTGTTCCTCAAGATTCGCTTGTAGCAAAATGACATCTCGAAAATTATTCTTCCTACAATCTCGGGAAAAAATATTTTTAGTATAAAAATGACCAAGAGAAATTATTTCTAAACTATAAAAGAAAAATACTCAATTTTCTCCTAGAATGTCACAATGAGATACAATTTTGAAATTTCCATTTCAAAACACATTTTTAATTTTAATTTCTAATGTTTATCGTTTATTCGTCTTCGGCTTGTAATGATGCATACCTCTACTACTCCTAAATATATGCAACCCAAATTACGCTTTTCAACTGTTGTATCTAAACCAACAAAATTTAAATTTACTGCAAAAATACACGAGTAGCACGTGATCGTCATTCTGTACGTTGTGTTCACCTACCTATAAGAAAACTACTTATCCTTAACTTGTATAGATCTGCTTCGGCATTGACCTGGAGCGCATCCCTGTTGTGGACACCAGAATCTTCTAACGACATCTACCTAGGTTATAATAGGGAACAGGAAAACAAGGTTAGTATCTTGAACTAAATAAAAGGCTTATTTGGACCTTTAACAAAATAGGCACTCAGTCTACACGCTTCTGACAAACTGTAAACGACCTAAACGAACAAGACAACCTATCACGTGCACACACCACTTGTAACACCTACAACTCAAATATCAAACATAATAATTCAACGCGTCAGAATGTCCCAGCGTGTAGACCTTAGAATATAGGAGCCTACCATAACAGTCACTTCGTCCAACTCAGTAATCGATCCCCAAATCTCGCCGCTCCAGCAAGGATATATCGCCTGTGATGCGGTATGCTAGCGACAACATCTCACTTACTCGTCTCTATGGGTAAGCGAAAGAAATTATTTATTATTTGATCTAGTTCATAAAATGTAAAGGAAGTCACAAAGACTGTTAACGGATATCAACATTCGCCCGTCACCAAAGACAACTATACATGGACGGGAAGTCGTTTTCCACGTCAAGGCACTTACTACCTTAGCTTTACAAAAAAAACCATTAAGGCCCGGGTTTTTACTGGTCATCGGCCATTCACCCTGAATAATAACGAACTGCAGAAATACTGGTCATCGGCCATTCACCTGAAGGTAATAACTGCGAACTTTATCATAAGTTATTTTATTCCACTCTTTCTGGTTCTTTGCTTTTCTTTTTCCTTCGTTCCACGTTAAGTTCTTCTTCTTCAGTATAGCTGCTACTTCGTGGTTCCAGGTCTTCTTGGGTCTTTCTCTTTCTACTTTTTCTGTATTCTCGTTTCCCATACTCTTTTAACTTGCCTCTCGTCGCCCATTCGGCATAGGTGGCCGAACCATCTTAATTGGTTCCGTTCTATTACTTCCAAAACAGGTTCTATTTCAAGCTCTTCTCTCACTATTTCATTTTTGATTCTATCCATCTTCGTGATTCCTTTTACTCTTCTAAAAATATTTCATTTCGATCGCCTGTATTTTACTTTTCATTTCGTTCGTTAGTACCCAGCTTTCGCTACTGAACGTCAATATCGGTCTGTATATAGCTTTATACAGGGTGGCCCATTAGTGCGAGGAAGATAGATATCGCAGAAAATATTGGGGTTAGAAAAAAAACTTTTGCAATGAAAGTAATGCAAATCAATGAGCTGCACATTTTAAAATTATTTTTGTTTATACAGGGTCTTCCATAAAAGTACGACATACCCAAGTTATCTTTTTAAATAGAACTGCCCATTTTTTATTACAAATTTGGATTTCTTGAAAAATTTTAATGTGACTTTATGCATTATAGATACTGTCTAAAATGGAGGGTTTTTCGCATTATTTCACTTTTTCCGGAAAAATTAACTTTTTGAAAAAATTAAATAACCCAATTATCCTGAAATTTATCCATCTGCGATTTTGTAGCTTTAATATGCATTACATGTGCTAACTAAAACTTGTTGTTCACCTTTCTAACCTTGCTAAGTTTTGAGTAATAAATTATTTAAATTCAACTCCCTAAATTCATGGATAACTTGATTTTTCAAATGGCACCACCTACTCTTTTATGAGCCGTTGAACGTGGAATTTCATAAGCATTCTAATGATCTCAAAAATCTGCAAAAAATCCGTAAGAGTTAGATACCTACAATCTTATCATTGGAAAGCTTATGAGATTCCACGTTCAAAGGCACTTATATTAATCTTCATTTTTCGTTTCTTCAGTACTTGCTCCCAGATTATTTAATTTATTTGTAGTTAACTCTCATTTACTGCATATATCATTAGATCATCCGCAAAGGCACATCCTGATGTTCCTACTGGTTTCATCATATTATACCCAAGATGCACTTTCTTGATTTTGTCCTCAGTTTCTTTTATTACGTCGTCCATAGTTGTGATAAATAGCGTTGGACTAAGTACATCGCCTTGCTTAGACCATCTGTGATTTTGAATCCCTTTGACTGCATGTTGTTTTCCTAATAAAACATTCATTATTTTCGTACAGACTTTTTGTTGCTCTTAGTAGTTGTTTTTTGATATTTCTTTTTTCCATACGTATTCTTGTAAAATCCTATCAAATGCTTTTTCTAAATCTATAAATGTGACGTAAATCTGGGCATCTCTTAGTCTTGTCTTTTCTATAATTTGCTTTATCGTAAAAATATGGTCTTGTGTGCTTCGCCCCTCTCTGAAACCGCTTTGAACTTCTGCTATCTTTCGTATTTTTCTATCTAATATACATTCATAGGTCTTACATGCAACACTTAACAACGTTATACCTCGGTAATTTTCACATTGTCTAATATCCTTTTTTTAAATATTGGTACGATAATGTTCTTCTTCCAGTCATCGGGCACTTCCCTTTATCCCACGCTTTATTAAAAATGCCTGTTAACGTTTCTTGGCCCCGCTGTCCTAGACTTTTTATCATTTCCGTAGTAATGTTATCGTATCCTGCCGCTTTGCCTTTTTTCAAGTACTTTATTACCTCTCTCACTTCTGTCAACTGTATTTGTTCACTTTTCTCTTCATTTCTATTTTCTCCTTGTCTAGCATCTTGGTTGTATCTTCTTTAATTATTGTCTTCCCTCTGTGTTCAGTATTAAGAAGTTCATCAAAGTACTTCCTCCACCTCTCCATTATTTCTTCTTCATCTGTCAGTATTGTGTTGTTTTTATCTTTTATCTGTTTTAGGCAATTCTCTTTTCCTGCCCTTAAACATTTCCCACGTTTGTTCTAATTTCATATCTCCCCTATCTTTTAATTTAATATCTACTTCTGATTCTACTAGATTTCTAAACTTCTCTGCTATTTCTGCTTCTTGTAGTGTATATGTTTTTATTGTGATGTTAGGTTTTGTGTCTTTTCAGTTGGTTTCTTTCTTTCTCTTCTTAACTCAATTTTTACTTAGCTTCTACCAGGTGATGGTTCTATCAATTTCCGGCCCTCTTTTAACTCTGACATCCATTATCTCTTTTATATATTCTCTATTTACAACTATATAGTCCCTAGATTCCCAAAGTGGTCCAGGTGGACCCCCAGGGGTCCACGGGAGCCCGATAGGGGTCTACGCTTGCGTGGAAAAAAAATGGGGGTCCACAACTCGTTAACGGGGGTCTATAAAAATGTATTAGGTGACCCGACTTGACTTCTCCTATGAATAAGGGAGACAATAATATATATAGGCAGACAATATTATAAGAAGCTTGACTTCTCCTATGAATATAGGAAGACAATATTATAAGAAGCTCAGCAATTGTTTTTGTAAGAACTTGCATATTCCATATTCAGAAAGAGCGTGTCAAGACTCGCCGATGCCGCGCCGCCCGCCCGCCTAGTTAAAGTCGTGTCTGAACTTGCATGAACTTGTTGGATTTTTCTTTAATATAAATACGAATGCGAATGATAAACATTACTCAGTTGTTTCCGGAATTTCAAAAAGAAAGTGTACCTATATAAGTGTTCACCAGTGACGGAAGTAGTTTTCAGACTTTTGAAAATTAAAGTGAATTGATATTATTGTTTGCCAGTGTTGGAAAAGTAAGTACCTACCTATCTATTTGTTAGCAACTTGTATCTTAAAAGCCACTTCTATTATGTTTGTTAAATCATTTTAAGATTACTTAACAAACATTTTTTCATATTTACAGGTAAGTAATTGATACGAAACATGGCTGAATCTAAGAAGAAGTGTCGACAGTACAGTGTTGAATATTTGAAATTTGGTTTTCTTCCATCAAATACAGACAAGCGATTGCCCATGTGTCTTTTATGCAACAAAGTCTTGAGCAATGACTCTATGAAACCATCGAAGCTGGAAGATCATCTAAGAAGGTGTCATCCTGACAAAATAGGTAAGGATTTGAAATATTTCCAAACATTGAAGGAAAAGTATGAAAAGAGACCCACCGTGCATAGTATGTTCGCTTCAACGTCTGAAAGCAACGACGATGGCTTGCGGGCATCTTACAATATCTCATTACTTATAGCAAAATCTGGGAAACCGCATACCATTGGAGAGGAGTTAATTTTGCCTGCTGTTGAAGAGGTCTTAAAACTGTCCTGCACAAATCTTCATTTGACATACTTAAAAGAATTCCTTTGAGTAACAACACTGTACAAAGACGTATTGATGAAATGAGCTCTGATGTTGAAAGTTTCTTGTGTAATTATCTGCAAACAACTCATTTTTCTATTCAACTGGACGAGTCAACTTTACCTGGCAATGAAGCATTATTATTGGCATATGTTCGATTTATCAAAGGCGAACAAATGTTTGAAGAGTTACTATTCGCGAAAACTTTGAAGACTGACACTAAAGGTGAATCAATTTTTAATGTTCTGAATGATTTTTTACGGAAAAATCAATTGCATTCACAAACATTATTTCGGTGGCAACAGATGGAGCTCCTGCCATGGTCGGGCGATATCGTGGGTTTATAAGTCATCTTAAAAGGATTATACCAGAGGTAATTGCAATTCACTGTGTCATCCACCGACAACATCTAGTAGCGAAAAATTGAGTGATAGATTGCACCAAGCGCTTCAATTTGTGATTAATGCAGTTAACAAAATAAGAAGCAATGCATTAAATACGCGCTTATTTGCACAGTTGTGCGAAGAAAATGATGAGGACTTCCAACGATTGCTGCTACATACCGAAGTACGCTGGTTGTCGAAAGGTGCATGTCTATCAAGATTCTATTTGCTTTTCGACTCTGTTTTAGAGTTTCTGAACACTAAAGATCCTGTTTTAAAAGAAAACCTCATGAATTTCAAAGCAGACATTGCGTATTTGACAGATTTGTTCAAAAAATTCAATGACCTCAACCTACAGTTACAAGGGGACAGCCTCAATTTGATAAAAACAAAGAGTGAAATTTCAGCTTTTCTTGGTAAACTGAAACTTATGAAGCAAAATATTGGTCGACGTGAATTTTCCCAGTTTCCAAATTTATCGCAGGTAGAATGCCTCGACGAAGATATTCAGACGTATGTTCAACATTTGATTGCCCTGTATGATGATTTTAAAATCAGATTTGAAGACATTCTGTCGATGGATATACCACCATGGATAATAAATCCATATGATGAAACTGAAGTGGAAAATGTGGTACTGCAAGAAGAGCTACTCGAGCTTAGCACTAATGAGGAGCTCAAAGTAGCATTCAAAAGAGGGTATCAATCATTTTGGCTGCAGGCACAAATACCTGAAAAATATCCAGGACTGTGGGGAATTGTGCAAAATTTCTCATAGCGTTTCCTTCGTCATATCTTGTCGAACGCAGTTTTAGTGCCGTAACAAACTTGTTGACAAAAAACGGAGCAGATTAAATATTACAGAGCGAGGAGATTTACGGTTATACTTAACTAAACTCAAGCCAAATATTGATAATTTGCTGTCAATTCACCAAGTACATCCCTCCCATTAAAATTATAACTTTTATCTCAGATTACAATGGTAATCTGAGATAAAAGTTAACATCAAAACTAATGTTAAATTTTGATTCTACTAAGACTGTTATAACAACATAATTAAAAGTGTAGTAATTTTTGTGTTTGAATAAATAGCTACAAAACAAGAAAATATTTATTTTTACTTTTTACCACTCCGAAGTGGGAGATTATTGGTTTCTTGTACTGTGAGTCAATCTTAGAATACAAAAAGTAAAGTAGGAATCCAACTGTTGGATGAAGACGCTTTTTAGACTGGCTTTGAAACTTAGCTTGAATGACAATACTCACAGCATAATCAAAGCAATATAAATTCTCACCTTTTTTCGAAAACTTTCAACTCATAGTTGATTGAAAAATAGCCACAACACAGATTTACATAGACATATACTTTTTCGGGTTTTGGAAGTAAGTTAGTAAATGTAATAGCTGCAGGGGGTCCACCAGATCCAGCAAAATGTTTAAAGTGGTCTATGAGAAAAAAAAGTATGGGAACCTCTGATATAGTCGATTATTGATTTTTCATTTCTGCTTCTCATTTCTCTCGTATACTTGTGTATGTCTTTATACATGTAGAATGTGTTCGCTATTATTTTTTAAAAAAAAATATATTTCAAGTTTTGTTCAGTGTATCGAAATCAAATATTCAAATATAATATAAAATTATTAGTCTGTAAACAAGATATCAGGAAAAACCACCGTTCAGATTTTTATAAAACTTTGAATATAGGTCTTATTTATAATTATGCAGATTTTAGTAGATCCTGGGCATAATCTATTAAGCCAAAAGGGCAGTTAATCTACATAGATTTTCGAAATTTGGAATATTTACAAAAATATTCATTTTACACATTATTGCTTCAAATAAAACTTATTTATAATTTAATGATACACAACTTTTGTTTAAACTAATTTTTGATCCGATAAGTGATTACTAAGATACGCCACTTGTAATTGTTAGATTTTCCGCTAATTGTAACGCTGTTTGCCCCTGGCGACCAGCAACCAAACTCACTTTTAACACCTTGAAAATAGTTCTACGAATACGGAATAAAGTCTGTTATTTCCTTATCAGAGTGACGTGCACATACGTGTCTTTTAATTAATTTGCTAAAGCGTCGTTATTCGTTGTCAGATATGTCTATATAAGTTTACACTACGAATTTTAGATAACTCATTACTTGATGAACACCGTAAGTTATTATCAATCCAAAACTCACGTGTGGCTAGATCGCCATTTTGTAAATTTTTAGAACTTCTACTTGAAAGATTTATAATAACTTTCTTTTACTGAATTTCTCTCACGAAGTGTAGAAACATTTGTCGATCACAGAGTTATGTACGTTCTATACAGTTCAAGTTCAACGCCGCTACAGAAATGAAAATTTTATTACGGTGTATGTCGTATGGACCTTTGACATGGTGCCTTCTTTGACACCGATACCTGAGTCATCACTTAAGAGATGCTAACCGATATCAAAATCAATTACTAATCCAATCCCAATTCGTGATAATATAGATTCGTTCTTGTGAAGCTGTCACCGAAATACGGCAGATAAGTTTAGAATTGAAGTGTTGATCTTTATTAATTGAACCGTGAACGTGGTTTTTATGCATGTATGAAACGTTATTTGAATTACGATTTACATATTTAAGATACCAAATAAACATCGGGTTTACCATTTGTGAACTCAAAGGCCTGGTCGACGAATCATTAGTTATTCTTGTAGTACTAATTTAACCGTTTAATGTGTGCATGATACAACAGGTCAGGCCTTTTAATTTGGGCAAAATATTTCTAAATTATATTAAATTATTTGGATATCGTATGAAGCTACGTGTGATCATTTAGCTTTACGGTAGACACTGAAATAAATTTGTGGCATCTATTACCAATTTAAAATTTATAATATCAGACTGTAATTGATCTATAAACTGAGATAATCTGTATATTGTTGTGCCTCTCGTTATTTGAAATTTGTTGTTGTCTCACCTCGAATATATTTTCTAGTCCTTCTTCTACAAGTTTGTTTGTTTTAATTACTAGGTCCATGTATATGACGCCCACTGTCGCTTTAGAAACTTTCAACTACGTCCTTCGTTTTCTTCCTGCTACCCATTCTATAACACCGAGCTACGGGGTTTCTAAGCTACTTTCTCAGTTTAAAATAGTTATTTTTTTTATTTTAACACCTAAACAACAAACCTGTACCACACTAATTTTTTCAACAATATCCACCAATATTAATTATACAAAAAAAGTTGTGAAAGAAACGTTAAAAATTGTATTGTCAATAAGTTCTGTTTGAACTATTTTCTCTAAAACGCAATTTTTATTTCTTCTTTCATTTTCAATTCGTTTCAAAGAGAACTTGCACGACCGGTTCCTCGTTTCATCCCGACGTAGAAATGATAGTAGGAAGTAATTAGCATACGTATTAAGATCTTACCAGTTAGATACACTTAACAATTGCTTCGCGGTACACCTTTTCTTCTTTCTTAAACGTTGATTTTTACTCCACATCTTATAAATAGAATGGGATATTGAGATGGTTTCGAAAATTTTAACACCCTTTTTTTTTAATTTTCCGATGAATTAGAGTTAGTAGGTTATAATAAAATATAAACAAATTTGTCCGATGGCCGGCCGACCTCGCGGCCGTCCGTCCATATGTAAACAGCTAAATCGCATGTCAGATTTTTATAAAACTTTGCATATGGGCTTTATTTATAATTGGGCAAAATCTATCAAACCGAAAGAGTCGTGAACTTACATAGATTTCCGAAATCTCGGAATATTTACAAAAATATTGATTTTACACATTTTCATCAAACAGAAGTATTTATAATTTAATTATACACAACTTTTGTTTAAATTAATTTTTGATCCGATAAGTAATTACTAAGATATGCCTATCACGTGAAACTAATTGTTTTAACAATATCTCCACCAATATTAACTATACAAAAAAAAGTTGTGAAAGAAAGGTTGTTACAAATTTTATTGTCTATAGGTGTTGTTTAAACTATTTTGAACTTATTGTATCTAAGGTATTTAAGTAATATTGGTAACATTTGCAACTGTTTTTAAATTTAGAATTAAATTTCTTAAATTTAAATATCTTGTACACCTCCTGAAATTTTAGAAGTAGCTTTAAATGCAATAAATAAATTGCTAACAAATAAATCCAAGCCCATTTATGAAAAGGAGTACAACGCTTTTAATTTATGGTGCCAAAGAAATAGTATTGACGAAATTTCTGAAAATATTTGACTAGGTATGATACAATGAGCAAGACTAAGAAATCGTCAACATTGTGGTCTTCCTACAGCATGTTGCGAGCTTGTTTAAACGCATATAAAAAAACATAGATATTTCAAAAATTGCAAGACTACATAGTTTTCTTAAAAGACAATCGGAAGAATACCGCTTAAAAAACGAACATTTCAGAAGGCGCAGAAATAAATCGTTTTATAAGAGAAACAGATGATTTGCCTTACTTAGCAATTAAGGTATACACAGTGCATTACAGGATAATATATACTCTTACAAAAGCTTTCAATTTTAGGTAATACTAATTATGGGTTATGCAGGTGCTTGTAGAAGGGAGGAGTTATGCAATATGCCCATAACCGATGTAGATGTTAAAGACACCATGATTTTAGTAACAATTCCTAAAACAAAAACACATGTAACAAGAATGTTTGTAATTAGTGAGGAGGTGTGGATTACTTTAATTGAAAAATACCTAAACTTTCGCCCAAAAACTGCAGTTTCTTTTTGACATTCCGGAATGAACGCTGCACAACAAGTTTTATCGATATTAATAAAATTGGCCAAGTTCCCAAAAGAATTGCTTTTTTCCTTAAATTGCCTAACCAAGAGCAATACACAAGATATTGTTTCAGACCGTCGAGTGCATCACACTTGGCTAATGCAGGTGGAGATTTGTTAACCGTTAACAACCATGGTGGTTGGAAATCTTCAGCTGTGGCCGAAGGTTATATTGAAATATCCTTAAAGAAGAAAATTGAAGTAGCCCCAATGACGAGTTCAAGTCGAATCGGCTTTCTTTCTCAAACATAAACGAGTCCATATTCACAGTGAGACGTACGTTGCAAATGATAATTGTAATCATATCATAAACAATAAGAATGTTCCTAGTATAATAATTAATGCTACAGATTCATGCACTGTTAATGTACTGTAATGTGTAAATTATCTTTTTTATGTACAGGTTTTTTTTACACTGTACAGTGTACAGGTTTATACTAATCTTCTGGGGCACCATACGTAACACTTACATCACAATACAATATTTAAAATGTACCATACGATTAAATAAATAAATTTTAAAAAATTACACATTTCATTAATGCTGACATTTTTATTTTTTTTAATTAATCCACCATCTGACAATTCTATGTTTACATGGTTACCTCGACATAATTCATCCATTCAATTTAAAATCCAAAATAATTCTTCCATAGTTATCGATCATTGTTTCTTCTTTAATCCCTAAACAACTTATTCCTATTTCTTATCATCTAGTTTTCATTCACACTTTTTAATAGCTACTTCTTAAACTTTACCATAATTCTTGTAATTTATTCGTTATCATTTTACATTGCCTTTTCCAACTCCTTTTTCTCCATCCCTTTATATTTTTTACAGAAGGTGGATGAGCTTTTATATCCTTTACATTTTTCTCTTTAGGGTTGCTTGGTTTACTTGCATTTTCTTTGCTCTTTCTTTTTGGCTTTGACTTTTCTTGCTTTTAACGAATTTGACCTCTTCATTTATGTTGCTTTCGACTTCAAATGTCCATTGAGTCACTTCTTTTGTTATGATTTCCTTTTCATATTTAAATTTCTTACTCCTGTTCGTTTTATGTTGCATTTTTGGTATCTCACGTATGTATTCGTGGTCCATTTTCGTTTCAACTTCTGCTGCTGGTATTCTATTCCTTGGTTCGACGTCCATTTTCATTTCTTCATAATATTCTACCATTATTTCTTGTATACTTCATTTTTTTATTCTTTATTTGATAGAACCTATGTTCTGTGTTAATTTTAAATTCGCTCGTACCTTTATTTAATTTACTTGTTCTTAATTCTTCCAGTGGGTAATCAAAGATCATTGTGATGTGGAAGCGTCCCTTACCTTTACAGTCGCTTCATGTTCTCTTAATGTTCTTGGAACAAACGCTACTAGTATCCTCCCTTCATTGTCTTCATCTTCTCTTTTTCTTTTCTTTTCCTCTAAGATTTTTGTAAATAATTTCTTCCTTAATTTCCAGTGTATCTTCCATTTAACTTTAAACGTAACTCCTCCTTCTTTGCTAATTTCATACGTCACTTGCCTCATCAGAAGTTTCTCTATTTCAGACTGTCCTTTTTTTAAACCTGTCCTACAATCAAAATTTTCTTCATAATACACTTCTAATTCTTTTTCATATTCCTTGTCGTTGTTTTCCATATTTAACATTATATCTTTTTCGTTATTTCTTTCCCTGTTTTTAAATAGTTTCTGCTTATGTTCTTTAAAATTTCTTTCCATTTTTTGAATGTCTTCTTTCCAGCTTCTTTCCATGTTTTCAAATAATCGTTGAAATAATTCTTCTTGTGAACTTGGTCCACCTGCCTCCTGTTCTTCAACTTCGGATAAACGTGAGAACGTCCTATCCTCTTCTCCTAACTCTGGTTCTACATTCATTTCTTAATTTTTTCTAGCCATTCTTCTTGTAAACATTTACGGTCGCTAATTTATAAATAGTTATATACAATTCTGCCCCTCGTTGGGCGCCAAATTTATGTAATGTGTAAATTGCTCTACGTAAATATTACTTATTTTAAATACACTTTTATCTTTTTTATTTTAAAAATTACACATTTCATTAATCCCGACATTTTCATTTTTTTTAATTAATCCACCATCTGACAATTCTATGTTTATATATGGTTACCTCGATATAATTCATCCATTCAATTTAAAATCCAAAATAATTTTTCTTAAATTTAAATCATAACAGTACATATTCACAATTAGGTAACACTTGTACCCACCTAATATTTGTAGTAATCTAATGTTTTCTTCAATATGATGGTTATTTATTTATTTATTCGAATCATTTTAAATATTGTCACGTGAATTTATCTGCGTTAACTCGAGCCACTCGGGAGTACTCAAACAATTTTGGTTTGCACATTCTTAAAACGGACTTGTTAACCCTAGACTCGATCTTTCAAACTGATAACTGAGCTACCTCGTTCACATGTAAGCTTTGTCGTGAATTAATCTGAACGTAAATGGCTTTAAAAGAAGACACCTAAAACACAGAATGCTTATATGCCTGTGCCTAAAATGATTACTTGACTTTAAAAATTTTGTGGCATTGAAACACTAAAGTTAGATCGAATGCAATAGTTATTTGTGTAACTAGTGCAAAAAGTGCATATTTGTTGCACGATGCATGAAGTCGATAGCTGCAATCATGCAGCAAATATTTATTTAATAATGTGGTTTGTCAATAAATTCTTATAAAACTTCCGTAACATAATAACATATAATGCAGCATTTTTCTTATGTAACAATTACACACTTTTCTTTCGTTAACATGTTGACACCATTCACATAACCAAGATTATGTTGTACTAACCAATTTTTTATTAATGAACTATAAATTCGTATGCCATGAGTATAAATAAATGAACGATCTTCATTGTTCAATTTTAAAATAAGTAGTTCATAGTTTCGAAGGTTTACTTGAAGTGTTTGCATAGGAGTTTTCAACACCCTTTGTTTAGAATTAAACACTGCTATAATAAGTTTTCTATTACTTCTTCTGCTCCTTCTGATGAACATTTTTGTTATCATAAACGCATTTACCTGTAAATTACTAGTCCTTCTAATCCTAATTTTGTATTTTCGATCACTTAAATTTGAAACATATTTCTTTAGTAAATGTGAGGTTATGAAACACACTGTTCCCAATTTCACTTTATATGAAATACTGACATATGCGAAGATAAACAACACATGATACTAATAACTTGGAGATATGCCAACTTGGTGAACTCGTTTTAGACTCTGTCGCGCATTACGTCACTGAGTGACCCAACCTGCAAATTTTGTACTGAAAAACACAGACGTTATTGTAAAAATATGATCAGATGATTATAATTCAGTTAAATAATTTAATTTTTGAATGAAAATCAATAAATTATAATTAATTAAGTACTATATACCTAACATGTTTTTGTCAACACACCAGCCTTAGACTGCTCATTTAGGACACTGTTTATTACACGTTCTTAAGCATGGAATAATTTTTGTCAACCATATTAACAATACCTAAAACAATTTGAAACTCAAATAAAACCATATTACCAGATAGATATTTTATTATTAAGAAAATGTGGATATACTTCTTGCCAGGAAAGAAGATCCCTGCGTCATAAGTATAAGCATATGAATCAATATTAAAAACTTCTGAGTCAATTTGATCATTTATTATTTAGTTACTAGTTAGAATTAGAAAGTAACTAAAACAGTGTTGGCAAGATATGTGGTTGCTAGTTGAAATACTAACCTTAAAAAGTAACAATTAATAACAATTTATAACCAATTCAGAATGAATCAAGAATGACAGCGACCGACATTTGACAGAACGTCAACTTAAATGAAATTGAAGTCAATTGAGTAACTTTATTCATAACGCATATAGTACATCTTCCCTCTTTATTTTATACATATCTATGTCTTATTCATACAATGATCGGTACGTTATTTCGTACATCGGAAAATAATGACGCAAGTATCTTCTTTGGTGGCACCATGTTTATATAAATACATCTATCATTAATAGTAATACACACTAAATCACAGAATTTATAAAATGCGGAATTAATATAAAATACAATGATATTCTAAAATACGGCACAATCTTGAATAAAAACACAACCCTTTGTAAGACACAAGCAACACAACTTTGGTGCTTTTAAATTAATGTAGTAAACAACAATTTCAGTAATGCAGATGTTCATCTGAGCTGTGACCTGAGTAAAACAAAATATCCCAATTTTAAAACATAACAAATTACGTATAATATGACGAATTTATTTGAAAATTAGAAGAAAATCAATTTTAAATTTCACGGACTGAGGTCATCAAGATGGCGTACAATGTGCGCGTGAGCATAATTATCTCTAGTATATTAGTATCATGTAAACAACATTAAAAAAAAAATACTACCAAAAGTAGTTTAACAACAAGCATCAAGAGCTTATTAGAATGGCAAATTAGAAAAAACGTGGTTACTACATTAATTTCGAGAAAGTGGAAGGACAAGTTGTAGGTACTGTAAGAAACCGACAATTATATAACACAAATTTGCCGCCTAAAATTTACATTGTCAATAGACGTCGTGCGCACCACTTAACATTACGCCCGTACAGCCAATGCCTACTTTTCCGCTGGCGATAACGTCTATATAACGGCGATATAAGCCCGAGCGCAATGCTAAAAAACTTTAACCCGAAACCCCTCCGAACAAACCGCCTAAACTATACTAAGCTATCCGCTATACTAAATCTTCTTACTTCTATAACGCAACTATTGGGAAGACACAGTGATTCGATTCGTTTTGTCCAACCATAGCTCCAGTTATTGATATTAACCGTTTCCTCAAAGACCACTTCAAATGCTGATTGAATTCGGCACGGGTTGTAGCAAAACCGTACTAATCGCTTGAGAACCACCTAAAAAAACCGCCGTTATTAATCCACATAGCCAGCACCTACTTACCGCCAAACCCTAAGCAGTGTGGCTGATTGATTCGGTAGCACTTGCTCCATACTAAAACCGTTCTATTTAGAACTAGCCTAAAACTTACCTGTTTCAGTAATCCAATAGTGCAAGTCGCAGAACCACTACAAACCAACCTCCAAGAATTCTACACAAAATCTACCGATCCGCAAAGGCACGTGATCCAGGGTATTTGGACTTATTATATTGACTTTAACTATTTATATACTTATTTTATATTTGGTTGTAATCAACTGTTTTAGTTATGTTTATTTAAACTAAGAATAATTCTGTGATAAATGCATTTGCGATGATGCATTTTTTTCTATTTTATGTTTTTTGTTGTTATGCTTTGTCCAAGAAATGTAAATTTTAGTGACAATAAAGCTGTTATTGATTTTGATTTTAAATTCAGCGGACGAACGAGCATCGCAACCCGACACCGTAGAAGCGTTGGCTGTGTCTCCGTCAACGCCGCTTTCCCGATCGCGACTTGCGAAATATAAAAGTCAACCAAAATTAGTTAGTAAATAATACAGTGTGTAAATAGGAACCCTTAAAAAACTTGTAAGTATTGTTAATAGAAACATTAAAATTGAACCCTGATCATTAGTCTTCACTCGAAGTTACCCGCGACCGGTTATAAAATTTTGTACGTCCCCTTTTACACTCAAACTACAATTCAACCCGGTAGTCTAGAGCATAAAAGATCCGCGTTTACAGTACAGTCATCTAAGTTTTGATTAACATTATATTCAGTCAAAGAATGAACACAGTTACCTTGGGTATAAAATTGACAAAAATATGTGTCTTAGATATTAATAGATATTAATCCGCTGGCACGATCACGAAAGTACGCTTTACCGACCCGACCCAGAAGCAAATATTAAATCGCACACGTTTATCGTACCGGCTAGCCGAACAACCCAGCACTGACGACTTCTTAGTGGTCGGCGCCCACCTAGTGACACCGGTCATACTCAGACAACAAAGACTTCGCGACCAAGGACTACGGGCGATCATGCGTTCACTTAGGCACTAACTCCCGTCGAACGATCTTTTGGAGCTTGACACCATTTCACCTCGATGACCTCTACGAACGCCTGCCTATCAAGCATGAGTTTTTTAAAAAAAAATACACCAGCATCTCGACGATCTAGTCCACCATTTATAAGTTACCCTCGGGCATCAATCTTGCCCTACCACCATGGCCTCAACCACACAAACAACTTATCTTCGCGACAACACGCCATTCAGGTTACCACTATACCGCCATTCCTTGAAAAAAATTATAGCAAGAGAAATGGAGATGTGAGTGGAGAACATCATCGAGTCTAGCACTTCCGAGTATTGTTCACTGATCACAATTGTGTCGAATATAAACGCCTCAACGCGGTCACAAAGGCTAAAAGCTTCAACCTACCGGTCATCCACAAAACGTTTCGAGACTCTTGAGGCAAGCTAAGGTGTTCTCCAAGCTCGACTTAAAGTCTAGGTATTCGCAAGTCCTTCTTAAGGAAGAATCCAAGAAACTCGCCACCTACCTAGCCCCGAGGAAGCCTTCTACCAATTCATCCATCTGACTGATAAATGTGAACTTAGTTCATCCGTTGATTGAAATATTGGTAAAGATAGTCAACCTTACGGGATTATGCGACCCCGAAATTTGTTCTAAACATCAGAGGTCGGTAGTATCGCTTTGTGCTATGAAAATACGTCAATTGTATTGTAGAATTTACAGAACAGTATTGCCGATAAATGTGAAATAGAAAACTGTAATTTTGCTGATAGTTTATGCTAAGGCACGACATTGTTGCCAATGCATCATGCCGTTGATTGAAATATTGGTGCATTGAGTCAATGTTGACAAACAAACAAAACATGCGTTCTACAATATACAAGAATTTATTGATTTTTGTCGACGTACTAATTAAATGTGTGTCCTTTGTTATATTTTTTTTCTATTGTCTGTTAATTGTTCAATGTAATAATATTTATTTGTATCTTTCTTACGTAAGGTTATAACAATGGTTATACCATCATGACAAACACATATATGTACAAAGATTGTATACATACACATGTGAATAAAGTTTATTATTATGAAAAAAACCTGCAGATTTGGAAAAGTATTAATTTCGTAAAGAAATCGTTGAAAAACGTTCTCCCAAAAAAACAATTTCTTTAAATACTTTTGAAAATTCCATACTCATATATTTATTACATTAACATCGTTTATCCGTTGAAAATGTTTTAAAATCTATTAGGCTTACGCAAGTAAATTTCTAAATTTTGGTCATTGAAATTAAAAATTTTAACATAGAAACGCTATCCCTTTTATGTTGGAACGAATGTTGAATTTTCTTATATTACAATCTAACGTACTCAACTGTTTGCATCTAAACAATATTATAACAAGCCTACTCATTTACTAAAGGTGTTGCTAAAAGTATGCAATTGTAGAATTTTTGACTAAGCCGATAATCCGCACCGCGTCGGGAGACAACACTCAAGCTAAAATCAGTACTTTTATTTTTAGAAGTAATAGGAATAGGTTTTATTACCAAGTGAATTTAAATATGAAGGTCTAGTGGAACCCACTTTCCCTAAAAAAACGCGGTAACTTGTTGCCTTTTGAATTGAAAAATTTGAAAACCAATTTTATTTAAAATCCTTTTCAACTGAACACGTAAAAACAAGTAGATACAAAAACCAATAATTTTGCGTTTCTGAACTCTAGTGGTATTTCTCCCAGTATGTTCTACTTTATTCCTAACGAAGTTATTAAATGACAAACAAATGTCAACATTATTATTTGCAAGTTAAAAAATAAAGTGCAAGCATAATTTTTAAAATAATTGTTTCTTATTTATCTAACACCGACCAAACCAAACTGTTTTAACAAATAACGCTTCGCATGTATTTTAGTAAATTATTAAAAAAAACATTGTCATTAAAATCCAAGATATGTATCATCAATGGTATTATTCATAAATGAAAAATTCGTCACTTTTAATTACTAGTTAATACGTTTACTAAATATTTGAAAACGTTGCAACATTGTATTGACAAAAGTAAATTTTACGGATTGTATGTTGCGCCATTTTTACAACGGTGGAATAAATTGAACTATTCTATTTCAAGAATCGTACACATTATAACTTAGCGCTTCAGTACAGGTGAAAAAGTAAACAAAAACGCAACCCAACATGCATATGTAAATTGCATCCGTGATACAAGCAAATACAAGCGGTTGACTATCTTTACCAATATTTCAATCAACGGTTCATCTTTTCATAAAGCTAGGTTGACTATGTGATATCTCACCATTACTTTTAAAAGTACAATTAGACGACATGTACAAACTTTTAAAGTGGCTTAGATCGTTTGTATATTGTACCCTTCATCTGTTCAGGCACGAAATTGAAATTCCGAAACGAACATCGTAGCGTCGGAGTTAAGGAACAGATGAGTGGTTGAAAGGAGGTTCTGTAACGAGTATTCTCTATATCACTTTATCAATAGAAAAGTAAAAATTTTATATTAGAATTTTGCAGTACCTACTTGATGACATTTATAAAATATTTCATGTTTTGACGTAAGTACGACAGTTGAATAAAAATTCACAAAATTTTACATTGCAGAATTGTATAATCACGTGCATTCACGGCTGCTTCGCTATTGGCTGATCAGTTTTTGAAGGACGTCGCAAAGATAGCTAGACTTCTTTACACCACACTAAATACGTATCATTTTATTTCTGTTGGCGTGGTGGTTCGTTTTGAAATCACTTGCATACTGCACATAGGTATACATACATATGATAGCTACATTGTTTCGTGAATTTTACTATAGTTTATTCGTGCACGCTTATTCCCAAATGACGTCATTTCGGTGCAAAACATAAAGAAATATTTTTAATGTATTGGATTTCTGTATTCTCGATGTATCAGTAGAATAATGATAATAAAACATGACGTCGCATTTGGCCAATACCCAAATTTAGTAAAAATTAATGATTCACTATCATTGTTAAAAATTAATTTCTGTTTAAACGGCGCGGCGTGGGTAGCATAAATAGTCTCATTCAAAACAAATTTTAAACCCTTTTCTCCGTTTGTTTTTCATGAGACTGCAACTACTGAAAGATCCGTATTTGAATTTAAATTGTACCCGTACTTTTTTGTTACAATTCGTTTGAAAATAAGTTGGCAATACCTACTGTTAATTTACCGTTACAAGAACCTTTAAGGTAAGGGGAAAATTACGGTTTTGAGAATTTTTTGTATGAAATGAGATGTTGATCAGATGCTTATATTTTAATGGACCTTTTCAAAGAAAGACATCCTTGTCTAGCTCGTGGGTTTTGGTTACTTTGTGGGGATTGGTTTGAACGTTGAACATCAGATTTGACAACCGACAACGAATAAAACTGGAATATAACCTTACACTACTGTCAGTGTAACTGCACGTAACTTCTATCTCTTTTTATTAAAAAGGTTCATTTTTGGTCTGTATAAAATTTTCTTTGTACATATAATTGTTATAATATTTGTGTTAATCCATTTCAACCTATTTATTTAGTTGATATTTTAGGTGAAACCGTTATTTTATGCTCCTTTTATTTATTATTGGCTACGCGATTACGAAAATGTAAGATGCTTATTTTTGATATTTTTATTTTGGATACATTTTAAAGCACTTTATTTGTTAAAATATAGTTCAGCCTTGTTAAATAATTAATATTGTCTCTAACGTGTAAGACAAAGCTCGTAGATGATAGCTCAGACACATCTATTTTAAAATGTTTATATTTTATTGTGTATGTGATCAGTGGCGGCTCGTGGTCAATCATACTGGGAGGTCAAAAATTAATTTAAAAAATAGACATACTAAAAAATATAAATAACTCAAATGCACCGCAAAATTTTATACAATCTACAATTTTGTTCAAAATATAGCGATTTTTCGAAACATTCTCATTAAAATCTCTAAGGGATTTTCTGTAAGCATTGTCTAGCTGTGTACGAATATCAACATTTCCTACGGTTGCAAAATTTACCGAGCATTTCATGTGTTCTGCAGACGAAGCATGTTTTTTTTATTTTCTCTTTTAAATGTTTTAAATCTCTTACACCGGATTTGCACCATAGCGAGTCTGACGAGTCTTTAGAAAATAATAAACAAACAAAACAGTAAAATACATTTGATACTTCACAACTACATATCCAGTTAGCTAAATCGTACATTACCTTGCGAAAGTTTCGATGAACATCTTTATTTTTGTCTTTGCTAGTTTGTCGTAAACTTAGTTCTGGCAAAGGACGACCATTTGCCTTGAACTCAACTAATTTTGTAAAATTAAGTTTGTTAGCACTTTTTAGTTGTTTAATTTTCTGCACTACCGACATTTTCTATTATAGCGCATGCACACGCGAATCAAAAATAGTATTTTTACAAAACAACACAACAACAGTAAAACATATCAATATAAATTCTTAAATTGATTTAAAACACGCGAAAATAGAATCAAAAATCGAGCGTAGTTGTACACCCTATACGAAGTCAACGTAAACTGCGGGATCCGGCTCATGACCCAAAGTTGATTATTGTTTCGACGTTCGCGTTTATTCGGGCGCTGCACGTTTTTGAGTTTTTCCGGGTAGATCTAATTCAATGAGGACAATTTGCACCGCCAGCCCAAGGTTGAAGAGGATGAATTACGAACGACGGCCGATAAATTTTAAGTTATTGTACTTGCGACTTAATTACCTATTTTAATAAAACACGTAATAATGAATATTTTTTATGTCAAAATTTTTGGGAGGTCATTGACCAAATGACCATATGGACAAGCCGCCACTGAATGTGATATTTACAAAAATTAAATATTGATTAAATGGACTGCTATTTAGCCATCCCAAAATTCAACTTATGCCAGAAAAGTATTATAGCGCAGCAACCCCGTTACCTACGGTGTGAACATTATTCACTTTTAATTGGATTGCTATATTCTGAATTCGAAACATTTTTGCATCTATATTCCAATAATGGTGTTTGTTCGTGTTTAAATATGAACTGATGAACGGTTTCCAATGAACGTTAATAATGATATTGATACAATGTTTTCTTACGTTATGTTGGTTTAATTGTTGGGCGAAACCTGAGGTTTCCTCGTACCCTTCTTTCCTAAGGCAGCGTATGTAGAAGGGGTACTTTTGGCTTTAAATACTTAGATAATCTTTAAAAATGAACCTTATTTAAACGTGTCTTATTTCATTGCTGTACATTACTAGATTGATCACTGCATTCTAGCGGTTGTTAGAGAGTTTTATCCTGGATTCAACTTTAGATGTCTTTAGTTTGTCCCACTTTTCGATCTTTCATGTTCGCTTCGGGTTTAATGGCGAGGTGCCTGGGTGGAATATTGACGGAGTATTCAATAGGTAATTGCATATAGTTAAATAAAATAAGATTAAGAATTAAAATTTGAAACATTTTTATTAGATTGGCATTTCGATCGTGACCAGGGCCGGAAAAAATACCTACTAACGTTTTATCGGCTGGTCAAGTAAACTTAAGCTTATTGTGCAGACGGCGTTGCTCGAATCGTTCTATAATGCATTGAATGGCTGGAGTAATATTTTACCTATATCGGTTGTAAAAAGCTTCAATTTTCCGTTAAGCAAATTTGGTACCCTTTCTAAAATAGCTTTTTATGTTACCAGTGCGAAACGCATAATTTTTGTAACGAATGTGATGCAATATTACAAGAGTTACAAAAAATCATGTTTCATTACGTGTAATCGTTGACTGAAATATTGTGTAACATACAAGTTTTTTTATTTTGAAAAAAATAAAGTTTAAGAAATAAACTAAAACCTATTTCGAAATCAAATTTAATAGTGTGACCGATGTTACCATGGTTGCCGTTTCTAAAACAATATTCTAACAATCTGACAAGTTCCGAAAAATTTTACTTTTCGTAACTGAAAACTGGACCATTTTGACATCTACTTTGATTATGGAAAATGGCACTTTATATGTCAAAATTCATACACGTACCTCGCTTCCTGGAGGTATTTAAAAAAAGAAACAAAAATAAGAATTAGTATCTTTATTTAGTTCTCGGCTACATTCCTGTTTTATTTTAACAGTTGCATAAAACAACTTGTCCTGGTGGCTTTTATGTCAATCAGAGCGGATATTAATATTAATTTGTACTATAATATGTACTTAAACTAATTTCTCTGAAATTATTTAAAATAATTAACTGAAAAATCAATTTTAAAATTTAATAAATGAAATCTAAACATAAATACTAAATAAAGTAATATTGAATTTTCAATAATTTATAAAGAAGTAACTCACTATACTCTGTTTCATAAATAATTTAGAATTAACCAAACCTCGCAGTTATGTATAAAGATAAAATATGTGTACATTAAAAATTAAAAAACCACCACTAGAACAATATACAACTTTAAACCCTCAAAGGATAAAATTGACAATTACTGTAAATCATATAAAGTGAATTATACTATTTATTATTATACATAGGCACTCGGAAAGTTATGCAGGTATACTTAAGTTATTAAATAGAGTTGTAGATAACTTTATAATTATCTAGAATTAATTGCCAAATTAAAATAATTTCAAACAAATAAGTAGTAAGAGACTAGTTAATATAATTTAGCTTAAATTTATAAAGATGAAAATTATAGTACAAGCAAATATTGTTCTATTGTTATTATACTTGGGTATTACATACAATTCTTGTAGGCTTTACCAAGTGAAATATCGTTGTTCAATACTGACGAATTCTTCACTCAAAATTAGAGGCAGCAAGCGCGATTACTTGGCGAATACTTTTTATACAATGTTAGCTTTAACGCCACTGGAACTCAGCATTTTATTTACAAAATTTACAATTGCAGTTGCTGGTTGTTCGGGTTCAAGCTCGGCAAATATGTGACATTGATTATCGGAGTTGCTTGCTGGTTTACGAGCAATAAAACCAAAAATTTTGCTAAAAAAAAGATATGTTATACTGCATTCAATATTAAAAGCACAAATACTAACTGAGAAGTTGCTGAAAGTCCCTCGTCGTTCTTGACGCTCCATGTATGTTCATCTGGATCCAAACCAAAGTAAGATATCGTATTAATCGGATAGTGTTTTCTAAAGAAAACTTTACGCTTATGATCAGTCAGTGTGATGCCTTGACCGTTCACTTTAAAATGAACGATGATTGTCGTGGCTGGGGGAGATTTTTGAAACAGCTCCAGAACGGTTTTTCTAATAGCTTGGGGTCCGGTTAACGATTCCATATCCAACGAAAATAGATATAAGACATTACACGCAGCTCCTTGAGCTAACAAAGTCTGTTGTGGACTGTTTGTATTTTCTGAATGTTTTATGTCTCCCTCTGGCAATACTAGTCGACAAGGTAAAGCCATCTGAGTTACCGAATGTTGATAAATTAATGCTGATAACGAACTAAAAACGGGTTCATTACTGCATCCTTTTAATCTAACACCCCTTGACGTTGGTTCGATTAGAAAGTGGCGTACGTACTCGTCACTGCCAGCAGATTTAGCTTGAACGTTAGGAGGCAATGTTGCTACTTTCAAAGCTAAACCGAAAGCACCCTGAAATGAATTTGAATCTCGTACAACAAAGGTCCCTGGTAGTTGATTACGTAACAAGTTAATTGCTGCAGAAAAAGTTATAATTTATCGAATCTAATTGTGACAAAATTAAAGCAACGCACCTTCTTCTCGTGATATGGTCGATTTGTACCAGTACTTCGAGGTATCTCGAACGAACTTGACGTGCGCCGGAGACACTTCTTGTGGAGATTCAGAATGTACAGAGCTTCTTCGTGAAGTACCGTAGTAAACAGTCGGCGATGCCGAGCCGTTGTGAATTGGACTTCTAGAATTGTATTGGTAATTTTCGGATGAATTGTCTCTGTAGTTGTAATTAGTGGGCGTGGCCGAGGTACTGCGTTGCAGTGTGTGTGTATATTCGATGGTGCCATTGCTTAATTCGCTTGGCGAAATAGGTCGGTCCTTGCTGAAAAGCATAATCGAAATTTAAATTTTTACTAAATTAAAAGGGAAAAGAACGTGTATTCTAGTGGCAATTACTTTAGAAATTGTGTTCGTAATTCGTAATTCATTCGGCTTTTTTAACGTCTACGAATTATTCTAAGGTTGATTGGAAATAAGTATAGGAACGTAAAACACATTCTTCGTAAAAAAATATTTTTGGTAAACCTAAGAAGCAAGATCTATTGGTATTTCAGAAGAAAATAACTGCAAAGAAATATAAGTAACTTCAAGTATGGCATTTTTTATCCATTCTAATCTATGTCCAAATGTTTACCTAAATACAGCACAGCCACAGCAACAGCATCCTGTAAGCATCCTTCGTATCCGAACAATATGCTTTTAAGGGGAGGTGCATTAAAAAATTGCGTTTTTCAACGTTTGCAAATTCCAAACGAACGGTGTCGTGAACAGTACAAAGATTTAATCAGTAGACTATTTACAATATCTAAGCAATTCACAACGTAGATAGCTGCCGTATCTAATCCCCCCCCTTTTCAGCGGTAAAATTATAATCACTTCGATATTGATGGATTAAGTAAATTTTGGTTAAAAAAATTTTCTTTTTAGGTTTGAAATGATCTAACACTCTTAGCTCGATTTTATCCTAACAGGATCGATTTCATTACGGAAGCTGGCCTCTTTCTTTAGTGGCCGTATCCCACTGAATCACGCTTGTTATTTATTTGATAGCAAGACACCTAACGAAAGAATAAAATTCACTTTTTGCAAACTTTGTGTCCCAAACTCTGGGAGACCTTTTATCGCAACAAATGGTATTAGATAAAAAATAATGGAAAATGAAAGTAGACAAAAAAGTCATTTAGAAAATTAAACTAGAAGAAAAAATACATCACAATTTAATTTTTATCATTGATATTGAAGAAGATATGATTAAGAGGAAAGATACTCACTACATAATCCCTAATGGGAACAATAAAGATAGGGATAGAAAAGTACAGTTTTACAACATCTACACGAGCACATACATATATTTATGAACATGCTATTTCAGGCCATACATTTTTTTTACCTTTCAGGTGTATTCAATTGTTTCTTTGTATTTTTAAGGTGGTGGTTGGAAAACTCAAACGTCTATAAGTAATTTTATTAAATTACCTATATTTAGGTTAAGACTATTTTATAATGCAGTGTGACTTACCGTTGGGTAGTAGGACTTTAGGTGGTAGTCGTTCGGATGGTAAGTCAAATTGAACAGTCGGACTCGCTACGTTTGTGTACGGTGTGCGTGGATGCACCGGAAAAGCTGGAGTTTCCGGACGTGGTGATACGCTATGAGGTGGACTAGATTCCATTTCGCTGACTGATTGTGTTCTCCACGACGAAACCGATTCTTCTTGGTACTATAAAAAAAAACTGAGAGTAAAGTATATGTGCTTTAACAAAGTTAGTGGATGCTCGATGAAGATTCATGCACGATGATACATCAATAAGAATAAAAAACGTAATTAAAGTATCTTAGTACCTGCCATGCATTTGCAGAATTAGGACTGTCATTAGAGTTATCGGATCCGTGAGATAAACTAGCGATCAAATCAGTAAGTGCATCGTGTCGTGAGTTATCTATATGTGAATTGTCATTCATGATATGTGAGTTTCCATGAGATGATTTGTTATTTTGAATTTCATTTCCTTTATAAGAATTAGAAATACCCACCAAGGGAGAATTACTCGGAAGAGAATTTTGTTTAAAAATATTGCTTCTGTTCCACTAGTGATAGAAGACCATCTACCGATTCTCCACCCCTTGATGGAGATCTTATTACGTGTCCCATGGGGTTTTCAGCAAGCACATAATTAGGTGGTGCCGAACTCTAAAATATGAAGCGAGTTATTTATCTACTGAAAACGAATAGGAGTTTTAGTACCTGAGCATACTTCTCATGAGCGCGCTTAACGGCGACGAACGGTCTTTCGTTAGTTGTTACTTTGATAGATGAATTTCTACTTGGTGGAGAATTGAGTGTCGTTACGTTTCTAGAGGTGGTGTTGATGTGCAACGGAACAGTAAAATCTTCGTCGTCGTCAGCAAATGCTGTCGTGTCGCTAGTATATCCATCGGCTCTATGACTCGCGGACGGGCGATAACGTGCTTGAATGTTGCGCAACTCTGAGAGCAGACGGGTTTCGTGGGGTTGGCGTTCTTCTCTTAGTTGCATCTCCCGACGTTCCTTTCAGCTTTAGTTGCTGTTTCTGAAGCCATGTTAAATTGCTAGTAGCGTATCTGAAATTAAAAAAGTTTCATTGTAACATGTTATGTGCTGCAACAAACATTTGAATATTCGACAAAGCCAGCATGCTACGCATGCGTTAACTCATAAAAATGAATTAGCTCCTAAAGAGCAGACAATCATGAACAATAATTGGCCTCAGCACTTATATTAACATTCATCAGTTGACTAATCAATATGAATTGAGTACATGGAATTGTTAAATTCGTGTGAGCAACGAAAAGGTTTGTCTTAGGAAATTGTATATCTGAATAATTAGTAAAATGAGATCACACTAACAAGTAGATAAAATAAAAATATGTGAAAAAGTTGCTTATAAAAATGAAAGGTTTTATTTGGTAGGTACCTATTCGTAGTACATTACATTTCAATACTCCACGGTGATGTAGATGTAACAGTGTCCCAAATAGTCAGTATAAACCTGCACAGTATGTTGACGAAACCGTATGCAATCATAAACAGGTTCGTTTTCCCAAAGCATTTGTTTCAAGGAAAAACATGCCAAACTCTGGTACAAACATGTGGTAATATTGATTGAGGGTATATATGTAAGTATAATTAAAGACAAATAAGAACAACACAAATGACAATGACAAAAAAGTAATGGAATGAAGAGATGGTAAATATAACAATAAATAAAGAGATAGTAAACGATAAACATAACACATGATAAAAAATTTAAAAAAAAAAGTCATTTACATCAATATTCGTTTGTGTTGTTTCAAAACTATATTACAAGAAACCTTTAAAACGACATTGAATTACTATAAGTACTATACTTACCAAACAACAACCCTACAACAAGTTTAATTTTAAAAAATACGTACTTACCCATAGAGAAAGACTTTATTTCATTAAATGTTGCCTGCAAATACCAACACAAAAGTTATCTTTATGTAATACTAGATAAATTATGGAGTGACAGAATTCAAAATATGTAAATATGAAATATATTGAACAACTTTTTATAACTTAATATTATATTTTTTGCAGTTTGATGCAAGATTTAATGGAATTACTTAATTCAGAATGTGGGGTGAGGTACTTCTTCTATTCGACAAACATAGTATAGTAAATAATCCCAGAAGATGAGAAAGAACACGAGTTTGTGATTTATACCATATTCAAAGGTAGGTGCAATTACAGGAATCTGAAACGAATGGTATATATTAGATGCCTTTAAAAAAATTCTTCTTACAACGCACATATGTTAATATTGCCCGCGGAAAATATTTCGACCTACTTTAAAAATTTGACATGTTCATAATTCCTGTGTGCACTCAATTGCAGAACCAACTTTGTGTTAATTGTTTAGTATTACAACTCCATTTACGTAAAGTTTTTTCAAAACCACTTTGTTGGTTTTTTTTTGTAAAGATAAGTACCTAAATTTTAAATTTTATTTATTTTTTTACCCCAATAATTTTTTTTTTTAGTGTTGGTTAATTGAAGGACCCACCCTATTGTTTTGTATTTTTGATAACGAATATGCATAATGTTCCGCTAAATATAAAATTGTTTCTCTCCAAACTAAGATGAATCTTCAAGGCTATCTATAAAAAAATAAAAAGATAGTTTAGCCTTTATAAAGCCTCCAATTGTTTAGGACAAAACGTCGTAAATACTACATTTATAAAGTTTTATTTCATCTCCACCCCAGAGAGATCCCTAAAAATTAAAGAAACATGAAAATATACCCAATTAACTAGAGGAATTCAAACCATTGTTTTTGTAGATTGTTAAGTTTCATACGGTAAAGTAGTGAGAACTGGTATAGATCTGTTTATCTAACCCCCTTAAAATTAGCAGTAGACTATTCAACAGGTTAAGTTTCGATCAAATATAATCAATGAGTTCTTATTACTTTACTATGTATGAAGGTAGTTTAATATAAGCAAAATGTGTGTCTTACGACATCTCGTGTAAAAGCATTGACACGTATGATTAGTATAAACTAAGAAAAATGCCAACAGTTAATTGTAACGACATGTGTGCGTTTAACGTGCATAGCGTATTTTTTGAAAACGTTATAAAAAACGTACAATAACAAAAACTGATGCTTCTTTTTGCCGAGTGTATACTTATGGTAACTTACAAGACGACGGTTGTCTTTTAAACTCTCGTGGAGAAAACATAAGAAAATGTGTTTTTTCTGTAATACTATTGTAAAACAAAAAAAACAGTTAATTGTAACACAGTTTAAGCGCTATCTAAGCAACACCTTTAATGCTTGAAACGCACGTGTGTCGATAAAGCCAAAGTTTAATATGTTCGTGAATTGAACACTAGTTGGTAATTTTGTGTCATTTCTTCTAAGGAAAAGTGAAATTGAAGAATGAAAACGGTGAGTTATAGTTCTTGAGAAAAACATAGCATTTAAAACATTATTTATAAGACTAGTGTGTGCAAAGACGGCGAACGCGGGGATATTTTAAAGTCAAAGTACGCAATCTCTAGTTTTTGGCGATGTTTCATACCCGATTAGTGGGTGCTTCTTCTTCGGGTTACTATTTATTGATCAAAAAAATCAAACATTTATAAGTACAGGATTCACAAAAATTTATAATAATTGATATAATAATAAAAGATCAATGTAATAACTAAAATAATTAATCGACATCTTCAAAAAAATAAACTTGACAAATATACATATAAAAGTTTGATAAAAAAAGACCATAACTTAAAAACACAACATGTTTAAAAAAATTATATTAGCTTTGTATAATTTGAAAATATATGATTATGTAAACAAACAGTTAAGATAACAAGATGATTGTTTGTTTACATAATCACTATATATTTCTATATTTTCAAAAAAGCTAACATAATTTTTTAATTATGGTCCTTTTTATCAAACTTTTAGATGTATATTTGTCAAGTTTATTTTTTTGAACATGTCGATTAATTATTTTTAGTTGTTAGATTGATATTTTATTATTATATCAATTATTATAAATTTCTGTGAATGCTGTACTTATAAATGTTTGATTTTTGATCAATAAATAGTGGTTGAAGAAGCACCCACTAATAATTGAGTGCGAAACGTCGCCTAAAACTAGAGTATTTGACTTTAAAATAACAACACCCTCCTTCTGAAAACAAGGGCGTTCGTCGTCCTTGGCACACACTAGTGATAATTTCCTCCCGGAAGGACTAAAGAAATACAACATACAAATATGATTTTAATAATTATATTTTACATAAAGCTAAATTGGAATCAGCGCCAAATAGAAACCATTTTAGACATTTTTAACCAATAGCATAACTACTCTATTTTGGTTTATCAGTCATTCATATCCACATGGTTATTGTCAATATTTTATCAATATTTACTCGAAACTCAACACATCTATTTCAAATTTCAATGTCAAAATATTATGTTTAAATTGTAATGTAAAGTTAACTGTAAATTACATTCTCTAAAACTCTAACTTAAACGATTTATTTTCTGAAACGTATTGGTGTTGTGTGATTTTTGTATTAGAATTCAAAATTGTTTACAGTGCACGGTAAATTAGTGTAAAATTTTAGGGATATCCAAAAAATGTTCAAGGAATCTCATTGACGAATTCGTGTTTGACAAGCGCGTCGAGCGATATTTTTATTCCTCTAAAAATAATCTTACGTCTAAATTTGAATATTTGCCAACTTCAAAAACATCTATTATTGTTTGATCATTAAAACGTGGACGTTGAAAGAAGAATTGGACGACTTGCGTGTACTTGACAAGCGGGAAATCGTACTCACCCGAGAAAAAAAGATATTAAACTATACAAGCTGCACAAAAGAAAATTTTCATCATAAAAGAAATAGTAGGTGACAAAGTGCGCCAAAACTAAAGTGAAAGCGATATACAACATTTTTAAATGAATGCAAATTTAATGCGGATAGGTAAATTATCATTGTGCAACAAAACTGGCAAAGAACATCTTAAATCACATGATCAATATCGGATCTTTATTTAGTTTCAAAAATTTATTAATACAGTTACAAAAAATAAATGACTCTTAAGATAAAGACCTTGATGGGATGACCTCAACCTAATTTTTTTTCAAATTAAATTGGTTTCTTAATCGTTCCTTATTTGGTGATACATGTTATCGGTTTTCTCATTTGAAGCAAAAAGTGTGGTAGGTATACAAAGATTAATCTGCGAATTTAAAATTTAATTTAATTTAAAAGCACAGAGAATAATTTAAATACAATAATAATTTACAATTCAATGCGCATTGATTTGTAAGGTACGTCAAGGTCAACGATTACTTCTAAGATGTGACAATGTATGTAAAAGAATGCAAAGCTGGAAAGAACACAGAATTAGTTCTTAATTGATTCCCCATGTTTCTTGAATAAATAAAAATTATGATTAGGTACACCAACATAATCTGATAAACAAAAATGAATTTTTAAATATACTTTGACATTACTATCTGATGTCCACTTTGGACTTTAATAAACCATGATACAATAACGTAACGTCATGATTTCTCAAGTGTCAACTGAGTAATGTCGGTATAATCACATCACACTTGTTAAAACGATACCATTTTGACTGAAGAACAGGACCACGACTATAATTTGTTATTTGTTTGAATTGAAATGAGAATGATAGTGTTAGAGAAAAAGCATTTAATAAAAACACAGAGTGATCTGAGATCGATTAATCAAACATTAAATTTAGAGGAATCTTGAATCGATCTAATGAACCGACCTGAAATCCACAACCAATATTGTTCTTTAATTTACAAATACATAATTAAGTTACTTGTAAAAAAACCCTCAAAGCAATGTAGTTGGATTTTTCTTTCCAAAGATATACAGGGTGTTCCATTAGTGCGTAATTCTTCCCTAGCGTCATTATTTTTAATTTTAGAGCAAAAATGCATTGGGGAATGTTTGTAGAATCACTAAGCTATCTTCTAAAATTATTTACAAGTATACAGGGTGTTCCTAAGTGCTGTACTGCATTCTTTAAACTTTTTAAATGGCACCATATTGATTTTAATTTTTTATGGAGCTTCTTTTCTTCCTATTTATGATGGCATAATCGAATTTCACCCATATCTAACAGTTTTGAAATATTAATTTTTTATAACTTTTTAAGAAATGCAGATGGTCAGTAAAATTGTATTTCTCAGACGTTCAGTGCAATATTCAATTTTTTTGATTAAAACTTTTAAAGGAAGTGTCAAGCTACAATTTAATTATTTTGAAATATTTTTACACTATACAGGACTGTCCAAAATTTTGAAGTGAATATTCAAAAATTAAAGTGTAATATCTCAATTTTTTTAAATGGAATGGTATGTTTATTTTAGTGTTTTCATAAAGATAATTAATTATTCGTTCGATTTTCTTCAACATGTCCTATACCTAAACCTAATACTTTCCGAGTTATTCGAAATTTAAAATATTGCATGTTACATGGCATTTATATTTGACTTTTATGCTCAATTTATTGAGTAGGCTCTGAAAAATGTGCCATTTTATAATAGACTTTCATGCACAATGAATTAAGTAGCCTTTGAAAAATAGAATAAAATTGACAGTTAATATTTCGTCGTAAAAAGAAACTAATACAATTTTTTTGTAGTTTAGGGAATTTTTAATTTATTTAACATGTAAAAAAATAAATATAAAAACAATAACAAATTTCATTTTCAAAATGTCCGCCATCTGCAGTAATGCATAATTGAAGTCTTTCAATAAAGAGTTGCCAACACGTTGCAATATTATTTGTGGAATATTTTCAAAAGCCCGCGTATTCTCTCCTTCATGTCATCTCTAGTTGTGGGAACATCCTTGTACACAATTTCTTTAATGTATCCCCACAGAAAAAATCCATTTTGTCAAATCTGGAAGTTAGCAGGCCAGTTGAAATTGCTACCTCTACCTATCCACCTGTTAGTAAAGTGTTCATTTAAATAATCTCTAACCATTCTGCTATAGTGAGGTGGTGCACCGTCATGCTGCAGCCACATACTTTGGCGGATATTTAAAGGCACTTCATCTAATAGTTGGCCAGCTCCTCCTTAAAAAATGAAGATACCTTTCTCCAGTTAGTCTTTCTTCAAAAAGTACGGCCCAATTACAAAATTACCTATTATGCCCCCACACATTAAGAGACCATCTATGCTGAGCGTCGACGGGTCTTAAGAAGAACGGGTTCTCTTGGGCATAATAGTGCATATTATGTTGATTGATGTTATCATTTTTATGAAAGGTTGCTTCATCTGTAAACATTACTCTCTCAAAAAATCCGGGGTTTTCCTGATTTCTATCGAAAGCCCATTGGCAAAATGCAACTCTATTTAGTTTATCCGTTTCACTTAGGGCTTGATGTAGCTGCATATGAAATGCATGAAATTTGTTTTTCTTAACAATGCGAGAAATACTTGTTTTACTAATATCCGTTTCGCTACTTAAATTTCGTAAGCTGGTATGGGGCTGCTCAATTAATGACAAAATAACATTAAATTCATTCTCTCCATTGGCCACTCTTTTTCTCTCGGGTGTTTCGGATAGCAAACGCTGCCAGTTTCTTCAAAACGAGTTTTTAATTTTTTAAATGATAGTTCTTGTGGGTGCCGCCGTTCCGGAAATCTTTGAGCGTAGACGCGAGAAGCTAATAAACAATTTTGTTCACTAGCTCTAAACAATAGATCATATCGATCATTTCTTGCTGCGAAAGATTCATTTTCGCTTCACTACAAAATAGTAATTGTCATTTAGCTTTGTTACCTACAATTTTCATAGGCAACTCAATTTATTTGTGACAGTGTAACATTAAAACCTACATGCAATATTTTAAATTTCGAATAACTCGGAAAGTATTAGGTTTAGGTATAGGACATGTTGAAGAAAATCGAACGAATAATTAATTATCTTTATGAAAACACTAAAATAAACATACCATTCCATTTAAAAAAATTGAGATATTACACTTTTTAATTTTTGAATATTCACTTCAAAATTTTGGACAGTCCTGTATAGTGTAAAAATATTTCAAAATAATTAAATTGTAGCTTGACACTTCCTTTAAAAGTTTTAATCAAAAAAATTTGAATATTGCACTGAACGTCTGAGAAATACAATTTTACTGACCATCTGCATTTCTTAAAAAAGTTATAAAAAAATTAATATTTCAAAACTGTTAGATATGGGTGAAATTCGATTATGCCATCATAAATAGGAAGAAAAGAAGCTCCATAAAAATTAAAATCAATATGGTGCCATTTAAAAAGTTTAAAAGAATGCAGTACAGCACTTAGGGAACACCCTGTATACTTGTAAATAATTTTAGAAGATAGCTTAAGTGATTCTACAAAACATTCCCCAATGCATTTTTGCTCTAAAATTAAAAATAATGACGCTAGGGAAGAATTACGCACTAATGGAACACCCTGTATATATAAATTCAATTTATCATCCTGGTAACTCAATATTAATTAAACATGTAAAACAGTTCAAAATAAAATCAATTTTGAATTTAAAGTCACTCTGCGTTTCGATATGATTACAAGGTTTGATTTTTTAATTTTCAAAATTCATTGAAAAAATATCCATCTTCTATTAGACCTAAATTTTTGGTAAATCACTTCTTCTTAAAATAATCCTTTTGGAAATGTTTCAGGTATCGATTAATAAAAATTTTTACTAAACTACCAAAGTTCGAACAAAGAAGGTAAAGCAATAAAAATTTGCAGGGAGTGAAAGAGAACGAGTTAAATACATCAAGTCTAATGTAAGTAAGTGGTAAAACATTACAGTTGAGAAAATATTATTCATTGATTAAACATTTCTTTATAATTTAATAGGAATTTGTTCAATAGCGGAACATTTTCATTTTCAATTAAAAAAAAAAAACACAGCGCAATACACGTAATGGAATCATAATCAATGTTAAAAAAATGTCCCGGTATGTATCGATTTTCTAGTATAAAAATATGCAGTTGTTAGTAGTAATAACGTATGCCACAAAAAAGATAGTAACGATTGTGATTTGATTAACATTAGGTACATTTAAAAAAATAAAAAAATAATCGAGCTTTTTATTGAAGAAAGGGTTCACTTAAAATGAATTTCAACAGAGGTACGGTTCAGGATAAATGATTGTCGTTCAAATATTCTAAATATATCAATTTACCGTGTAAGAAACCCGAGATACTAAGAAAATCAATAACACCGGGAAAAGCAGAATCAAACCACAGCATAACAAACACACAACAGTGTATCTTGGTCTATTAAACAAACACGTGATATGAAACATGGTCGAAATAATTTAATATTTGTAAAGCTCTGCCCATATTATACCGAACGACAAGATTGATCGATCAACACATGTAAATGTTAAGCCAATATTATGTGGACGTGTTGACCGAAATACACACATACTACTTGTAGATAAATTATTTGCTTATTGACACCTAAAATGTTTAACAATTAGATATGTCCATGTCGATTCGACTTCCTTTTATCGGTACCGACTTGGTTCGGAAAGCAGTCGATTCGACCCGACATGGACCGAAATGCCGGGCGACTCCTCCATACTGGATCGAGTATCATGTCGATCGGCACCATTCGCCATAATGTGGACTTTGCTAACGCTTCGACTATTTTGAATCTATGTTTTAAACTGAATAAAATAGCTGCAGAACATATTTTTTAATGAGTAACTTCAAAGGTGTCGCTGAAAAGATACAGTGCTGCATGTTTATTGTACTGTGACTAAATGATCTCTTGGTGGTGCACGAGCACTCTTGAACTACTGTTAACCAGACAATCACTACAGTGAAACTTTTTGATTTTTTTGTATTTTTGTTACCACGATTAACCACATTTTAGGGAAAGTGAAGTAATTCAAAGGTAAAGAAACATTCAATTTTTGTCAAAATGAAAAACTTGAGAATTGCCAAGTTTGACAAATTGTAGACTGTATTGGCTGACGCGTCTACACTATTCGCGCGGTTAAGATATCAGTTTTTGCTTAAATATGATTGTTGACGTTAGTGACAGCTGTGATCGAGATTTGTGCTAATAGATTTAGATTGAAGAGATGTAGGCGTACAGGAGGGTTACTAAATTTACTATACGAAATAAGTTATTTTTTTTGTAACGAAGTCTTTGCTTGCTTGAGGATCTACTTCCTTGGCCTTCTTAATCAAAGCCGCATAAACCAGTGCCACTTTGTTCGTATCACTATATTATTTGGATTTAATTTGCTACAGACAGGGATAACAACTGCGATATAATCTATAAATTTTCAAAAGAAATAGTGAGACCAGTGCCGTATGATTTGCGATGCCATTTGCCCTCTCAAATCTAGGACTTATGAACAATGTCACAGCTCTCAACAACAACACAGACTGAGAAAGGAAGAAATTTAATCGATTCCGCCCGTCTACACATTCAAACTTGTCGTTAGTCTTGCATGTACCCAAAGATCGAGCCCACCAACCTTTCCTAGTTTGTCCTGTTTTGTCAAATCTGCTATCCACATATACAGTCTAATTTGTCAAAATTGGTATGATCATGCTAAACTGAGGATAAGTTTGTACGTGTAAACCGGCCCTAAGATGTAGTATTTAGCAGTTTTCAATCAGAAACTACGCGATTATTTACACTTCGACTCCAATAGAGGGTGCTCAATTTGTAGTAGGGGACTGCGTCTACATACGAAAAATGATAAGTTTTTCAGGAGTTCTTCGTGAGGAGAGTCTTAAAAACATTCCCGCAAGGGTTAGTTGACGGGAGTTCTTCGCAAAAATGAGTTAGAGTACCTAAGTCCTAAAGAGACTCAGTAGAAGTTAATTTTTTTGCGGAATTTCGAGAGGTCTCTCGGTTAGTTAGCAGCAATTAGTTTTTAAAATGAGTTCCCTGAAGTTTCTAAAAAGGGACTCGGTGTTACTTTTGCATCAGCTAGTGTTTTTGAGTTAGTTAGTGTGCGGAACGGGCAGTTTTTTGGCGTTATTTAGCGTTTTTGAGTTAGTTAATTAGAAGTTTAGCGTTAGCAAAGAAGAAATTTTAGGAAGTTCATACGAGAACACGTCAGTTTTTTATATAGTTGGAAATCTTTTCGAGAATACACGCGTTGAATCGTTATGTAAAATACTAGGATGTTATCTTTGCGAAATAAAAAGATTACGTTCTTGTGTGATTTCGGTCATTAAAATTGGATTATTATACATATATTAAACGTTAGAGTTTACTAATTTCATGAAAGTTAACACTAGACGTTAGGCGCAGGTTTTGTTTGTTTTGCCTATTGTACACGCACTGGGGGGTGTTGCTCCAAATTGTAAGCCATGCAGATCACGTCTTCAGGAAGAAACTTAAGAGTGCAAATCAGTACCGCTCTAAAATGAGATGGTGGTAGCGACATAAAAAATAAATGAATTTCTAATTTTATCGGGGGTCAGTAATTTTTCCAAGTACCTAAGTAAGCTAAGCGAGAGAGATGATGACACGAAAACTAAAAGTAAAATTTGAAAAAAATAATAAAAAAATGTTGTTCGATACCTGCCTAGAAAGTGGCTGGTATACAAGGTTACTACTAGTTATGGTGAAGGTTCTACTTTTGTTCATTTACTTTCGCAAACTCTAATTTAATTTAATTTTTTCTTTTTATAAAAAATGCTTATAAAATTCTTCAACAAAAAATAAAAAATTATTTTAAAAAAAAAATCTTATATTAATATGTTATGTCGTTAGTGTGAACGCACACCTACTCTCGATTCATTTTCAAATCTATACGAAAATCAACCTTTTTTCAAATTCGTCTCACATTAGAACGGCTTAAGATATTTTCGTTTCGAAAAAAGTTTCGAGTTTACGAAAGATGTGTCTTTATTTTTCGATTTAGATTTTTTTTGTACGAGGGCATCTTCGAGGTTAAAAAAAATGTTAAAAATAGTCAAAAAAATTTCAAACAAATTGAGCCGTAAGTTGACCACAACTCGCTTATTTACGGACCGATTTTCAAAATTCAAAAAGCATCATACGCGGATAAAGAAATAAAATTTTTGGCCGTTTCAGTTTTGTTAGACCTCGCGTGTTTTCAAAAGTTATAAGCGAAAAACGTTTCCGACAAAATTTCATTCGAAAACTAAAACGGCCATAATTTCTAAATTATAACAGATAAAAAAAAATTTATTTAAAAAAAACGTTCCTTTTATGACCCTATCACATAATGTTTAAAAAATTTATCATTTTTAAAAATTTTTTTAAGGAATTTTACATTGTTATACGAATACTGTAATTTTTATAACTCCGGAACCATATTACGTAAAAACACGAATAAAAATCAAAATATTCGTAATTTTGCAAATTTTCGAATGGTTTAACTGTAGAGGATTCAATTTCACCCAAAAAATCTTCGTATGCACGAACTTGATGACTCACACACGCGTAACTGCGAGCGTTATGCGAACCAAACAGTCAATTTCACCTAAATAAACTTTGTTGTATTACGTTAAAGCGGTCGAGCCAATAAATCCGCTTCTAAATATTTTTTAATAAATAATTTCTATTCGGACTACATCCATATCTTCTATATTAATATGTTATGTCGTTTGTGCGTCCTCACCTACTCTCGATTCGTTGCGAGCGCACACCCGAATACTCTCGACTCATTTGTACGAATTCACATGGAGTACATACTCTCCATTCATATTGATTACTCAACTGATAAATGTTAATGTAAGTGCTAATTATTGTTCATGACTGTCTGCTCTTTAGAAGCTAATTTATTTTTGTGACTTAACGCATGCGTAGCATGCTGGCTTTGTCTAGTTTCAAATAAAATTTGCAGAACCGAGGCCTCTGCAGGTATCGCTTCCCTTCGTCGACGAACAACCAACTCGCGTGAACGAAAACTTCTCTTTTCCTCTTAGTTTTTTAATTATTTTTTTCTTCCCCCAACAAATTATGACCAAACTAATTTAAAGAAAAAAAACCAACCCTATATTTTTTTGGATTCCTACTTCCCCAAACCTCGGCCCTCAAAATAAAAATTAAATTAATTTAAAAAAATAAAACTTTTTGAATGATCTCCTCATCATCCCCTCCACAACCAAAAAAAACAAAACAAAATAATTTACGTGAGCAAAGTAAATGAACGAAAGTTGAACTTTCACCAACTAGTAACCTGGGATACCAGCCATTTTCTAAGCAAGTGTCGAACAAATAACTATTTTTATTTCTTTTGTGCTTTCCTCAATTACTTTCATCGTTATTTTTTGAGCCCCTTACACCACTATTCAAATTTTTATAATTACATTAGAATTAGAAGACCAAAGTATTTACTTGATCCGTGAAGATGGTTCCCATGTCATCTTCTAGTCATGCGCATAACCCCTATATACGATAATCATGTGACCATAAAATTTTCAATAAAGAATTACATTTCATTTTTTACAACTTTTACTTGAACGTTTAACTTACACGATTTTGATGAAATTTGGTATTTAGATTTTTTTATAATACCTACCTTAAATGTGGGTTTCTTGAATTATGTATTTTGAAAAATAGTCTAATCCATATTTATTATTATTATTAAGTAAGTAATGCCTAACTGAGATGTGGTGATTAGATGACCTTAATTTAACGCTTTTTATAAAAAAAAACTTATATTACATTACGTATATAATTTTTATTTAATCGTATTGGTTCCTATATGGATTTCCTTCAAGTATTAATCAAATTTTCCAAATAATATATGCAAACCAAATTGAATTTATTTGTAATAACAATGGCTGGCAATCAATATTAAATGTATGTGGTCCAGGAACATGTTATTTTAAGTTCGTTGATGTGCGGCATCTTCTAATTATCTAACGTAAAAACAACACTTGCGGACACTAATTAAAAGACAAAACAATAATAAAACGATCCTTGTTTGCTGTAGTTTCCATATGAAGTAATCCTTGAAACATGGTATTTAACTTAAATGGAATTTCACGTACGAATCGAATTGTAAGTATCGATACCACATGTCCACGCATTGAAATAGTCTGCGTTTAGAATTAATTATTTCGCAAAGATTTTATGTCTAGAACAATGCACAATTGTAACAACAAACAATAAAAGAACACGTTGAAGGAAATTGATTACTTTCTCGGTGAAATTACACCGTTAATCGAACAGATGGTGATCATATTTCAATTCAAGGTTCAATCTTTAAGAATATCTCGCGTGAATAAAATAACTTCATGATTAATCATTCATTAAATAATACTTACGTTTCGTGAAAATCTGAAGTTCGAGGTGAAGTTCTGAAAGCCCCTGGAGGTGATACGTTTTCACTGTCTGAATAAGGACTTGTAACTAACGATGTTGTTGTCTTGTACTCTTGCACCTTTTCGGGAGTTCTTCTTATGCTACCATCGGTAAAACTTCTTTTCATAGGCTGCAAGGTTTTCACCTCATCTTTATAATATTCTTCTTTATATTCTCGTCTATAAGGTTGTCTATTGTGAGATAAAGCACTTGCAGTGAAGATTTCATCTATAGGATCCTTTTTGTAGGAAGACGACGTTGAGTATGTCCCATATTTTGGCGACGAGTTTTGTTTTAAAGAATTATAACCGGAATAGTTGTGATAAGAAGAATAATTATCCGGAAAAACTTGGGTCTGCACTTTCTTTAAGGTATCACCAGAACTTTTATTAAAACTAGCTTTGCGCACTAAATTCGGGCTCGATAGCCCTTTACTTTCACTTATCATGCTTGAATTTACACCGTAACTGAACGGGCGACTATCTTGACGAGCGTGGTAGGGAATATTTTTTTCTTCATCTTCGTCGATGTATCTGACGTTTTCTAGATTGAGAGTGCCATTATTTGTGACGGGCGATTGCATACGCGGTTTCACGTCAGGAATACTTTGAACTGTTAACATCATATCCGTAAGCAACTCGTCCAATTCGCGATGTTGATCTTCGGGGGTGAGTGGGGACGGGTGCGCTGTCAGTGGGGGACTGGTAGAGGTGTTGGTGTTGGCGTTTAATTGGTGACCTAGACCAAAAATATTTGCATTATTAATAATGTTTGTTTTATTTAAACATTGATAGACATAAGATGAAATCAATACTACATATATTAAACTGAAAGTTTCACCTTTTTTGAACCATTTATAAATTAAGGAGTTTTGCTTTTACGTGACGTTTAATAAATTCACTAGATAATAGATTTTAGATATTGTTTTTACAGCGTGGACCTAAATCTTCTAGTTTCTTCTTTTGTGATTATCATCTACATATTTTGTTTGAACACTATTATTTTTTTTTCTATTATCGCTTAGTTAACCATAAATGAACTTACAAGTTTATAGAGAAATCGCTACTCAACATCAAATTTTGATTTTAATCATTAATACATTTCAGAATTATGTTAAAAAAAGGGCCCACCGGTAGTTTTAAGTAAAGCTGTGTAAGTTGTTAGAATTGAACTTCAAGGCCGAATTTGTTTTTTTTCCAAATCATCCGAACATCATAGTCTGTAGAGGACTCTAAACCTAATATGTTAATTACGAATTAATTAATTATAAGTTCGAATCAGAAAAAACAAAATAAAACCGATTCTCATACAAAAAGCTGTCTTTTAGTTGATGAGACAAATGTTATTTCTTGTAAAAGCTTCTTATACAGTGCGGACTTATCGGCGTTATAGAGTTACCCAAAGTAATGTCTAGTTTTTAATTCTGTTCTTCAATTGAATTTTGAAAGGATTAACGAGTACAGGTTGAGACGAAAGTTTTTCTCCCGAATCCAATGCTAAAACGACGCTTAAATCTCTGCAACCACCCTTCACTAGCAGTAAAGTCTTTATTCATTTCCTTTGTTTGAGAGTGAAATAATTTATCTTTTCTTTAGTCATTTGGCAAATAACAATTATATTTTTGTTTCGTTGCTTCAGAAACCATTTGTATAAGAATTTTTCCATTCGTGGTAATCCAGAACCTTTCAAAGTTTTTGTTTGTCCAGGGCCGGTATAAGTATCAGACACAGTACTTAACATCATTTGTTTCTGATTTTTAATCTTACAAATAGTAACGCCACACCATATTCTAGCGATAAATTTGTCACACACACACACAGGCTATTTTTCTTGGAGTGTCAAGCACTTTTGGATTTTTTAGAAGCATTTTTAATACACAAACCTTCTCTTTGCATAGGTTTGAATCAATTGGAAAATGCATGTGTCTGCGTGTTGTGTCTGGAGTATTGTGAAACTTCCGAGAAAAGACATAAACAAAAAAAACTTCGCAGTTCACGTTACCGAGTGCGTCCCTGTTCACGTTATACGGAGGTCAGTTCAAAAAAGTGGTTGTTCATACATGTTTCAAACTTTTTTGGAAATCAATAGTAGCAGTTCTTATAACAACATTTTTTAATTAGAAATTCAAAGGTCAATACTGTTCACCTATGAAACAGAGACCAATGATATTCAACAATTAGGCATCTGCGTGTGGCGTCACGTCTTGAAGGTCATTTAGTTTGGTGTACAAACAAACAGCCGCCATCATAGACAAACCAATGGGTTGCCATTAGCAACAGAGTTTTGAAGTCGTTTACCGTTTGTATAAGATGGTGTTTTGTTTAGTAGTTAAGTGTGGTAGTACATCTTTGCGCGATAAAAATGTACAACTAAATTAAAACCATTTTTTAGACGACTACCCTCCAAAGTAATCATATCACAACACAAAGTTGTGTCCGAAAATGCAAAATATCATAACTCTTTCAAAACTGTTGTGATAAACCTCAAAAGTAAATAGTTTACACTCATATCGTCTTAGTTACACTTAGCAACGACCTTCGCATCCATTTTTTACCACTTAATTTAAAAAATCAAGTAGGTGAATGTCTACCGAATTTGACATGTTATTTATTTGAAGCACAGTAAAATAAAAACTAAAATCGTTTTCGCGTTTAAAATCTTCAAATTACCGAAAATGTCGAGCAGTAGCGATGAATGTAACATCCAATTAACACTGCGCTTAGTTTTGTAAGAAGCAAAAGTTACCACACTAGAGTTGCAAAGTTGTTTTTCTTAACCCTTAACAAATAAGAACGTAATTTTGTATTGTAGTCGTCTAAAAAATAGGCGCAAAGAGCATACAGGGAGTTGTATCCAAATCATCCAACACCCGCAGACAATACGTTCAGACGTATTTACCAAAAGGTAAATAACACGGGTAGTTTAATAGAAAAAGACGAGTAGTTCATGCAAACAACGAAGATCAATTAGGTATACTGATTTATTTGGAAGGTAAGCCCTATTATAGGTATTATTGAAAAAATTTTTGAAACACTATATATATTCTGAATGTAGTATAAATAATGCAGCAGGTAAGTTAAATATAAGTTACTCTAAAATACAACGTACGTTGAAAACTAACAACTACATACCATATAAAATTTTACCCGTACAAGTTTTGACAGAAGCTCATAAAAGGAAAAGGCTTAAGTTTTGCCGCCAAATGCTCCAAAATGCCTGATTATTTGACTAAAATATTATAGACCCATGAATCATCCTTTTCTACGGCTGGAGTTTTTAATAGGAAAAATCGTAGGTCATGGGAAAAGAAGGAGAATAAGAAAAATTGATAAAATCAATAAAAAAAACCAGGAAGAAAAACTCTAGTGATGGGTGGAATTTTCAGAAACAAAATTGTTGGACCCATAGTTTATGATTTCATTTTAACTGGAGTTACTTATCTGGAAATGATTCTTCCTGAAGTTGAAAATATTCTTGTAGAGAATTTTTCGGACGTTCAACTTCAGGATATGATTTGGATGCAGGATGGGGCAGCTCCGCATAATGTCCTACCTGTTCAAGAGCATTTAAACAATGTATTTTAAGTAAGGATAGGGAATAATGGAACCATATTATGGCCTCCTAACAGTCCGGATCTAACCCCTATGGACTCATTTCTTTGGGGGTTTTTAAAAGACATAATAAATAACAATAATGACTGTATTCAAGTCATGAAAGACTAAAGTCAATTAGAAATAAATACTCAAAATGTATACAATCAAGCCATTTCTGATGCAATTCAAAATATAATTAGACGTTTTCAATTATGCATTGAAAATAATGGTGGACACTTCGAACATCTTTTATAAGTTATTCATTTTAATTAAATGTTCACCAAAACTGATTTGTAGATGCACAACTTTTATTTAATAACTTAAGAGCGGTGTAAGACATAGGTATGATATGGTATATTTTTGAAATCAAAAGAAAAATTTAATAATATACAGGGTGTCTCATTTAAAAAAACGAATTATTTTTTGTGTTCCCTAAACTACGCACGCCACTGTACTTTTGTTAACGTTATAATAAAACTAGTTTATAATCACACAACTTTTATTTAAAAATTTTTTTTGAATATGCAATAATAACTGATAAGGGCTGGGACATTTATAATGAATAACCCTGTACACATTTTTAGGACCTGGTCGCGACTCGCAATTATCATACATCCCAACTACGTTTCTATTTAATGACCCCTAGTTTGTCGTAGCTCCAAATCCTGAGTTCGATCATAACGTGAAACTTTGTCTTAACTTTCAATTTTTTATTACAACAGCCAATTTGATCACAAGTCTTCTCTATATTAATATTATTAATCACTAGCAAACCCGGCGAACTCCGTTTCGCCACCAGATGGCTTCTGTTTTATGTTAACATTTCGTTTGGTGATTAAAAGATGAAGAAAAATTTTTTTTGTTTTATATTTGAAAAGGAAAAATTTTATTTCATTTCACAACAGTAATGAATTCATTTCGATTACAAAAATGAAGTGTTATTTAGTTGAACTTTCTAAGTAAATGAAAGTGAATCCAAAGTAAATACTGAATCGAAGCGTTATACGTGTCCGCAAATTATCCGTTTCATTGAAGTGCACTTTGGTAAACCACATTTTTGTTTTTTGGTCTGACGTTAACACAAACAAAGCGGATGGTTTCCAACTCGTGAACACGCAACGTATAACTGCCCATGTGAAAAACAATGATTTTCTAAATTTATCCCGCAAACACTAAGCGATTGGCCTTGCGACTTGTTAATTGTCATTGCGACGCAACCGGCGCCATCTACTTAAAATATTGGTTTGTAGTACATGCTATATATCAGAGATGGCGCTGTATGTGAAAAATATTTTCCCGCTTTTCTGTTGACATTTTTCCTGAATTTTCTTTGCTATAAACCTCCGGAGCCCGAGACCTTTCCAACGAATGCAAAACCGTGGAAATCAGGAATGAAAACCCGACTTATTTTTATATAGTAGAGATAACGGATCAGCCGCGTTGGTTGCGAGGTTACAATTTTTCTTGATCGAGGTACTCCCTAGTGGCGTTAGTATATAAAGAAGATTATAATGCAAAGTGGACGTTACAATCGGTTGACTTTTCTGTGTGACTCTGTTAATTAATCATGCCCTTTATCGACCTGGGTTATGGGAGACGTCAACCGATTATATCCAAAACCGATAAACAGGTAATGTTAATAGTTGTAGTGGAAAGCTATGATCAAGTTGAGCGTTGTGATAAATTAAAATATTGAAAGGTATGACGATGCTTGGCTTGCAATTTAGGATGAAGTGGGAAGTTGTGAGTTAAAATTTTCGAATTCAGTTGTGAAAATTGTGATCTGGGCCCAAATTTTTGTCTATTAGTGTACCCAAGATGATTTTGAGTTGTAAGGTCCAATTTGATTATTATTTTAAGTTTTGAATGAGAAGAAACATAGTAGGAAAACCAACAAAAAACAATTTTTGTTTCTTTCTGTAAAGTTTTGAATCGACTATTATTCATTCAATGTTTTTGTTATCTCATCCAGAAACAAGTCATTTACAGACCGTCGATATTATTGCTAGCATTATCTATGACAATCATACTAGTCAACATTTAAACTTTGAGATTTTAATAATTTGATACACTGGTTACCAAATGCAGATACCAAATTAATAAAAAAAAACCTTAATTTCAATTTCATTTGGTTCTTTGTTTTTAATTGTATATTTAATTTAACTTCCAAGACACATCAAATTTATTTTAAGAGTTTTGAGGTATCAACATAGTCCCGTGAGAAAATTAAACATTAATATAGGAGAAAAATTGTATAAGCACATCGAATGATATTTTTCCATGAAAACGAACAAATCAATAAAATGGAAATATTTAATATGACCCAATATGTGAATAGTAAATTTATTTAAAAACAAGTTAAAAAATGTGAGAAGACTCTCAGTATCCCTCAGTACTGTATCAAACTGACAGTTTATATCAACAAAATGTATTGGTTTGGTTTCCAAGTTCGCTTTTACAATCAAATAAACAATCATTTACCTTCAAAATTTTGTTGAACATTCACTGGACTGATCAAAATGCCGCACTATTAATAAATTGACTTGTAAACGAAACTTATCACTATGATAACACTGAAGCAAATACGATACTACACTCTGATTATAAACCTAACAATCAATTACGTCACGGAGGAAATTTGTCATCACAAGTGATGTGTACAAACATCAATTTCTAAAAAAATGTGTAACACCAACCGCAATTGCTTCGGAGTAACCTCCAGAAACAGTACTTCCAAAAATAGGTAACCCCACGATTATTTCAAGAACATGTAATAATAAACGAGTACACCATACATATGGACATTTTGCACGTATGTAACCCATACCTTATTTCCATTTTGGTAAAAATACGTTGTCTTTGAAGGTGGGAAATGCTTTTAACAAATGTAAACATTGTGTTGCTAAAGATGATGTCATTTTGCAAACATTTTAACAAAGGAAATCCTATAAATACTGAAACTCAAACACGCAATCATTTTCTATTTTTAATGCATAACATATAATTCTTAGTATAAGATGTAATTAACTAACCTGCAGATGAAATACCCGAGTCCATGGACACGGTAAGTGGACTAGAAACGGCGCCGGGTGAAAGTTCCGGCTTCTTTGCGATGGTGGCGTAAATACTTCCGTCTAAGGGTCCAAAAGTATGATTAACGTCTTCTACAACAAACATTATACTCAGCTTTAGCACAAGCAATTAATGTTTTAATTCAGAACAAACTACATATATTGTTTCCCTCGCAAGTTACGTTATATGCCAGATGTGAATTACAACAACGAACATGCTCTCAATTGACCTAAAAATATACGAGTAACCTAATTGGGAGTGAACTCGTAAAAAAATTTAAACGAAAATGTTACACACTTGTAATTGCACGAAACGTGCGCCGGTATTTCTAACGAAATTTGTATTAACGTTTTGCAACGTATATCATTAAAGAAGCAAATGTAGTTATTTTGAAATTAAATTACAATTTCTTCCCGCAAACATATAATTTCAATTAGATAAGTGCATTAAAATTATATACAAAATTATGAACGTGGAAATAAGTTTAAAAAAAAAAATGGCATGTATCAAAACAACCTTTTAAATTACCCTTGATGGCATAATAGTTGCAATTATAACAATTACGTAGGTAGGAAATACAATATACAAACAATTTCAATTAAATTTCCGCGCCCTTTGCTCTAATTAAAACTTAAAAATAAGGCCGCCTTAAGTATACTTTACCAGTACTTCCATTAATGCGACTAATTAATGCGCAAATGCTTTAATAATACCTATAAACTAGATTCACCTTAAAGTTTCAGCAAAATTAAATTTTGCGAAACACGTATTACTAAACTAAAAAAATTAACACCAAATGCAGCGCGTTTCTTACGAACTGGGAAGCTGAAGGACTACGTGCTTTACGATCTCATAAAAATTTTATTTTATTATTTGCATTACATGAGATGAGTGGTTTTATGTCGTAATGCGCTTTAAATATTATTGCATCAATTAAGAAAAATGCTCCAATTTCTTTGGCGATCAATTTTTTCCCACAATTTTTGTAGAATGAGATTTTTAACTAAGAAATAAGGACGAGTTATACCTACTAAACTTTCATAACTGACTTCAAAGAATAAACATACAGACTGTTAGTAACATTATTTCTCTATTGACCCAGTGGATGCGCTGGCTTCTTGCTGCTTTAGCTAATTGTTCAGGTTCACTTTTTGTTTTGTGTTGTTTGGTTTGATATCTTAGAGCAGCCATGTCAAACTCAAAGTCACTGGTGGGCCAAAAGCATGAAGACCATAGACTAGGTGGGCCGCAAAACCTAATCTTAAAGAAGACAAACTACTGAAAATCTTAACGAAAAAAAGTACTATTATGTTAGAAGTATATTTATTAAATTTCCAATAAAAGGACATTACAAAAACTTACAAACATTAACTTCTTTTGCCAGATATTTGACATCTTTTGTCTTTAATTAAGTTGTCTATTTGTGGCGTGAATTTATCGGCGGAAATAACTTTTAAAACTGCGTCCAAGTGTGCGTCCCTCAATCGCGATCTTGCGGGAGACTTGTTTCCTTTCATCAAAGAAAATAATTGTTCACACTTATAGGTACTTCCAAACATTGACAGGATTTTACAGGCAAGTTTTCTCATTTCTTGGTATTGAAAAGGCAAGTACTTATAAAATTCGAATGTACCAACACTATCAAATTTTTCTTTTAAATGGGTTTGACACTGAATCTCAATCACTTCCATCTGCAAGTGAGGGGGAACTTTATCAATATCGATAGTGAAAAGACCAGTAAATAAAGAAAAATTGTTTTCTTGGGACTTAAAATCCTGAAAACGCTTTTCAAATTCTGACAGAAGGCTTCCCATTTTCTCTGTATACATTTTGTATGATATTGGGCCACTTGTACTTTCCTGATACGCCTTGCAAGTCGGAAAATGTGACAGATTATCCACCGCTAACTGGTTTTTCCACAGCATCATCTTACACTTGAAAGCTTTAACATGATCATGCATATCTGTTATAACTTGACGTGGTCCTTGCAATTTCGTATTTAAGTCCGACAAGTGTTTTGTGATGTCTACCATAAATGAAAGATCTTGTAAAAAGGTACGTCGGATAATAAGCTGACATCTTGTTCTTTCACTTCCATGAAAAGGCGTATTTCTTCTTTGAGTTTCCAAAACCGATCGAGAACCATAGAACACGAAAGCCATCGCACTTCTGCATAATAAGGTAAACCAGTGTACTCACTTTCTAAATCACGTAAAAACGCACAAAACTGTCGCTGATTCAAGCCACGTGACCTTATGAAGTTTATCATTTTTTCACTGACTTTAAAACGCTTTCCAACTTGATCACTTTTGAGCATAAAACTTCTTGGTGGATTATGCAATGAACATGATGAAAATCTGGTTTGTCACTGCCCGTTTCTCTGATATTTGTTTGTAATATTTTAATGAAGCCATTATTTACTCCAGTCATTGAAGGAGCTCCATCTGTTGCAACGGAATACAGTTTTGACAAATCTAAATTGTACTTTTGCAGAAGTCCATAAACAGCATTGAAAATATCCTCCCCAGTTGTTGTATCATGTAATGGTACTAATTCCATCAATTCTTCATAAACGTTGATATCTCTATCAACAGCACGAAGAAAAACAGCGAGTTGCGCCACACCACACACATCTGTACTTTCGTCACAGGCAATAGAAAATGCAATGAAAGAGTCTGATTTTGTTTTTATCTGTTCGCTTATATTGGCAGCCAACTCGGTAACTCTTTCAGCGACACGCCTTCACGCTCCCGGGACTTACAATTTCCGCGGCCTTTACAAGGCACTCTTTTATAAATTCACCTTCAACAAATGGTTTTGAGTGTTTTGCGATCAACTCCGACAGTACGTAGCTCGCTTGAACGGCAGATTCATTTTCTTGCTTTGGACGTGTAAACATAAGCTGTTGATCTTTTAACCGTGATTTTAACTCTTTTAACTTTTCGTTTCTAATCATGCCTGTATACTTGTCAAACTTAGTTTTATGACTATCATAGTGACGTTTTATATTATATAATTTTGGGACACCGACTGTACTGTTACAAATCAAGCAAATAATTTTGTCTTTCACTTCACAGCAAAAAACTCTAATTCCCACTTTTCTTGAAAGATACGATGCTCATCTCCAAGTTTCCTCTTACTTCCACTTGGTTTTGAAACAGACATGTTAAAAACTTTACCCGAAATAAATAACAATAAGTACTGTTACGTGTTGTAACAATAAGTACGCAACTAAACTCGCAATTCTATCGCAACTGACTCATAACTGACTGAACAACTGAACTGAATCGAGCGGTATTGGCTTATATACGGATTGTGATTTCTCGACAGTTCTTTCCAGAATGTTCAGGTAGCGTCATCTGTGTTCTCGTGCGATAGAACTTTCCGGAACAAGCCAGGCTTTTAGGTTGAGCGCGTATCTTAATTCATCATCACAGTACTTTATTTTCGGTTTTTGACAGGCTCGCGGGCCGCATTACATGGCTGTTTTCAAAATTGATTCGGGGCCGCAGGAAAATGCTCAGTGGGCCGCATGTTTGACATGGCTGTCTTAGAGTTTACTTTCTTAGAAAGTGGATTAACTAATGTTTAGTACTTCATAGTTTTTGAAGCAAAATTCTCAGGTTTGATTATATTTCAGTGTTGAACATGAACATCATACCAAACATTACCAAATGCTTTCTGATTGATAACTGATGTTACATTTCAAAAAATATACTCTAAGTTGTGTATTACTTTCGTGAACAAAATGTAGTTTTTCTGGATTTTTTAGGTAAACTGAAATTTAAGTAAACAAAATGTTTTTATTATCGATGTCACAATCAATGATACTATATACTCTATTCTATCTACGGTAATGAATCCCATTAACGCATTAACACTTTGAAGTATGCTATTCGTCATCTATTTTGAAAAAAAATAATAAGTTGTGTGAAATAATCAAAACGGCTTAGAGCACCTAGCTTAGTATTACAACTACCACTCCAAATATTTTAATTTAGGGTAAATACCGGTGAAATAGAAAAAATAGTACGAAATAGTCAAAACTACTTTTGGTGTCGCACTCAGACATTTGAAGACCACCGTTTAGTCGAGCTTTAAATTTTATCTTCGTGCCGCAAAGTCTCGTTATGGAACTTGTTTTTTAATATACTATTAACTAAGTTATGCCAACAGATAACGGTAACGACGATAAATGTTTTTAAATGCACATCGTTATCTAAGCGATAATTTTAATGCAATAAACACTGAGTCGATAAAGTCAAGTATTTCTGTACAGTAGCATACACGCACGAAAGAACACCTGATGTGCATTTCGCATGTCGTTAGACACACATTTCACTTATATACTATTAACTTCATACTTTGCCTGAACTCCAGATAATATTCCATACCATACAAAAACTAGGTATTGTAATTGTATACATTACCAAGGTAAGGTATGTAATGATAAATGATTTCAATAGCTAAGCTATTGATACATGTGTCCGAGAAAAATTTTTTGGTGTTTTCCCGTTTGTGAAATAGACGCAGCAGTTTAGTGTTCCATTCCTTTGGGTAAATGATTGATAAAATATTTTGAACATTACCAAAATGAACCCCGTATTGTATAGAATCGACTAGACATTCCATAAAATGACTGAATTATATGCTTTGCCTGTAACATGTACAAAAAATACTCAGCGATTTCTTTTGGTGTTAAAATGATGGGTCTGATCTTCATTCAACTAACATTGCAAAGTTTTTGCTTGCCTACCATAATACCAAAACCTAAGGTCATTCGTTCAACAACACCGACACCTGCATTCGTCATATTGCATCTGAACCAACCACGTCGCCTTTGCCTAACAGTGCTAAGCCTGGACTAAATGACAATTTAACTATGACTTCAATAAGTGTATTATTACTGCAGTAAGGATAGTCAACGCTGTATTTAAAATCAATAGACGCAGCAACGGTTGAGCAAATAATATGTCATTTCAGGCGAAATCCTGAATCCTAATATGGATGTATTAGTTCTGCTGTGATTTTTGAATATTTAAAAAGTCTGACACACACGATGTAGTTTGGACTTAAACAAGTTAATAGTAAACGTAACTTCAAGAAGTTGTATTAAATGTTTGAGACGAAAACACAGAATAAATAATAAGCTACGCTTTAGAAGCGAATCTCCCACACGTGATCAAAAATTTAGTACTCATAAAGTGTAGGCATTGTTTAAACTGTACTAGCTGACCTGGCAAACCTCGTTTTGCACAAAATAGTTTTTTGATTGAATTAATTTCGAGCATTTATGATTCTACCCGCAATTTGCTTAAATAATACGCCACCTGTTGACAATTTTCGACTTTGTTTTGCTAAAACTTTGCATAGAAATTACGAACACACCCACAGAAGAAAATATACAATTTTGTCTAGTTGTTTAAGCAGGATCCATTTTTATATACAGAGATAATTTTATGTCAAAATATGTACTAATTTGAAAAATTCTGTTTAAAATTTAGTAATACTACTGCAAGTAGTAAGTATTATTCTGCGACCAAATGCAATATAAGTTGTCTAACCTACAAGACGTTACAGAAATTATTCAAATTATTTAAAATTACCGCTAAAAACAACCAAAACTATGCCGTCAAGGTGACTAAGATCAGACCTTCTGAGCGTAGCACATTATTCATTCTTTGTTAAAAGTTATTTTCCGTGCAGAAATTCGGTCTCGACGTTATTGTTGAGAGATCGTCTATTAGTCAACACTAATGCTACGATAGCACGAACCGGCAGTAGATGTCGCACCCAAGTATTAGTTATTATTGACCTTGTCGAAAGTTAACGTCGAGTCGGTGTTTCTATTTGCAATTTCGTCACTGTTATTATGATTTTTAATTCTTTGGCTTACATCAACGTGGTTATCACACAACGATCCAAGAATTATGAATTACAGGGTGTTTCGGTGAAAGCGTGCAAAAATTAAACAGGGCATAGGGGATGCTCTACTGAACAATTTGACGTAGGGAACCTGGGGTCCGATAATTCAGCTTAAAGAGATATGGAAGTAAACTTCTCTATCAGATTGTCTGTTTATTTGTACTATGACGTCATGATGCAGGTTTTCTGTACTTGCCCATGAGGTGGCTCTGTCTTGTCCCATGACAGAACATGCTCTGAATCAACAACAGACCCGTTTATTATTCAGTGCTATTCAGAATCTTGTACGCCGATGTCAAGATTGCATTGAGGTTGGTAGCCGTCACTTTGAGCAACTCTTGTAAGTTACGTTAACTGTATCAATGATAGTATTTGTAAGTAACCTGTAACTAATGTAAATAAACAAGTTGACAGTAATGTGATAGACAAGATTATACTCAGTATACTATTGACGCGGAGTAATACACCTGTCAGAACGATCGAATCTCCCGTATTGCAGTGGCGTAGGTACCTGATACGTTTGGAAAATCATATTTTTAGTAGGTAAATATATTATAATACTAAATTTTCCTTGATATGAATTATTATGTGGTTTCTTTTATTGTTTCAATCCTTACTTTGTGGAATCTATTTTTCATAGTAAATAATTTAATTCAGCAATATTCCACCGTTTAATAAGATATAAATAGATACAAAACTTTTCTAAAACACAGTATTTGAATATAAAATTAAACTCTAAAATCGATAAATGACAAATGTGTCGTTTCTCAATTTGTCTATTTTAAATTTTAATTTTATATAGGTACGTATACTGAGTTTTACAAAAGTTATGAATCTATTTGTATCTTATTAAACTGTGGAATATTTCAAAAAATTATTTACTATTATGTGGTTTGTTTCTTATTATTACAATTAAGAATTTCTAAATGAAAAATATGTTTAGTTTGTTATTAGCAATGAATCGGCTTGTTTGTTTGTGTGTTAGTGCAAATAATTTTGAAATGGAAAACTTTTCACCAGCAAAACGTGTTAAAAGTGGTGCGTTATCTGCTAATGAAAAAATTATAATTTTAAATGTGCATGACGCTGTTCGATGTCAACACCCTGCAAAAAGTGTCGATGATATTGTAGGATTATGTTCTGCAATGACGGGAATATCAAAATCCACCATTTATAAACTAGTGAGGGAAAGAAAAAATTGGGACAAAGTGCTTCACCCACTTCCATCTCCTGGTCGGCGCCCGATGGAATTAGATGATGCAATGAGGAATTCTGTCCGTAGAAAGGTTCACTCGTTCTACTTACGGAAAGAGATTCCTACAATCGATAAGATTTTACTAGCAGTAAATGAGGATGAAAATCTACCCCAAATGAGTCGTAGAACACTGTGGAAACTTCTTCGCAAGTTGAAGTTTACTTGGGAGAAGATAAATAGAAGATCCGTTTTAATTGAAAAACAAGAGATTATTACATGGAGGAGAAATTATCTTCGGGAAATAAGAAAATATAGGCGTGAAGGCAGGCGTATATTCTATTTGGATGAAACCTGGATCAATGCAGGACATACCGTAAAAAACATGGCATGATAATACCGTTACGAGTGCTCGACAAGGATTTATAGAAGGGCTATCGACAGGATTTCGACCGCCTTCTGGGAAAGGAACACGGTTAATTATTACTCATATTGGCAATGAAGATGGCTTTGTAGATGGTGGTTTGTTAGAATTCGAATCAAAGAAAACTGGCGACTACCACGAAGACATGAATGCTAATGTGTTTGAAGAATATTTTGAGCAGATGCTAGATTTGATACCCCAAGGATCTATAATAGTTATGGACAACGCCAGCTACCACTCACGAAGATACGAAAATTTACCTACCAGCGCTTGGAGGAAAGCAGAAATTATAGATTGGTTATCTGTTAAGAATATAACTTTTGAGGATGACATGGTGAAAAGAGAATTATTGGATATTGTTAAAGTTCATAAGAATAAGTATATACGTCATGTTATTGACGAAATGGCAAAGAATCGGGGCATTGAAGTACTGCGTTTACCACCTTACCATTGTGAGCTGAATCCTATAGAGTTGGTTTGGGCTCAAGTAAAGGTGACGTCGCTCGTAACAATACCACTTTTAAACTCGACGACGTGAAAAACTTCTGGAAAATGCATTAAACAAAGTAACACCTGAAAGATGGAAGAACTGTGTATCTCATGTCGTTAAGGAAGAAGACAAATGTTGGCAACTGGATAATTTAGTAGAGATAACATTGGAGCCAATTATTATATCAGTAAACACACAAGACAGCGATTCTGATTCCGAAATGGAAATTTCAGACGAGGAAGAAAGTTAAATGACCAAGCGTAATGTGCCTGAAACAGTGTTCTACTCTCTAAACACCATTTATTGTAACCATGAGTGAGTATTGTCAGTTATTTTTAAATATACCTATTTTACCTACTAATGTCTTGTTATTTAAATGAACATTTTTATGCCTGTTACTTTTATCTATTCATTTTGATAAGTTTCCATGACAACCACATAATTTTATAATTGAGCCAAATTTACTTTTTGGTGCCTAAAATCGGTCCCCACAAATTAATTGTAATTGTAATAAATGTACTGACGATATCTGCATTACTATTTTATTTTATATTTATGTCATATATTATTTATGTTATTTATTTTATTTGTATAGTAGATCACATTACAAATTTTACTTCTTACGTATTATATACCATTATTTTTGTATCTTGGTATAATACCCACATGATTCACGTTTCGTCAGTACCTGGGCTGATGGCAACGTGTTTAAACAGATTAAACTATTGTTCTTAGACCCTAGATGGGTCGATATGCTGCAAGAGCGGCACAATGATCGTATTTTGGTTTTAACGCTTGGGGTGAGTGCCCCAACAACTATCCAATGGTCTATTTACCATATACAATATCAGTAGTCGTTAAATTTTGCCGAAAATTAATTATATTGCTGACTAACCACAGAATAAATTGAGCACGAAACTTGAGTAAATCAATCTAACGTTTTTCCAGACGAAAAATTTAACCAAGAGTAGTATTTGGATGACAACATCATGAATAAACAGTAGTATAGTATTTCAATTTATTCAAAACATTAAATTTCCATTACACTTACGTCGTTAAACAAATGAAGATTTTTTATTGATTAATAGGAAGGACAATAAGTTAAATAATGAATTTATTGTTTCAATGGAGCAAGTTTATATTTATTTTATTTAACAAATTAAAGAGTTTTAAATTTTGAAAAAAAATGGAAAAGGTCGTTGATGAAGTATTTATTATGTATAGTTTGTCGATATAAAATACAAAAAATAGACCGATTTATTCGTACGAAAAGTGTTTTACTAGCTCGTAAAAATTGATTTTCACTCGTTAGTTAAAATTTAATTCTCAAAAGGAATTAATAAAAATTTTAAAATAAAATAACCATTTTTTGACCATTTCAGCTAAAATTTCAAAAAACCTGACGTGCTTGAGTAATTTCAAGGTCCGATTCGTTTATAGCTCAAAAAAATCTACAAGAATCACCCCCACCCATTGTTAAAACTGAAATAAAATGCAATCTCGCAGGTCGAGGCTAAGGCTATATTGTGGCACCAATCCGAGAAAATTCTCTATATCCATAGCTAGACGCACACGCCTTGTGCCAGAATATTATTCAATCCCAAGAGTAAGAATGTAATTAAATCTGATTTCAGAATTGTGAAATTTTATATTGGTTGTACATGCATGATTGTCCCAACATTTATTTTGTCATCCGAGTTTGTAAGTTTGTTTGTATGACCATATAAACTAAATTGATTTTGCAATGACTTCCAACCAAGAACAGGATTAACATGAATGATACTTCAAGTAGAAGTGGATATTTCCCTTTGACACACGTCATTAACAAACAAAATAATAATAGAACGTTATGATACTATTAAATAAGTGCAAGAAAACTAATCTGGTAATCAAGAATAAAATTCAACAAACGCAGTGGTTAAAAGTATTTCGTTAACAAACAACCGACTATAACCGTCGTCATGTAATTAATGTGGGCTTTCATTTCATGATTTTATTTGCGTATATTTCTGGATTAAGTTTTTATCTATATAGCATGTTTTAACATTTTATATAAAGCAATAGTTACCTACTTATTTTTGCAATAAACCTTTAACTACAGCAACATTATTTAGTAAAGTGCTTTATTGTTTGTAAAAATGTATGCAATGGATTAAAAATGTGCTGAACACCAATTATCTTAAAGAAAAACTGATAACATAATACCAAACAAGTGTATAATAGATTCCTATAATACGTAGGGTATCCCCTTGAAATAATTAAAGCATAGAAATTGATTATTGCCTTTGATGATAGGTATTTAGTAAGTCAATTTGAATTGGGTATTCAAAAATTTAAGGTGAGAATTACTGACGTACTACCAAATTTATTTAAAAAATATGTTGGAACCATTTTTAGTTAAAACAAATTGTATTTGAAAAATGAGTCAAAATCATTTTTAAAAAATGTTCATTTTTGCCACAGAATTATTAATTAGAAGAAGTCCAAATTAGTTCAAAATTTTTCTAAAATAAAAACTAACAACAGATTTAGTTTTAAATATGTAAAACCCTATGGGTAACGATAAAAAACGCACTATATGAAAAAAATCGTATTAGCAGTTTTTGACATTCGAATTCGAATGTGCCGTAGTTCTCTCTCAAAGCATATTTTTTTAATCATATACCTAACAAATTGAATTTCACGAGGACGCCATCCCTCGACCTTTGTAAAAGTGGATAAAAAAGTGTAGGAAAGGTTGACCACAGTGAGAGCATGGTCAACAGTAAGACAATTGTTTGTTACGGTTTATTTGTAAACAAACTAAAAGAAATATATAGCAGTGCTAGATGACCTACCGGCAGCTCCTCTTAGTCGGGAGTGGTCGTAGGTTGATTGTGAATCGTTCGAAATCGAAGCCTCTACACTGCTCGAAAAATTTATAAGGCGCCACCTAAGATGACGTATAAGAAATATCTAGAGCCACTAGGAACTTGTAGATAAAGAAACAAACCGTACGTACTGTAGGGAGAAATTGGCCAATAAGTCAATTATTTGCGAAATAATCCCGTCACATGTTTTTAATTTCAAATTGGCAACGCTGGTTCCCTTCCTCCTATCACTCAACGCTGTTAATTGCGGTTAAATCATTCAGTGAAGTTTTAAATACAGGACAGTGTTTTGTTGCCAGAGTAAGAGTGTGGATGAAAAATTGATTTGCATCCGGAAGACGAACTTCTGTATTCCCTCCTCGTACCAGCTACCCACCGTCTCCGTAAGGAAGAAGAGAATTGCTCGCTGAACTTCGTCGTCGTTCGGGAGTTTCCGCCCTCCCGAGGTATTTTTGAGGGCAGGAAAGAGTGATAATCGCTGAGAGCGATGTCGGGACTGTAAGAAGGGTGATCAATGACTCCCATCCGAATTCTGCGATGAGTGACGTTGTCTTCTTGGCAACATGGAGACACACGTTGTCCTGGGGCAATCAAACGCCTTGGTGGGAACGGTAATCGGAATGTCCATCGCGAATGGTTGCTACTCGAATACTGCGCGCGCTAGCGACTCGCAATCTGTAGCGCGTGGTGGAAGAAGGATCAACAAACACTACAGTGTTGCCAAATTTCACCTAGCGTGCCTTGTAAAAATTTACATGTGGGACACTCTGAGACGTATCTTAATAGACACAATGAGACTTCTCATAACAAAATAACCTGTAATTTTCATTGTATTCAGAGCAACGTTAAGTATCAGAAAACCAAAAAAAATTATAGCTTGCAAAGGAGTTTAGCAAGTATGCCAAACAACGGGGAGAGCGACACCTTAGTAACAGTAAGTTGTTTCATAAGTGCGGCAATACCACCAGCTATTATATATGTTGCGGAATGGTTCTCCTAGATGCCTAAGCTATTTCTTGAAGTTATGCGTTGCCTTATTAAGTACACCAACTCTTCAATAGACAATCCTACATTTCTGTTGTTTGACAATTATCAAAGTCATCTGTCGGTTGAATGTATTGCCCTAGCGAAATCACATAGTGCCACAATTCTTATATTTCCGCCACATTGTAGTAATCAACTTCAGCCCCTTATTGTTGTATTTTTCATTTAAAGCTCATTATAATCGAGCTATTGACTACTGTTTAATGCACCATCCAGAAATATCTATGAACGTATGATATTCTCGAATGTATTACTACTGCGTTTCAACATTCTGTGACATCAATTAAGATACCATCGGCTTTCTGCAAGTCAGTAATATTTCCGTTCAATTGTGACATTTTTACAGATTTCCTTCCCAGCGGTGTTACTGAACGATCTTTGGACGATCCGTCTCTACCGGTTTAAACACACCAAAACCTTCAGATTCTAATGAAACTAAGAATGCCGAGCAACAGTGTAACGTTTGAGGAACGCCATCTCAACAACCAGTTTTTCTAAAAATAAGTCCGGTAACGACGTTTTGGAGAAATGCATTCAACACTCTTAACAAAAGCTTCATTCTGACTAATACTCCAGAGAAATTCGAATTGGAAGCAAAGAACGCAAAGAAAAATAAACCAAAGGCAAGAACAGTTAAAAGAAAACTGTTAGAATCAGAGAGTACCCCATCAAATAATAAAAGTAAAGTTTCGGAAGGTTCTCGAAGTATGATGAAAACACGGAGGCATCGTTAACAGGATTTGAAGATCAGAGATGTGACAAAAGATGATTACGCCCTAGTGAAATTTAGTGGAGAAGTCAATAAAATACTTTGTCGGAAAAATAGCAAGTGAAAGAAACAATGACCACGAGTATGATATTAGTTACTTACGAAGAATTATACCAAATTTTGTTATTCCAATGTTGCTGAAATAATTTCAATTTGAAGTCAATTTTGGAAATATTGATCTACAATAAGTGCTGTCTCACTTTATACGGTTATATGTCTCTACTGTGAGACCACCATGGAACACACTGGAACAGTGGCCAGTCAGGTATAGTGGTCACTTTTAAATATTTGTTTTGGTTTGATGCGTGCAGGCCCGCCACCTAGTCGAAACGTTAAAGTATTTTGAAAATTAATTTGTTTAAAGGTGTGCTGTGCAGAAAAAATTGGTAAGTTTAAACACCTTTTATGCTTATAACAATATACATATTGAATGTTTTGTAAGTTTCGTGGTGTATTGTATAGTATTTAACACATGCATATCATGCAAATTACAATCTATCATTAAAGTAGAAAGTTTTAGGTCATGTTTTCATAAACAATGTGCTTTTGATACAGTGGCCACAAACGCATATAGGAACAGTGGCCACTGGTTTATTTTGCAAAAAGTAGTGGCCACTGTTCTTTTCTACAAAAGATAATGAGAGTAGATATTTTTGATTTCATACAATATAAATTTCAGATTGTAATATGCCACGTCCAGCGCCGAAAAATCCCGGTATTGGCAAAACTTCTGATAGCGATATATGATGTTATAAGGTAGATTATCTCAAAAGGCTGCTGCTTTAAAATACGATATTCCACGGACTACGTTCAGAAGATATATTAAAAAATGCCAAGAAAATAAAAATAATATAAATTGGACCTCGGACGTTCTTGAAGGAGCTCCCAGATTGACACCACATTATCGTGTAAATCAAATTTTTTGTATAGATGAAGAACAAGAACTCAGTAGTTACCTGCAGACTATGACCAAGCTTCATCACGGTCTTAATCCAAAAGGTGCTAGACAACTAGCTTACTATTTGGCGATTGCTAACAAGAAAAAAATACCTACTTCATGGGAAAACAACAAAATTGCTGGCAAGTTTTGGTTTAAAAGTTTTATAAAACGAAACGCAGAATTATCACTGCGATCAGCAGAAGCTACTTCACTAGGTAGAGCGATGGGGTTTTATCGGCCAGCCGTTGTAAAAATTTTTAGTAATCTCAAGACGATTTATGCGAAACATCATTTTACCCCTAGTCAGGTTTATAATGTTGACGAAACAGCACTAACAACTGTACAAGATACAGGGAAAGTAATAGCCAAAATAGGACAGAAGCAAGTAGGTCATATAGTTTCCAATGAAAGGGGTAACAATGTGTAATGTCATAAATGCTATTGGTAATTCGATACCGCCGTTTTTAGTGTTCCCTAGGAAAGATTATATGATTAAAAATGCACCACCAGGAACTCAGGGTTCCGCTACACCTTTTAGATGAATGACAGCAGTTGTTTGAACAATGGATGATACATTTTATAACACATGCTAAGCCTACAGAAGCGTCTCCTATTTTACTCATTATGGACAACCATGAAAGTCACGTTTCCTTAGCATCTATTAAGATTAGCAAAAAAAATAATATAATTTTGTTAACGATGCCGCCACATACTAGTCATCGCCTTCAACCGGCCGATAAAACTGTATTTGGTCCTTTGAAGAAATATTATTCGCACGAGTGTCAAAAATGGTTATTGAAGAATCCAGGAAAGAGGATAACAATATACGATATAGCAGAGATTTTGAAAGACGCTTATCCACTTGCTTTCTGTCCCAAAAATGTAGTATCAGCATTTCAAGCTACTTGGGCGTTTCCATTTAACGAAGACATTTTTAACGACGACGATTTTATGGTCGTAACAGTAACAGATATGCCAAACGTTGATCAAAAACAACAAGAACCAAACAATTTAAATGCCAGTGAACTACCAAAAATTGACATTCAGGCCCCTTCAACATCACGTTGTCAAGATAAAATAACAGAAACGCATCCATCTGAAGTTACACCCGAAAAAAAGATTGTTTCTTGTGAAACAGTAGCAACTGCCAAGGAAACAACTGCAAGTCGATTTAGTTCGCCTGTGTTACTGCAACCATACCCTAAAGCACCCACGATGCCATTAAAGAAACAAAGAAAGAAGAAGACTACTGAAGTTCTGACTGATACACCAATTTATAAAAGAATATAAGCGGAAACAGCAGAAAAAATATCGACGCCGAATATAGTTATGAAAGCCAAGACAACGGTAGTTTGATAGTCCAGTTTAGTCGGCTAATACAAAGAAAAAAAAGTCGATATCCAGTGATAGCAGTAACAGTAATATTGACTTGTCTGATGTTGCGGATTCCATGATGTTAGCCTATTTTCAGAATTAGATAAAATGTCTGACCATAACCCCGCGAATGGTGGAGGTGGATTCATTTGTTCTGGTGAGATTTGATACCAAAAAAACCTCGAAGTTTTATGTAGCACGAGTTACAGAAGTTTTTTCTTCAGATCAAGAATATAATGTAAATTTTCTACGACTTAAAGATTTTGCCACGATAGCAAAAGAAGACATAGTCCTCATTTTGCCCCAACCAATAAACACTGATGCAACAAAACGAACAGCAAATTTGTTGACTTTTAAAATAGATTTATCACCTTATAATGTTTGTTAAGGTTTAATATTTTTTATTTGTTTTTATAACTTTTTGATAATAAAATATGTGAATTACAAATAATGACCACTGCACCTTATCTTTGTGGCCATTGTACCAGCTGGTTAGGTACAGTGGCCACATTTTTTACAAAACTTAAATGATTAATTTTGCATAACCTATGTGGTTTGTGGTTTTACAGTGTATATTAATAAGTTAACAATCCGTTTAACATTTTTTGGGCGGATATTCAGTCAGATATAGGGTAAAGTGCCGTAATATGAGACCTCTCCTAATATGAGACCCCCTATTATTTTTGTTGTCAAGTGCGCTATCTACAAATGACGATTTTAACATAAAATGTAATATAGTAGAACACTACAATATTGTGATTTTTCGTTAGTTTATTGCAGTTGCACCAGGTAATATGTCAAAAAGTGTTCAAGTCGTTACTATTAAAATTCTAGTGCTATATTTTGTATGATAATTACTAATTAAGGTGAGTTGTAAGATCTTTTTATTTAAATCATCAGACAGTAGATATATGGAACATTAAATTATGCTAGTTAGTATGGTGAAAACTAAGAAGGGTGTCACTTTAAATATTTTTTATTATGATAGAGTTATGTTTCCTAATATGAGACCCTGCGTGGTTCCTAATATGAGGAAGGTCTCATATTAGGAATCTAAATCAGAGAATGGTTTTCATTATTAACCAAAGTATGAATTTTTCAAAAACATGTAGACGCATTGTGATATTTTGCAATATTTATTTTTTCTAGATGTCTATAAATACGAATAAAACCCTAAACGTAAACAATGGGACAAACATAACATGATATTAGCTGTTAAAGCTGTTCGAAAACGTGAAATGGGATATAAAACCGCAGCTAGGCAATTTGGAGTTCGAAAGGCACCCTTGAGCGTTATGTGAAGAATACACAATTCAGTCCCGAGGAATTAATAGCCACAAATCTTGGCAGAAAGCCTGCTTTAGGAGCTACTTTAGAATCTGAGCTCGTAAAATATTGCATAGATATGGACGATAGATTTTTGGATTGAGAAGATTTGATGTAAAGCACATGGCTTTTGAGTTAGCAATTCGCAATGGTATCCGACACCCGTTTTCAGTTGTAAAGGGTTCTGCAGGAAAAAAGTGGCTAAGAGCATTTTTAAAACGACATCCTCAATTGTCGATCAGATCACCTCAGGGTATGTCTAACGCAAGAATTAACGGTTTTAATCGTGACAGTGTAGCTAAGTTTTTACCATATATCAGCCCGAATTAGAAAAAATTAACTATAATCCCCATAGATTATATAACACTGATGAAACGGGCATAAGCGTGGTACAACATAAGCGGAGCAAAATTATTTCCGCAAAAGGCAAAAACAAGTATCTACATTAACGTCCGCAGAAAGGGAGGACTAATCACGATTGTTACATGCATGAATGCTATGGGCATGTACGTCCCTCCACTTATTGTTTGGCCTCGTAAAAATATGAAAATCGAATTAATGGATGGCACACCAACAGGATCCATCGCTGCATGTCATCCGTCAGGATGGATCCAAGCGGATATATTTACTCGTTGGTTTGATCACTTTATTAAATTCTCCAAGCCTACTGCCGAAGAACCCGTGTTGTTGGTGCTAGATGGTCATTACTCACACACACGTAATATTGAAGTCATCAACAAAGCTAGAGAAAATCACATCTCGATTGTTTGTCTGCCTCCTCATAGCACACATAAAATGCAACCCTTAGATGTTGGCTTCATGGCACCATTCAAAACATATTATGCTCAAGAGATCGAAACCTGGTTGCGAAACAATCCTGGTAGGGTAGTAACCCCGTTTGTTATTGGAAGGTTATTGTCTGCGGCTTACAATAGATCAGCTACTATGGAAGTGTCGGTAAATTCATTTCGAAAAACGGGTTTACTTCCTTGTGATCCAAATATTTTTCGAGACCACGACTTTGCTATCCATAACGAAATTGAACCAGAAGAATCTGAACATAGCATTGATAATCGTCCAAATACTTCTGATGATCTTAGGTCTAAAACATCAAGACATTCTGAAACATCTTATGATCTTCGACCTTGCACACCAAAAGATTTTGGAACATCTGATAATCCCCTCCCCAGCACCTCGAAAGATCCTGGCCCCAGAACACCAAGACATTCTGGAACATCTTATGATCTTCCTGCCATAACATCAAATTTCTATGGTCGCTCTAATAAGGACTCTGCTGGATCCACCACATCTGTTCTGCTTAGTCCATCACAAATCAAACCCCTTCCAAAGGTCAGTAGGAAAAGACAAACTGGACGTGAAGGGCGTGCAGCCCACATTACTTCGTCTCCCTACAAAATTGACTTGGAGACAAGTTTGGATAAAAAGAAAAAGCAAGAGGAAACTATAGCAAGAAAGAAAGTCACAGTTACGAAGAAATTAACATTAGATGATGGTAAAACAAAGAAAAGAAGAAGAAAACCCCAACGCCGGTTGATAGTGGCAGTTCTGACAGCAGTTGCACAGAAGAAGTTCCACTAATAGACGAAAGTGATGACGAACATGACATCGATGCGGAATGTTTATTTTGTACTGGCCTTTACTCTGCAGATCGTCATGGTGAACAATGGATTCAATGTATCAAGTGTTACCGTTGGGCACACGAGCACTGTGGGGTTGAAAATCCAATATTCATGTGTCCAATGTGTACAAAAATCCAAAAATAATGTTTACTTTTATCGGTTTTTGTATATTACATGCAGGGTCTCAAATTAGGAATCCTTTTTTATTTTCAATAAATTTGCAAATTTGTATGTATATTTATTTTTAATAATAATTTAAAATAATACGACAGTGTCCTTTTTGTACCTGAATACAAACTCACGTAGAAGTATTTGAACGTTTTTATTTCCTACAAATGCTATTTAGGTCAAATGTTATGAGCGGCTGAAAAAATGGGTCTCATATTAGGCTACTTTACCTTATTGATTTTTATTAATGTTATTATGAAGGTACTCTAAACGTGGCCACTGTACTAGCCTCTCCGTTACTTGTAACTTTCTCGGTTCCTAATTTCTTATTTTCATTTTGTAAATTCTGTGCTAAGAAAGAAAATTATCGTTTCTAACTTTTTTCGGGAATTTAGTTCCTATTTTCGGTAAAATGGAGATACCAAAAAAAAACCTTACCCTATCTAATGAAACGATTAATATGGTACCTAATAATCTGAACAATAAATTCTGCAATAAAACAAAGATTATATTACAAACTCTAATGCACGTTCAAGCACAAATAACGGCGCAAAAACCGATAACACGAAAAAATATCATAAAATATTACCTGACATTTTGAATACAGTAATTAAATCACAATTAATTTTCAAAAACAAGATCCTACATACATAACATATGCAAATGTGTAGGTATGTGTTCCAACTAATTAGGTTAAAACGCGACATAAACTGCGTAATTATTTAATCTGTAAATGAAGATATAAAGATAAAAAATTTATATTTATGTTACATATCTCATTTTGTTTGCCTTTTTTAAGTTTAATAAACGAATAAAGTTAAACAAACCACTTCGGGCATAAAAATTCTTGTACGTCAAAGAAAAAAACAATAAAATTAATTCCATACCCACATAATGTAAAGATTGGATCGCATCGTTGTGCTTAACGAATATTTACATGGTATTACCGCATTCACCTACACGCAGAAACGTTTTTATTTAAACTCCGCTCGTTATTTCGAATTTGGACAACTATCTCGCTTGCTATCTCTTCGATATTGAGTGGGAGATATTGCTAAGTAGGGATTGTTAATGTTAAGTTAACACAACCTACACATTATATTATTAATATTATTATTGCCAATGTAATTGATACAGTTAATCAGCAATAAAGATATATGGATATACATTGTTAATTATAATTTTCTATTAGAAGAAAATGTTAATTGTTTGTAAACACAACTATTATAAAAATAATATAATGTAATTTCCATTTGCAAATTACGTCCCACCATTCATGAAGAAATTGGCTAAATTCGCAAATAAATATTAAGTAATTAAATTAGGTGCACCAAATTATGTAACCTAATGTTTCTAAAGTGGAACTTTCTAAAAACCATTTTGCAATTTTTTTGTTGTTACTTAATTATTCTTAACCTTTTACAATGATCCCCACCTCTTAAAATTTCAAAATATTTTAGCAGTTCTTCTTCCCATTTAAAAGCAACAATTACTATAAAAATTGCTATGAGCTTCTTCGCTAAGAATCCCCTTGAAGTTAAACCGTCTACATAAAAATCATTGTGGAAACAGTGTGTTATATAACTAATTTACATATATCAAGTAAACATTTGTTCTGCAAATTAAATTGCAAGAAAATTGCTCAATTAAAACGGTTCGAAGTTAGAATTTAAAATGCCACAGAGATCAATTTTTTTGGGTTCCAAATATGTAATAATACCTTTTGTTGGTGCTAATCTACTATTAAATAATTATTATGCGAGGATGGATTTACCAAAAGTAAATGCGTAATGAGGGAGTTTCGTTTTAAACGATTTCAATTAATAGCACGCAATTTTTTTCACTTAACGTGATCCCACAATCACTTCATTCGTTGGTTCATTATATTGGTCATTCGCTTTGCAATTTCAAAACTTTTTCTTTCACTCGTAGCTTTCATAGGTTTTTGTATAAATACATAAATTACGTTACTTTTCGCACATTTCGAATACAAATGTCTGCTTTTACATAATTCTTAAACAAGTAGAACAATAACAAAAGCGGTTTTCAAAAATAATAAAATACATTCTATAATATTCTATGCGTACAGTAAACGTCAACTTAGAAGTACATGTACACTGATGAAATTTAAAACTTGGACACCACAATTTCTGTAAACAAAAGTTTGCACATTGTGAAGCGGGCTTAAGGGTATCATTTACAATTCTAACAGCAGATAGTCTCAGCAGGGGTTATCTTATAGAAGGACTGTAGAATGAATCATTACACTAAGCACGTTTTAGAAAATAGGTAATTTACGTTGCTTACTTAATTTTTTTCTTTAAAGAATATATTTGAAGGTATCGCTAATTAAACACCATAGCTCGATTAATTACCGAATCAAAATTTTGTTTAGAAAATGTTTACAAAATTAAATTAGAAATAATTTTAATTTAAAAAACGTCTACAAGCAATAACTTTTAAATTAAATCAAAAAATTAAAAATGGTTATATAAGTTGACTGATTATTACTTACTTTTAAATAAATCTAACCTACTAATTATTGTAAGTTATTAAAAAAAATCATTAATCTCTCTATTCATAATATTTAGTCCTTACAAAATGTATATCATCGGCTTAATCGGCAAAGTGCGTAACTCCACATTTTTGACAAAATGACTTTTTGGTGCCATCTGTTAGAAAATATTACAACGCACCGACTAGAAAAATCCGTATATCCAAAATTAAATGGGGCTCCTTTACCGCCAATTTCAGTCGGCAAAATCCGTAAATCCATTAGTTTGGTATGGTATTTCAAGGTGACGACGTGTGTAGTGATTATTAGCATAGTTACAGTCATAATAATATCTGGATTTAAATTACTAGTTGTTAAAAGGTAAGAGTAACTATTTATTTATTAGGAAAATACTTTTTAGAGTTAATAATAATTATACTGGAAGTAAAGATGAAATATTGTACGTAATGGAGTTACGCAGTTTTCTCGTGTCATATTTTTAATAATAATTATATTTGCTAGGGAGACATACGTACTTTTCTCCACGTTTTTTTTAATTCTAGATCATGGCGAGACGAATTGATAAGATCTTCAAAGCATTGGAACTATTGGAAGTTAGTAAAAACGATATTAACGAAACCCCAGTTAATAAAAGCGTCTATAAAAAATCAGTTAGCGACGATCCAGACTTTAATCCAATTTTAAACATTGTGACAGCTTTAACTCAGATCTATTAAGATCTATAGAAGAAGCCGAAGTCGTGTTTTTAAACGATGATGGTAAGTAATAAAATTCTATGTAGGTAGCTATATAATATTTTACAATTTCCTTCTTTCTTCTTTAGTCTAGTGTATTTTTGTATCTTACTCTACTTCTTCTTTTCAGATAAAATAAATGATGTTATTGGCAATGCAAGTCTAATAGGAACGCAAATTGCTATGCCATTTAATAGACAATTTAAGGGTGTGCAAAGTATCGAAATTGTGGTTGCTGAATCCAATAGAACAAGTAGTTTAAGTCATGGAAAAAAAGAGGTAGGCACAATATTTTTAAAATTCTCGTCTGACCATGCAATTTCTTTTTAGAAGAAACAATGGCTTCAAATAACTTCAGTATGGAAGTTAACCAGTTATTTGATGAAATGCCTTCCTGTTCATCAGTCCAGTCTAATGAAATTAAGGTAACTTTCGATATTCAGGCACCGATTGAAGAGAACATCTATACAGAATTGGATATCAACGATCCAGACTTTAACCCAATTTTAGAAGAGTGTGATAGCTGCTCTGACTCAGAAAGTGACACTACTGCAGCTGTAATTAAGTTGCCGGACAACATATTGGAAGATGAAACTCCAAAACGAAAACGTTCAACAAAGTACGAAATAAAAAGAAATAATTGGCATGAAAACAAAAACAGAGTCAATAGAGAAAAAGGAGAATCCTATGTAGGAAAAAAAAAGAAAATGGAAAATGGAGGTATGATATTGTTCAAGAACCAAGATCGCTAAAAGAGGCCTGTCACTGTAAATTAAGCGCAAATCAAAAATCTATTTTGAAATGTAGACAGATAGCGGAAAATGAGAGAGAAATAATTTTTAAGCAATTCTGGAAAAAGTTCACTTGGGCAGAAAAAAAGATGTTCGTAAAAACCACGTGATTGTAGAAACCACTAGCAGAAAAAGGGGAAATAGGGAAGTTTCAGAAGATCATATTCCAATAAGTTTTATTTAGGGAAGACCAGACTAAGAGTGTGTAAAAAATGTTTCTTAATACTTTAGGGGTGAAAGAGTGGGTCATAAAAAATGGGCAAAAATAGTCTAGAAAACAGCGACAAAGGTGACAAAATCCATCTAGACCAGACTGAAGTACCTGATAAAATTAATACTCCTGTTCGTTTGCTGCATAATTTTTCGACGCTCTACCAAAGTTAGAGTCACATTACTGTCGGCCTTCCACTGCTAAGCTCTATTTAGAACCTATTTGGAATTCTAAAGCCCATTTATATAAAATCTATCAAAACGATTACTGCAAGACAAACAATGTAAAACCTGTATCAATTGCCACATTCCATAAAGAATTCGATAAAAAACGGTTGTCACTTTTCAAACCGAAAAAAGATCAATGCGACAGTTGTGTCGCTTATGAAACAGGCAATTTAACAGAAGACAAGTACAACGAACACGTGACATTAAAAAATGAAGCAAGACATGAAAAGAGTGCGGATAAGGAGTCTCAAAATGAAATTTTTACAATGGATCTTCAATCGGTTTTGCTCTCTCCAAAATCTAATGTTTCTTCGCTTTATTATAAGACGAAATTGATCGTTCATAATTTTACGCTATTTGACCTTAAGCGCAAACAAGGCTACTGTTATCTTTGGAATGAGGCTGAAGGCGGATTAACAAGTAACGAATTTACAAGTATAATAATTCATTTTTTAAAGGGACATGTAGAAGAATACCAGTTAGAAAACCAAAGTGACATTAAAATTATATTATGGAGTGACGGGTGTGGATACCAAAACAGAAACACCACATTATCAAATGGTCTATTCAATTTTGCATTGGAAAAAGGTGTTACTGTGGAACAAAAATATTTACATAAGGGTCACACACAAATGGAAGTGGACAGCGTCCACTCTGTTATTGAAAGAAAGATTCGAAACAAGAAAATCAATATTCCCGCAGATTACGTATTTATTTGCAAAACAGCATGTCAAAAACTCCTTACAGAGTTGAATATTTAATGCATGACTTCTTTAAAAATATGATGAACTCCGGTATTTTAAATCTATTAGACCAGGAAAAATCGCTGGAGCACCATTGGTAAATGACCTAAAAGCATTGAAATACTCAAATGATGGAGTATTTTTTAAACTTCGTCATTCAGAACAAGAATGGCAAACTCTTCCAATAAGACTGAACATAAAAACCATTCGCGCAACTAATACAGATAACTTACCGAAATTGCACAAACAGAGGCTAAAAATTAAAGCAGAAAAATATGGGCACCTTCAACAACTTAAGTCAAGCATGGAAAGCGATTATCATGACTTCTATAATAATCTACCTCATGTTTAATTAATCCTTTTTAGTCTAAGTTCTGGTTTTTCCACTTTTATAAATAAAAATGCTTTAATGTTGAATTTTTCATTGTTTACTGTTTACTTTCATTGGTAAGAAAAATGCGTACCTCCAATTTTTAAAGTGAAATATAAAAGACAAAACTGCGTATCTCCATTTTTTAATTAAAATAATTTATTTATGTTATAATATTAACTACGCGTATAGTTTTTAGCACCTTTATGATATTTTCTAATCGACCAAAGCAATAACTGTAGTAAAATTTAATACAGTTAAAGGTAAAGTCATTTCTAAGTCCTTTTTTGTGTCTCCTGAAAAGTATTTGAGTATGGAGTTACGTATTATGCCGATTAAGCCGACGATATTTTATGACGTTTCATTTTTTTCTGTAGTTAATATAAAAAGTGAAAATAAAAACTGAATAAAGGTATTACTATATAAATAAATATAAGAAATCAATAATGGGTGTGACCTCCATTATTATTGATACATTCTTGAAGGCGTCTGCTCATTGACGCTATCAAGGTATCAATATAATTAATATTAATCGTTTCCCATGCGGTATCAATGGCTGCAATTAGTGCATTACGGTTTACTGGTATAAAATTTGGCCCTTGTTGTCTTCGGATAACAGCAAGTATTCGAGCCCAAACATTTTCGATAATGTTAAAATCTGGGCTTTTGCTGGCCAGGGTAACAGCTCCAAGTTATTTGCTTGTATCCAGTTGCGCACAACCTGCGAAGTATAGGGTCATCATATCCCGATAGTTAATTATCGAATGTTCCAAGAAAATATGTGTAAATAGTAAATGGAATCTACTAACGTAACGTTAAGTCGTTAATTATAGTTACATAACTCTCCTTTCATAAGATATAGTTCATATTAATATGCTTATTGTAAAGCTTCGTACACACCTGAACAACAAACCGAGGAACAAACAGAACAACGAACCGAACGGCAATCGGAACATTAATTTGGACGGTGCTACGTACGAATTTTAGAACAGATTCGCAAGTCCTGATTGTTCCACGAACGGTTTGCGGCGTTCCCGCAACTTGTCGGTTTTTTCTCCGACATCAAAGAAAATGCGCGCGAATGCGTTTGCAGGTTTGGACGAATCTAAACAAAACGGCGAACAAACTTATGCGGGAGAATTAAATTATTTATTTTTGTCCTCCCTTTTTGTGGGTTTGTTGTGTTTTAGGTAATATTATGGAGTTGACAGAAGAAAAATGTTTTAAATTAATCAGTGTTTAAGAATGCAAGAAAAAATGATGTCCCTATTAGCATCATTTGGGCGGGAAATTTCCAAAATAAAAAAAGCGAAGTAAATTATAATTTTTTACTCTTCTTTGTGCGTAAAAATTTGGTTGGCACTATCTTCTTGTTTTCCGCAATTTTCTCTTCTCAATAATAAATATATATGAACTGAAAACTACTGAAAATAATTATGGAACAGCACAAACGTTCCGTTTGTTGTTCGGATTGTGGAAATCATAAAAGATCGTTTGTCGTTCTGTTTGACTTTCGGTTCGTTGTTATGTTTGTTGCTCGGTTTGTTGTTCAGGTGTGTACGAAGCTTTACAACTTAAGCAACAATTTTTGGCGAATAAAGATTAGTTTGTGATGTAATATTAGAAACACAAATTTATATCATATCAAATTTATGACAACTTAAAACCAAGAACGTGTATGTTATTGCTAAGAAATTATTAAGGAAAAAGCGCAATTGCAGTGTAAATATTTATAATTAGATATTTTCGAAAGTTTATAAGTCCTCTATTGTAATCTTAATACTTAAAAGAAAATCCTGTCCATTAGCATTATAAGGAAATGGCTTTTACTTTATGAATAAGTTTCAATAACAATAGAATATCCTTGCTTGTTTAATTTACTTCCTTTGAGTCATATTGCTCTAAGGGTTGTTACATTGGTCATTAGAAGTATGTAATAAATAAACAATTATCTACTGTTTGAGAAGGGGTAGTGTGAACCAATAAATAAAGTAAGAAATGTAAATTCCATTTTAGTTTAAAATAATTTCAAGTGTTGTGAAAATGCCACCTCATCTCGGTGCTGATTTGAAAGAGCGGATTGTTTCGGAATTAGGGGCGGGCCGTAGCGTGCGTGAAATTTCACGTATGTTAGATATACCAAAAGGCACCGTAGGGCATTACCGAGTAAAATGGCCCATATTCATACTTCGCGGGTTGTGCGCAATTGGATACGAGAAAATAACTTGGAACTGTTACCCTGGCCAGCAAAAAGCCCAGATTTTTAACATTATCGAAAATGTTTGGGCTCGAATAGTTCCTGTTATCCGAAGACAACAAGGGCCAAATTTTATACCAGTAAACCGTAATGCACTAATTGCAGCCATTGATACCGCATGGGAAACGATTAATATTAATTATATTGATACCTTGATAGCGTCAATGAGCAGACGCCTCCAAGAATGTATCAATAATAATGGAGGTCACACCCATTATTGATTTCTTATATTTATTTATATAGTAATACCTTTATTTTAAAAAAAGTTTTCATTTAATTTTAAACTATAACTTGGTATCTTAATTATAATTATGTAATAAATTCTTGTCAAAAAACTAAATATATACGTTGACAATAAGAATTGCCTTAGTTTTTATTTTCACTTTTTATATTAACTACAGAAAAAAATGAAACGTCATAAAATATACATTTTGTAAGGACTAAATATTATGAATAGAGAGTTTAATGATTTTTTTAATAACTTACAATAATTAGTAGGTTAGATTTATTTAAAAATAAGTAATAATCAGTCAACCCAAATAACCATGTTTAGTTTTTGATTTAATTTAAAAGTTATTGCTTGTAGACGTTTTTAAATCAAAATTATTTCTAATTTTATTTTGTAAACATTTCCTAAACAAAATTTTGATTCGATAATTAATCGAGCTATGGTGTTTAATTAGCGATACCTTCAAATATATTCTTTAAAGAAAAAATTAAGTAAGCAACGTAAATTACCTATTTTCTAAAACGTGCTTAGTGTAATGATTCATTCTACAGTCCTTCTATAAGATAACCCCTGCTGAGACTACCTGCTGTTAGAATTGTAAATGATATCCTTAAGCCCGCTTCACAATGTGCAAACTTTTGTTTACAGAAATTGTGGTGTCCAAGTTTTAAATTTCATGAGTGTACGTCATGAATTCTACAAGTTGTCATTAGAACAATTCGTTTATTTAATTTCTTTTTATTATAAACGTTTGATGATTTATGTGTGAAATTTCAAGGGAAAAATAGTTCCACGAGCATGTGAATTTCAAAACCAGATCTCTACTGAAATCTTTAACATATAAATTTTAAATAAACGGACATTTTGTTCCTTTGAAGAGTACAAAATAAGAAAAGCTATAAAAATAGTGTTTGCATTAGATAAGAGAAAATAATGTAGATATGTGATGCCGCTGGAGTTACTAGGATAAGTTAGAATGATCGCGTCGTCAGCGTCATGTATTTATTCAGGCAGTAGCAACCAATGATTTAATGTGAGTGGATGTAATGTAATTGTATTTTTATCTGAATTATAAGAAGTGTACGATTTAAATAAATACATAATTCGATCCTGGCTGTGTTTATACTTATCTCGCGGTTGTAAATGCGGAACAAATACAACGATAAGAATCGTCGTAACAATATATTGACAACAACAAATTGAGCTGGTTCCACCACATAGATATTATAGGTAATACACTGAACATTTATATCAAGTTTTACTAACATTACATTTTCTTTATTATTATTATTATATATTATTATTAGACTCGACATCTAAAACTTCACAGAAGTCCAGTTGGTATAAAACCTAAGTGGAATTACAGATTTGTAGACAATATTTTATTTAGTACGAATTCGTATCCCTACTAAACATTTAAACAATCCAATTACGCGTGTTTCAACCTGTTACTAATTAACGGTAAAGGGTGGGTCGAATATTAGTCCCCTTTCTACTCTTCAACAGTAAAAATGTTATGGCTCTTCCGGGAACAGGATGAAACAATAATATCTTCATTTTGCATAAACACCAAAATAGAGTGTGTAAGAATTGGTGGGTGAATGTTATTTTATTTACAACCACTTTTCGTACAGAATTATTTAATTTGATATGCTTAGGTACGGTTTCCTCCAAAATTTTTTGATATTTAGGAATTGGTCCGCTAGGACCTCTATTTGGTAAACACGAAACTACTCAAACAGTTGACGTTTCGCCCTCCATGTGAACGTTTACTCAAATTGAGTTTAGAGTAATCGCGAACAACACTAAATATACATTAATAAACAAACCATGAGTAATACATGAATGTACTACAATTTCTATTTTATTCGAGTTATAAATCATTCAAACCATTTTCCTACCCTTCCAGAGATGCAGTTGCGAAGATTTCGTACCGCTTCCTGTTTGTATGTGATGGTGTGGTCGCCAATTTCGACTCTTGACCACGTTATCCAAAGTTAAAATTAGTGTATTGCCGATCTTCGCTCAAGCTGCCCGATTACCGGCACCGATCGAACAACGTCACAATTTATAACAAAAAAATTTTGTCGCGGTATTTCGAGTTCATATACGGAGTGTCCCTAAAAGATCTTTACAAAACTCTATCACGTATTTTTCAGACCAAAATAAGTCGATTTAACAAAACTTGGCTTAGCGATACTGTGGTTTCGGTGCAAACATATGTGGTATAGTTATGTAATAACCTTTTAGAGACACCCTGTATATTTTAATGTAATAATACAGAGTTGTAACATTTCGAATAAAATCGTACAAATCAAAATGACTCTGTACAGGGTGATTTATAATAGGTATAACAAACTTCGCTATCTGGTTTGGAAACTAATTTTAAGCTAAAAATTTAAATATCAACAGATTTCTTTTTATTTAATTAATAATATTAATTGTTAATGAAAAATTAATTAACTTGAAAAAAACAACTGGTTATGTAAAGCAAATATGCATTGCTTATAACACATATTCAAAATATCCTCTTTGAGCTCGAAATCAAGCTTGACATCTGCGAACCGTCGAGTCGTAGACACGCACTATTGTTGCGCAATCTTGACGAATTTCATTACATCTAATTGTTATTTGATCATGTAATTGTTCACGTGCGTTTATTTCAACCCTGTATACGCAAGTTGTATCAAGTGGCCTCAAAGAAAAAAATCTGAGGAATATAAGACCGAAGAACTTGGCGGCGAAATAATTAAATCCCCATGGCCAATCAATATTCATAAAATGTGCATGCAACTATTGAATGCCATGTCTTCCGTAAAAGAGCTGACGCGTCGTCATGTGGACGATCAAGGAGAGGAATATATTCGATCTTCTCAAACAGAGTTTCATCTAGAAAAGTTAGATAGTAATCGCACTAAAACTAGTTGTCTCAGGCTGTCGGAAACTGCTTGAAGCAAAATAGTGAAGGTTATCGTCGCTAGGAAGCTCGATTCATTCCGCTTTGCGCTTGCGCCAAAACACTTGTGAGTGCCATACAGCTACATGCACAGCAGTGTATTGTTTGCATAGGTGACGTTGTGGGTCTTTTGATCATTTGATCGTACAATCAAAAAACTCCTTTTCATCCTCCCGTAGTTCCTTCAACAAGCTTATGAGATCTCTTTTCTGATTAACTGGATGTGTCCAAAACTGAAGAACTATTCTTTCTTCTTCCGAGCAAATAACATAAAATATAAGTCAATAGTTACATCTTCATCACTCGTCATATTGCCTCACATTGATAAAACATTCTGCTTCTTTCCAGCAACGTGACGTGCACGTTGGTAGCTAAAAGATTTGTCTCCAACATGCTTATCTCGAGAAAATTCGTCGATGACACTTTCATCGCCTTTTGAAGATTCCGTAAATAGTAATTGTGAGTGCTATTAACGCCATCTCTAGTAAATTGGGTCTTATCGGCCCATAATATTCTGTTCAAAAATAATGGATCTTCGGCTATATTTTCTAACAACCATGTACAAAACTCTAGATAACCGTATTCTTACGGTTGTAATGTCTGGAGCGTTCAATCTGATAGGGGTGTCATTGTTCATGATTTAATGTTCGCCAAACAAAGTTTTGAGAAAGAGAAATGTGGTGTTATACAACACTGCATCAATTGCATTTTATTCAACATTGACAATATTGTCGTTAAAAAGTACGACTAAAATGTGCATTTAAGAAAATCTTGAAAAATATAGGGTGTAAATTAAATTAATTATTTTCATCTAGTTACCTTCCCCAACTGTTATTCTATACCACTCTGTATCCAATTTGACTAACTGACAGTGTCACGTTGAATCAGTTGTCAATTTTCAACAGGAGAATGCAAATGCACTTCCATATGTGGAAACGCATTATTTATTTTACATTGAATAGAAACTAAGGATGAAGAAACATTTATAAGCTTAATGCTGCGTCATTTTACCTTTAAAATCTGCATCAACATAGAAAAACTTTGCATGCGATAATTTATGTAGCCTGCTTCATCCATCCTCCAATTAGTAATTACTACCGAAACCGACTGATAGATTATTATATGTGATCCGCCCGATTCTTGTTGATTTGGTTAGAGTCACACATCTAAAGATGACTTTGACTGAAAATCCATATTTGAATTTAAATTGTACTTACCCACCGGCATTTTTGTTATAATTCGTTTTAAAATATGTTGGTAATACTGTTAATTTAGCGTTACATATACTTTAGGGACGCATTTGGAGGTTGTAAGCGGCATCTTGGTTTTAACTGTTAATTGTAATTGTACGTTTCATGTTATTAATATGTTGATCACGTGTTTCTTCGTTTGTTGGAAACCTTTACAGAGCTCGACTGGTGAAACTCGCCTGTTACCCACAGTGTTGTACACTGCTAACTGACATTCTGCAGTTTTAATTAGAATTGCATGTATAAATGATCTGAATTGCTATATTCTGAATCGGAAACATTTTTGCATTTTTTGTTCGTGTTTAAATATGAACTGATGAACGGTTTCCCACCAGGATATTCGTATTATATTTATTTCTGATGAATAATTACCTACAATAATATATTTATTATTTTGATACATGTTTTATTTATATTGTGTTTGTTTAATTGTTTGACGTTGCCCTAGAGTTTTGTCTCTATCTCTGTTTCTCCAGGTTTGTCTAGGTAGGCAAGCAGAAGGTGCCTCTTTTGGTTTTAAATACTTACATAACTTTGTAAAAACCTTCCCTTTCATTTAAAATGAATTAACGTTTAATTAAATTTACTTTATCTCCATGCTTGTGCTTTACTTATTGTCTTTAGTTTAAGCTTTACGCACTTTTCATTCGGGCAAGTTCGCTTCAGGTTTAGTGGTGGACGCCCCAAACAAAAAGATAAAGCATGTATGTAGTTTCACACAGTAAATGTCGCATTAACCAAAATATTGAAACCCTCCATTGGCGAATTAGGACAGCTTTTTTTTAGGCAGTTCTTCAAAGAACGATATTTTACATTGGCGATAACCAATGTTGTTTGAGCCTATATCCGATGTATATTAGTTAATTAATAAAGGGAATTCCGATAACGGATATCAAGCACAACAACCTAACAAAGGTCAAGTTTTGTAAATGCTTATGACAGAACATGGTTATTATTATTGTTATGACATCAATTTGTAAAGAAACAAGAAATTAAAAATTATCTTCAAGTACCTTCATACTATACTATAGTTGCAATTAGTGCTTGTGTGAACTACAACTACTATAAGTTACAAGCCTTAAAAAAGATGCGAATGTGCATCGGCTTTTGTTTACATAAATACCGCTATGTAAATGCTTTTAGGTCGGTATTTGCCATCCATTTATATAAACACATGTATGCAAATTGTATGTTAACACATGTACTTAAATTGAACCTACGATTTAAAGGACTATGTACGTTTTACATCCGCAAAGTTATACCCAATCCGTCTTCGTCGTATTACATGTGTAAAAACAACATAGTTGCTGTTGGACCTTTGTGCTTGACTGCAAGCGCTAATCCGATATTGAAATTCTATAAACTATAGTATACTAAGTTAATTTTAATTTCTTGTTTCTTTATGTTCAATTATAAATAACGAACATTGAAGTACAACAAAACTTTGACCTTTGGTTATCAGTTTACAATTTTATTTAAACTAGAATTACGTTCTTTCCAATTCAAGAGATCTAAAGATACCAAACCCGTAATTACTTTTTTAACAAAAAATTAAATTAAGTAAATGTGACCGAAATCATATATTTACACTCATGAAATTTAAAACTTGGACACCACAATTTCTGTAAACAAAAGTTTGCACATTGTGAAGCGGGCTTAAGGGTATCATTTACAATTCTAACAGCAGGTAGTCTCAGCAGGGGTTATCTTATAGAAGGACTGTAGAATGAATCATTACACTAAGCACGTTTTAGAAAATAGGTAATTTACGTTGCTTACTTAATTTTTTCTTTAAAGAATATATTTGAAGGTATCGCTAATTAAACACCATAGCTCGATTAATTATCGAATCAAAATTTTGTTTAGGAAATGTTTACAAAATAAAATTAGAAATAATTTTGATTTAAAAAACGTCTACAAGCAATAACTTTTAAATTAAATCAAAAACTAAACATGGTTATTTGGGTTGACTGATTATTACTTATTTTTAAATAAATCTAACCTACTAATTATTGTAAGTTATTAAAAAAATCATTAAACTCTCTATTCATAATATTTAGTCCTTACAAAATGTATATTTTATGACGTTTCATTTTTTTCTGTAGTTAATATAAAAGTGAAAATAAAAACTAAGGCAATTCTTATTGTCAACGTATATATTTAGTTTTTTGACAAAAATTTATTACATAATTATAATTAAGATACCAAGTTATAGTTTAAAATTAAATGAAAACGTTTTTTTTAAATAAAGGTATTACTATATAAATAAATATAAGAAATCAATAATGGGTGTGACCTCCATTATTATTGATACATTCTTGGAGGCGTCTGCTCATTGACGCTATCAAGGTATCAATATAATTAATATTAATCGTTTCCCATGCGGTATCAATGGCTGCAATTAGTGCATTACGGTTTACTGGTATAAAATTTGGCCCTTGTTGTCTTCGGATAACAGCAAGTATTCGAGCCCAAACATTTTCGATAATGTTAAAATCTGGGCTTTTTGCTGGCCAGGGTAACAGCTCCAAGTTATTTTCTTGTATCCAATTGCGCACAACCCGCAAAGTATGAATAGGGGCGTTGTCCTTTAACAACAAAAATACATTAAGAAATTTCTAAACGTTTCTAGCTTATTTTTTTTTAATTAACGGAGATTCTTATAAACTACTCGTAGATGTATCGCCTGGCGTCGCCCAAATTTCTGCTCCTTTCATCTCGGTTGATGATTTGCTCTTCTGTTAGTCCTGTATCGCTTATTGCTCGTTTAATACCTTCTCTCGATGTTCTTGTTGGCCTTCCACGTTTTCTTCTTTCTGGAGACAACCATTCAATCACTGCCTACTGTAGCTTTTTTTCTCCTCCATGTGTTTTACATGGCCATACCAGATTAGTTGCTTCTGTTCTATGTTCTTGATTATTGTGTCATCGACATTGATTATTTCTCTTACCATCTGATTTGTTACATGTTCTCTTCGGATATTGCTGCCGACCTTCTTAAGTACACCCATTTTCACTGCTTGAAGTTTTCTTTTCGAATTAATTCATTTTCCATACGTGTACTCCATAAAGTACTATACTTTTCACCAAGGCATTGTATATATTAACTTTTCCCTTTTTGGTAATTTCATTACTCCACCAAATGCCGTTTAACCTTCTGATTAAATTTGGTCCCTGAGTTATTCCTTGTTTAATTTCGTATCCATCTTTGCCATCTTTGTATATTTTTATTCCCAGGTATTTCTATTTCGTCTTCTTCTAATTCTAAATTTTGGGCTGGGCCTCCAACACTAAGATATTTAGTTTTATCTATATGCTAATGTTCAGTCCCTATTTCCTATATTCGTCTTTAAGTTTCCGCGCCATGTATTCTAGGTCTTCTTTATCTTGCATTATTACCATCTGGTCGTTCGCAAAGTGTAATATGTACAAGTTTTTCTCATTCCTCTACATTTTTTCTTCTATTGTTTTAACGTTTGCTCCATATATATTTTAAATAAATTGGGGGACTCGCAACCACCTTGTGTTAGACCTTTGCTACTTGTAAATCTTGTTCCTGCACGTACTTTTGACATCATATTTCTGTACATTTCTTCAACTGCTTTTATTGCCGTTTGGTTAATACTAGATTCTTCTATTAACTGGCGATAGTTTGACAATGGGTATATTATCGTATACTTTAGTGAGATCGATAAACAGCAAATGTAGTTTTCTTCCTGTCGCTATTTCCTTTTCAATTATTTGTTTGAAACAGAATATAGTATATTGTCTATGGTAGACTTCCCAGCTCTGAAGCCACTCTTTCCTCTGCTTCATTCCTTTTGTAATCTTTTTCTATTAGGTCCCTCAAGACCGTACAATCTACTGTTACAGTTACTCCCCTGTAATTACCGTATATCTGCCCCTCCCTTTTTATGTATTGAGAATATCCATCCAATCTTCCACTTTTAGAGTTATAATGGTTTTTTAGTTGATGCTTTCCTGAAATCTATTCAGTATTTCGGTTGCCATTTTTGGATGGAAATGGTTTGTAAATTCGTATTATTGTTATCCTTTCGTACACTATTGATACTCTTCCATGCTTCTGTACATTTTCTTCCCCCTATATACATCTCCATCTCTCTGCATTTTCTATCCCACTTTCCTTTTAAGTACTTTCCATTTTGCTCAGTCTTTTGGTCTTTTAGTGTGAAACCATTTTAGATATGATTTCTTTTTGTTCAGTACTTCTTCTGTTTTTTTTACTAGAATTGCCGTTCGGTTCGTTGTTCTGTTTGTTCCTCGGTTTGTTGTTCAGGTGTGTACGAAGCTTTACAATAAACATATTAATATGAACTATATCTTATGAAAGGAGAGTTATGTAACTATAATTAACGACTTAACGTTACGTTAGTAGATTTCATTTACTATTTACACATATTTTCTTGGAACATTCGAAAATTAACTACCGGGATATGATCCCAGATTTTAACATTATCGAAAATGTTTGGACTCGAATTACTTGCTGTTATCCGAAGACAACAAGGGCCAAATTTTATACCAGTAAACCGTAATGCACTAATTGCAGCCATTGATACCGCATGGGAAACGATTGATATTAATTATATTGATACCTTGATAGCGTCAATGAGCAGACGCCTCCAAGAATGTATCAATAATAATGGAGGTCACACCCATTATTGATTTCTTATATTTATTTATATAGTAATACCTTTATTTAAAAAAAAAGTTTCATTTAATTTTAAACTATAACTTGGTATCTTAATTATAATTATGTAATAAATTCTTGTCAAAAACTAAATATATACGTTGACAATAAGAATTGCCTTAGTTTTTATTTTCACTTTTTATATTAACTACAGAAAAAATGAAACGTCATAAAATATACATTTTGTAAGGACTAAATATTATGAATAGAGAGTTTAATGATTTTTTTTAATAACTTACAATAATTAGTAGGTTAGATTTATTTAAAAATAAGTAATAATCAGTCAACCCAAATAACCATGTTTAGTTTTTGATTTAATTTAAAAGTTATTGCTTGTAGACGTTTTTAAATCAAAATTATTTCTAATTTTATTTTGTAAACATTTCCTAAACAAAATTTTGATTCGATAATTAATCGAGCTATGGTGTTTAATTAGCGATACCTTCAAATATATTCTTTAAAGAAAAAAATAAGTAAGCAACGTAAATTACCTATTTTCTAAAACGTGCTTAGTGTAATGATTCATTCTACAGTCCTTCTATAAGATAACCCCTGCTGAGACTACCTGCTGTTAGAATTGTAAATGATACCTTAAGCCCGCTTCACAATGTGCAAACTTTTGTTTACAGAAATTGTGGTGTCGTAGTTTTAAATTTCATGAGTGTACATAGTTCTCCCCTAGTACAAGTTTATTCCTGTATCGGTACTTGTGAGTACATTGATGGAACCTGTACTACATTAGAGCCGAATAATTGGGCCAAAACGGCCGGATTGAATTTTATTTAAATTTCATTACTGATCCATGTAAAATTTAATTTTTTACTTATTTTACGTATAAAAGAAAAAATAAATTTGATTTTATTAAATTTAACTGTCTTCAAAACGTCACCCGCTCAAGACAAGATTTCGCTAATGAACCGACACCATCCTGCTACATTTAATTAGTATAAAAAAATGAGAATGGTTAACGTCGGTAAAAAAACAAAGAGAAAGTCATCTAACAAAAATTCTTTTTTTTAGTTCAACTTTTTAAGTCTATAATTAAATCTAATAGATGTCAAGTGTTTTTCCAGCTTGCTTATCTATTAAAACACACTAGACTAAAATAGAAATAGGTTAATATTCGTCTATTAAATAACTTCCTTCTAGATAAATCAATGAAATTAAAAAGATGTGGCGGAAATATAAATTCATAACTTGGCGGTAGATTGTATAATACCGCCAAATTTAATTAAATTAAAATTCAACTAGATTGAAAAAAAAGCATTTTTTGTTGGGCTGTTTATAAAGAAATAAACCCTATAAATATATATTAATAAAAAATAAACTGAAGCCACATGCGGTTGGAAACAAATAAATTTGTTTCAGTTCAATTTTTAGATGCATTCAAAATAATCTTCGCACACGAAATCGCAATTACTGGTTGACGAAGTTTAATAAACAACTTAAGTTACTTACGCTTATTCTTTTTTAATAAACACTATTATTACCGGCGCATTTATAACTTTGCGTACGAAACTTTCGCTTCAAACTCACTCAATTCCAACTTTATTTTGAAAGACAAACTGAAATGGGAGGTACTAACGTTGGACAGAAATAACAGCAGACTGGTGCAGGTTACAATAAACACTATACTAATTTTGTAATAGAATAAATCGTACAAAATTTGAATAAATTTAACGAGTTTTATCTTAATTGATTAGGCGAGTGGATTCGCATCAAGGTGCGATTTATTAATCAGTTACTCCTGAAACAATTATTATCCATGTATCGGATTACAAACACGGTAGATTTACTTCAGGTGTCTAACTTTAAAAATAGAGTTTAAATTGACGTTAACTACTTTATATTTCAGGTTTAGTGTAGCCACAATGATTCACCTTATTTGCCGGAAATGTCCTTTTTAGCAAAACCTAAATTTGTTATTGTGTCATAGTACGATTCCAAACATTGCCTGAACGATTAAAGCGCCCGTTCTATAATATTTTTTATTTTCAACTAATCTGAAACAGACATCTAAAGAGATCCATATCAAATAAGGAACTACGAAAAACGGATTTCGTTATCTTAACAAGAACGAATACAATTGCAGTTTGATTTATCGGAAAAGTCAGTTTCCATCCTTATTTCAGAACTAGAAAATCTTGCATAAAAGTCGGGCACTTAGATTGGCGTTAAGGTCAATAAAGTTTTCAAAAATAGTTTCGCAACCTTTTCATTATTTGAACTGTGAGAAAGTGTAATTTGTTAAATAAACAACGGCAAAGGTGGTAACGCACAGGTATAACACATACTTTATGTTGTACTTCCGGTAATACAGGAAGTCGTCGTGGCTTTTATGTTTGTAAACTTTGTCTTATCTCGTAGAAGAGATTTTCTTAAACTTTAGTAACATTTTAAAACGTACCTGCTTCGGAATCCTCATCGGAATCTTCAAACCGCATGGGACTATCAGCTCTGGTTACGGGATCGTCTGTTAGCGAAACTGGAATCGCTGGAGTAGGTGCCGGTGTCGATAGGCGACCTTCGGGGCCCGCACAAAAATGCAATTCCACAGCACCATCAGCAGGGAATCGTGAATCTGTAACGAACGACTTCAAGTAAAAATTAACAGCGCGATAAGACGAATTTACCGTTACAAGCACTATCGAGTTCTTGCTTAGTAAAGCTCAGAGTATTATCAGCAACGGCACAAGTGTGGAACTGACAGGCGAAAATTGTTTCCCGATCTGATGCCCCTCTGTGATAGCATTTGATTAAAATGTCACCTCTGAGTTGAAGTCCCGGTTTTCTTTCTGCCGCGATGTTTACCGTAAATTGTTTCACTCCACTTATGACACTATAAACCCCTGCAACATTTACATTAAAGTAGTTAGGTAAAAAATTGCAAAACCGCGCAATTCTTTATCACGCATAAAACTTCATCTTGCGTGAAATGAAAGCAAATAATTTTCAATGAATACAACGACTGTTCTGTTCTAACTTTAATTTTTACACACTCAACTGCGTATGTATTGAATTATGTCTGGAAAATGTGCAATATCAAATATCTGTAAGAGAAGCAAGAATGCTTTCATGCTTCTCGCGTTTGTAATTTAAACACCAAGCAACTATCTTTCCATCAGATTATATTCTTCTACAAAAGCTTTAGTGCAGATGAATAATATTCAAGCGTGCACATTTCTTTATTTGCAATACCTGATGTGTAAACTGGCGTTAGTCCTTCGTAGAGTTTCAAAAACGCCCTGCAACCACCTTGTTGAAATGACGGAGCCCCCAAAACTGTCACGTGCGTCAAATATAACGGGGCCGTGTTCACTTTGATGTTGTGAGAAAGAAGACCCGCAAAATAATCGATGTATCTAAAATGCGAAATCACATAACTTGCTTGCACAATTTTCTTTATACTTTACCTTTTGTTTGAAGGCGCTTGTAAGGGTCCTATGTTATCCTCTAAAAAACGTCGCATTGAAAAACGATCTAAAGCCTGATCTGCTGTACCGCAAATGCTTGAATAATGCATGTAAGCTGCCACCACAACACCTAGTTTGTCTTTACTGCCACTGAAAAAAAACGGAATCCCTTATAATAAATATTAAAAAGTTTAATTTCTTTCGGAGATAAAAATTCGATTTATGTCTGGTTCTACGATTAACAATCCTCTTACACCAATACTTTCTGTTGACTTACGAAAATGTGCGGGTTAAATCCACCGCGGCACTTTTTTATTAGAGCCCATAAGTATTATATCTTTTTTGCTTTTATTCGTATAACTTGTAATCCACAATGAAATTTATATTACTGCGACTAATAATAATCCGTCCGAACTTATTTACACATCAATAAGTATTACAGATTAGACTCAACGTCAACAATTTATTTCAGTACCCATTTTAAAGATATTAAACCATGATGCGAGCGTATTCCAAAATTGGTCCAATTCATTTTGCTGTGGCCTTTTAATAAAGGAAAATTTAAGCTTGAATGATGATTCAACAGTTTCCGTTTTTAAGAGAAGATGAGTAAAATTAATAAAGCTACCCGACTAGATGTGGTTCGATTTTTTTAGACAAAGAAAAAAAGTTGAAAAAATACAACGAAATTATCCTCTCTCTCAAATATGACGAAATGACATCAAACAGAAGACAAAATATTCAAACACGTGTTGGATCGCAGGTTTGAATGGCCTTCTGTGACGAATGGTTTATGCTATTTTCTCTATTTCGGTCGTTACCTATTTATATTTAGCAGCTTTCTTCTGACTTGTATGAGATATTCTATTTGGAGAAAGGGTGTAAGGTGAACTTCAAAACTCCATGTGATTTTCTTTACTCAACGTTTCGACCGAATATTTAAAGTATGTTCTTATTCGATCGAAAAGTTGTAAAAAGTGTAAAACTTCGAAAATAAAAGTTACCAAAAACCGTTGAAGAATGGACTTCATTTTAACACCAAAATGCGTGCTAGAATATAAACTTGCGAGCAAAAAATCGACTCACCTCACACTTTTGCTTTTTATTTCATTTACCGATAGTATGTTGTTTGAAAGATTTTTTTGGCGTTTTCCATGAGCCTATATTCTCTGATAAATTATTTGTTTCTTTAAGTGCAGCGCCTTAAGAACAAAAAAGTTCCTTGAACAAATCATCAGCTGACAAATTTTGAGCTAGAAGGAATTAAACGAAATTGTTGTAGGTAGTAATAATTCTTTTATTTTAGTACCACGTGTTACTTCCCTCGTTCTAAGAACAGCTTACATTCGGTATGGCATTTACGCAATTTAGATTCTTTCTTGTGCAATGTTATTTCACACTTCTTCGACTGCAACCATTAGATGGACGTAGCAAGAGGAACTCCGGCTCGAATCCTCTCATAAGAACACCCGGAGTACATGCCTGACCACTCTGGAATTGATAGTTCTGCAATTTACTCTCGATTGGTTCTGACAGTGTGTAACTTTGCATTGACATGCATAAACATGAACTGGTCGCCCACAAACCCATCATAGGGCACCACATGGTCGCCAAAATGTCTTCTACATACTTTCCAGCTACTAGAACTTCTTCTGCTCGTCCTTCTAGAAATATCATACCCTAGATCGCGTCGTAACTGACGCGTTCATCAATACAGCACTGGAAAAATCGATCTCCGGGCGGTCGGTACACTTGTCCTCTTCCATCGTTGCCGTGGAGACATATCCTGGTTCCATCGAAGAGATCTTAATTGGTTCAATTCAGATGTTCCCGGCAAAAATTGTTGTTCAGTCAGTTTTGGACCAGTTGCACGTCATCTGTCAGGTGTTGAGTTCGGATTCCGCAGCTTTCGTTTCACTGTCCACACACTAATAGCTACTCCTTGGACATCAACGAGCTGTTGCTGCTGTTGCACTACTTTGAACCGTATTTATTCTACAATATGGATGTAAGGAAACAATCATCTCTTCCCGATGTACACCTGTTCCTGGTCTACGATTGAAGGAACCAGTCTCCTCAAATTTTGGATACACTCATTGAAACGCTGATCGGATCATATTCAATTGTTGAGCATGAGCAACGAGTAACAAATTGGAAATGAAAAAAATACAGCCAAATTCAAAACTGTGAGTTGGGTCTTTGCTCGCAAATGTAGAAAGAAAAGCAATTATACGCTCACGACCGAGTTAATTTAAATTTATCTAGTATCTAAATTATGAAAAAAGGCAGATACATTAATCCATTAAGTTGCTTAATTTGTCTGTAGTTCATCTACTAAGGATCGTAATCGTATTGATATCAAACTATTGTAATTTAAACAAGAAATTAGTTTATATAAGAATAATCTTCGCATTAAAAAAAACCAGTTTGAAAATCATTACCGCATGGAAGGTATTTGGTTTGATGTTGTGATTATAAACTGATTTATTGGTTAAGTGTCACAAAAGTAAGAAGTCTGACGCGATGATTAATGTCACCAATTTTAAAACGGTCGCTTTAAGGTCAATCGTCCAAATCATTTCACCATCTCCATCGCGCGTAAGCCGAGACACAATTGCATCCAGTTTCGAAACTATCAAGTAAAACGAAAATTTTGAAAAATCTAGTTTTAAGTCCCAATATTTCACTAAAACACTAGTGAATATTCCAAAAATTACATCACCTTCAACAGTCGCAACCTCAAGCACAACAACATTAACGAGACTAAACTTTGACTAGCCCTTGACTACAGCATCTACAAGAACAACGCACCTATACACTTTCTCTGGTATATCACCTATGCAAGCTAAGCACACAAACCTAAGAACCGCAGCACTCAACTATTAATAACGACATTTTTTTTACTACAATGTGCCGCTGCTACAACAAGCAAATAACAACCTGCGGGTAACTCTCCTGTGACATTGGAGTCATTGGAGAGTTATGTAAATGATCACATGGGTGAGTTTTTAGTGTGACAACGGTCGATAACTCCGTTATTATGCTAATTATCCAAAAAAGGTTTTGAGAAAAATTGTAACCAGCTTTGAGCTTCACGTTTTAAAATTGGTTACAATAATACAGGGCCTTCCGTAACGTCGTGCCAAGTCAAAGTTAGGTTTTTTTCAATTTATTTTATTTAATATTTGAGTTCCTATTTACTTCCCCGTTTCAACAATATAAGGTCTTATTATGTTATACAGGGTATTTGAAATGTTATAGCCACTTCCATATAGGACCTTCCGTAACGTCGTGCCAAAGTCAAAGTAAGGTTGTTTTAAATTGAACACTCTGTATTTTATTTAATATTTGAGTTCTTATTTACTTCCCCGTTTCAACAATATAAGGTCTTAATATGTTATACAGGGTATTTAGAATCGTAAAAAAAATCGTAAGTAGTTCAACGTCCTGTATAACTGAAAAATGAGATCAAAACAATAATCCATTACAGGAGTTACTTACTAATTATTGTCAAAAATCATAAAAAATGTTGATTTTGTCAATATTCATTAAATTGTGTACAGGGTGAGTCAAAATGCAAATTCATTATTTTTTTTTAAATGGATCACTCTGTATTTTAAATCACAATCGAGAAGAACTGATGTTATACTTTGATTTTTATTAAGCATTCCCTATACCTACCTATAATGATTATCAGTTCAGATAATTTTGATTTTGATATTCAAAGTACCTATTGAATAGGTATCTAATGATAACCAATTAAGTTAAGTTGGCCATGACTTATTTGTCAAAATCGGACATTAGTCAAAAATCGGCCGTAAATATCCTCCACAAATATAAGATGCACCCGTATCATGTGCAATTACACCAAGAATTGACAGACGATGATTATCCTCGCAGGTAAGCTTTTTGTGAACGGGTCCAACAACAATTACGTGGTGACAGATTGTTTTTTAATTTTGTGCTTTTTGGCGATGAGGCAACTTTTCATAAAAATGGAATAGTGAACAAACATAATTTTCACTATTATCACACAAGCAATCCGTACATTATAAAAACTCATAGTCAAAATAGGTGGTCTATAAATGGTTGGAGTGGTATCGTTGGGGAACACAACATTAGACCACATTTTTTTTATGGTCGTGTGAATGAGACCACATTTTTTTTATGGTAGTGTGAATGGTGCTCTATATTTAGATTTTCTTGAGAATCATTTGCCAATATTACTTCAAAATGTTCCTCTTAATATTCGGCAACGAATGTGGTTTTTACATGATGGCGCTCCAGTTCATCACACTGCTCTTATTCATAACCATATACATAATAATTTTCCTGGAAGGTGTATAGGCAGATGATGCCCAATTGCATGGCCAGCTAGATCACCGGGATTAACAAAAATTAATTTTTTTATGTGGGGCTATATCAAAAACCGTGTCTACCAAGAACCTCCAACAACAGCAAATGATATGAAAAACAGAATAAGAGAAGCTTTTAATAGTATTGATGTACAAATGTTGAGAAATGTAGCCAATTCATTTGAAAATCGAATACAAACTTGCATAGACGTTGCAGGTGGACACTTCGAACATTTAATTTAAAATTATTTCGAACATTTTTTTTATAAAATTTGAGGAAAATTAAAAATATCTATGCCATACAGAGTGTTTATTTCGTAGTGATTTCGATATAAAAATGGACATATCTTTTTAAATACCCTATATAATTTCATAAAACTGCTGCATATTTGACAAATAACTCATGGCCAACTTAACTTAATTGGTTATCATTAGATACCTATTCAATTGGTACTTCGAATATCAAAATCAAAATTATCTGAACAAATAATCATTCTAGGTAGGTATAGGGAATGTTTAATAAAAATCAAAGTATAACATCAGTTCTTCTCAAAAGTGATATAAAATACAGGGTGATCAATTTAAAAAAAGAGAAAAAATAATGAATTTGCATTTTGACTCACCCTGTACACAATTTAATGAATATTGACAAAATCAACATTTCTTATGATTTTTGACAATAATTAGTAAGTAACTGCTGTAATGGATTATTGTTTTGATCTCATTTTTCAGTTATACAGGACGTTGAACTACTTACGATTTTTATGGAAAAGTGGCTATAACATTCTAAATATTCTGTATAGCATAATAAGACCTTATATTGTTGAAACGGGGAAATAAATAGGAACTCAAATATTAAATAAAATACAGGGTGTTCAATTTAAAAAAACCTTACTTTGACTTAGGCACGACGTTACGGAAGGTCCTGTATTATTGTAACCAATTTTAAAACGTGAAGTTCAAAGCTGGCTACAATTTTTTCAAAAACTTTTTTGGATAATTAGCATAATACGGAGTTATTGACCGTTGTCACACTAAAAACTCACCCTGTATAAGTGAGTATTATTGGGCAGATGAATAGGAACCGTTAGATATGAAGAATACATTTTGAAAAAATGCATTACTACCATAACAATTAAGTCAAATATCAACTAAATTTAACATAATGCAATGAAAAATTAAAATAATCAAATGACCATTACCATGATGTATTTGTTACCATTTTTATGTAGTATGGAACTAGAAGAGTCATATGCATTCTATAGGGTTACAAAAAGTCTATTTTTTAGAGTAGCAGATATTGCAAGTGTTTGAAATATTTTTCGATGCATATAAATATAAGGACACGGAGTGAACTGTCAGTTACAATTCATTCATATCATATAACAATGTAACGTTACGTTATAGTGTTATTAATAAATTTCATTGTCAACTGTACAGTGAGGTCTAAAATGAAGTAAGCAAGACCAAAAAGCAAATGCAATATTTTCAAATTATGAAACAAAAACCCTAAATATGACATTCATACTTTGACTTTTATCTTATGAAAACCATATTAATAACAAAGAAATAAGAAAAATAACAAAAAAAAAACGATATAAAAATTGATTCAAATGGGGTTTGCAATGGGACGCGCTAAATCAAAATTCGTGAGAAATTTAGAGCAAAATAAACAGATAAAGAAAGAAAGAAGAGACTTAAATTCTGGAGTGGATAAAAACAAAACTTGTCCAAACTAAATACTTAACATGTAACACAAAGTATCGACCCGAATGACTTCACACAAGTTGCGCAACTGGAACCGAACACACAAATTCATTTAGACGAATAATCTGATGGACAAAATCTTCTTCAGAGACAATTATATCTATAAATTCACACACATTAACTGTGTGGATCAATTACTAAGGAGATCATCTAGAAACTTTGGAAACTTACCCCCCCATAATAATAATACTAACATAGAAAGTAACAAATGTTCAGTTTAATTTGAAAACATTGGATTTCAAAAAATTTAAGACAAAACTAAAAAAAATTAAGTAAGTATCAATATGCAAAACTACTGTTGAGTCGTAAAATAAGATCTAAAAAAAGTGCAAACATAAACTTTCTCTTTTGACTTGTTATCAGCAGTCTACCTGATACTCACCATGAATGAAGGACAGCAATTCTATGTTGATCACCAGACAACCACGACTCGATTTCTTTACAGATACTGCAAAGTCGTTCCAAAGGAGGTGCCAGTTTTTGTGGCCAACCAACTTCTTTCACATGCTTGTGTTCGCTTCGCAATCCTCGCTTTGGTTCCGATAAATTAAACACCTGAAGACAAAATAATGTTGTTGATTGACGATAGTCTACTAATGATGTTTGTTAGTGATTAATTTCAAAGAAAATGTTTGGTTTATAATTCTGTCGAGAGTTTTGCAGGTAAGTTCAAAGCAAAATTAAAAAGCTTTCCATAATCGATTGGCACGGACAAAGTGTGTTTAATATGCAAATATGAAATCAAACTTTTAACATACTACATATTATAAAATAAATCAGAAATAGTGAATTATTAAGAAACGAAAATTGGTACCTACTTTCAATCAACAATTTTTCATTTGCCGAGCCTACATTTTTGTTGAATTACATGTGATTTAAAAATGGTTAAGTGAGGATTACTATCGTTCTTTATTTGTACATCGCTTAACTGATGCGCTACCCACATGTTCATAAATTGTTTTTGTTAGATTCGCAGAATAAATTCCTTAGCTCCTGAATCATAGATACATCAAATATCATTTTTAGACTAGAATATAACATAATCTTTTATAGACAAGCTGATTAACTGGATGAACATTGAAAAAGTTGGATATTTGTTTAGTACATACAATATCCCGACGTTAAATAACGTTCATTGAGTTTGTTAATAAAATTAATATTTTATACCTTTAATGTAAATAATATATAAATACAACTGTGCGAGAGTCGTCGCCGCATACCATGACATAGTTATTTTAATTATACATTATTTAATTATTATTTTTTCAATTTTATAAAACTGTATGAAACCTTCGTAAAATTTTTTAAAAATTCCTAAAATGTGAAAGCAAAACTTCATAAATGTTTCACAAAATCCTTTGCTACAATTTTTTGAGAATGAAGGTGCAGCACACGTGAACTTTCTATTACACGAGAATAATTTTTTTGGCATAGATTTGCATATACAACGTTTCACTGCCCCCCTCAGTTTCTTTCTACATTATTCAAACTTAAAATCGTGACAATCACGACATCTGCCAACTTTTACTAAGGCAACCTCATACCACGATGTTCACAATAAAATTATCTACATTTTACATGTATATGTTAACGGCCAAACCCGAATTCAGGCCAAACTAGTTTGTCCTAGGCCAAACCGGTTTATCCTACGCGTATCAGGATATACTAGTTTAGCACAGGACAATCTAGTTTGGCCTAAATACTTTAGGCTTAACTAGTTTGGTCTAGGCCGAACTGTTTAAATCGTTGCAAGTGACAAAATAAACATGTTCGAACCTGTTAATGCCCTTCCGCGCCCCTTTCTAGCAATGCTTTCGTTGTCTAATCACTCATTGCGTGCATTCGTGTTGTGACTTGTGTACGTGCAATCTGTGAAGCCATATTAATTTGATTGTTTAAGGTAGTTTAAAAGTTTACTGTGGTTTTATATTGTTATTATGGATGAGCCATCGTGTAGTGTTCAAGTTGATCAGTTAGAATGGAGAGAGCGGTTTTTAAAAGAACTTGTGCAAAATGAAAGTATAAAATCTTCTCATTTTAATGTTTTAACAAAGGATAAATACTTAGAGCTTATCCTACAAGTGGAAGAGGCTGAAAAAGCTCAAATCAAGACACCACTTCATCACAGGCGATTGAAAAGGTTTTCGATTTTAAACATTGTTTCTGTTAAAAACTTGTAGCCCGTAGTGAAGATAACATAAAGTACTATATTCCTGCTGAGGAATTGTATGATGTTATTGATGCAGCTCACAGAGCTGTCGGACACGGCGGACGTGACAGATTATTGGCTGAGACATCTTTAAATATGCTAATGTCACAAAACAGATGATTAACTTGTATTTATCTATGTGTGTAACATGTCAAGAAAAGAAGACGAAAAAAGAAAGGTTTAGTTTCTAAGCCAATTTTACATTCCCAAATGAACAGTAGGTGCCAAGTGGATCTCATTGATTTTCAGACTCAACCTGATGGAAAGTTTAAATTTATCATGGTCTACCAAGACCACTTGACCAAGTTTGTTTTGCTCCGTGCTTTGGAATCTAAACGAGCTGAAGAAGTAGCGTACCAATTGAATGACATATTTTTGACGATAGGTGCCCCATGTATTTTGCAGTCAGACAATGGAAGAGAATTCGTCAATCGTATTATATGTGAAATGACGAGTCTTTGGCCAGAACTAAAGCTAGTGCATGAAAAACCACGCCACAGCCAAAGTCAGGGATCCGTTGAGAGAGCCAACCAAGACGTCGAGAACATGATTAGTTGTTGGTTAAAAGATAATCAAACGACTAAATGGTCAGAAGGCTTGAGGTATGTACAATTCATGAAAAACAGGGCCTATCATTCGGGCATAAAACAATCGCCTTACAAAGCTATGTTTGGAGTTGAACCCAGAGTTGGTCTTTCAACGACATCACTACTACCAGAAATATTAAAGGACATTCAAGATGAAGATGACCTTCAAAAACTTATTAAAACTGACTTAACCCATGGGCAGACAGACAATCACAATGATTTAGGAGATGACACTGATAGTAATGATGCCAGCACTTCTAAAATTGGTAATGATATCCAAAAGGCAAGACAAACTGCTGAAAACCTTCAGAAACAGGCTAAAAGAATGAAATCTGCTTCTGACAAATCGCATCCGCCAGCTAAAGTGGGCGATAATGTGCCAATTCCTGATGTAGATAGAGGAAGGGGCGAACTAAGAAATGTTATTGGCGTTGTTCTTGAAGTAAACAATGATGGCCTGTACAAAATTGGAACTAAGCATGGAATATTGCAGGCACTCTATAGCAGGTTAGTTAAACAATTTAATATAAAAGAACCGCTGTTTTGTTTGGTCTTAAAAGCATTATTATGTTATGTAATTTGGTTAAAATAGAATATTTGTTTATTACAGAACTGAATTCGACCTTTGTACTCAAAAATTTCTTCAAGAAAGTGATGTCAATAAGGATGTTCAAATCTCACTAAGGACTGCAGCTACCAAACATTCAGTTGGAACAGGACAAGGTTTTATGAGGTGCACCTGTGCCAAAAACTGTGCTACAAATAGGTGCCAGTGTAAAAAGAAAATGATTTTGTGTAATTCGAAATGTCAGCGTAGTACACCATGTAAAAATAAATAAAAGATTACATTTTTTTGTATGTTACACTAAGAAGGGCAAATAAGTTCATTTTTAATTTTATTTTGACTCTAAACATTGTTTTCACTATTTCATTTGAATTTTCGTAAATATTTTCGAATATTTAACCTTTAAAACTGAGAAGTACTGATTAGTTTATTTTTATTTTATAGTTTTGTACAAGTGTCACTTCTAATTAATAGGTACTGCATTGTATAATTAAGTAGATTATGTTTGAATAAATAATGTTCATCTCATTGATTGCTTTTTAATTTTTAACCATTAAAATTTATTTTAATAATAATTCGGCCTAGGCCAAACTAGTTAAGCCTAAAGTATTTAGGCTAAACTAGATTGTCCTGGGCTAAACTGGTATATCCGCGTAGGATAAACCGGTTTGGCCTAGACAAACTAGTTTGGCCTGAATTGGTTTGGCCGTTAACATATACATGGTATATTTAAAAGGTAAGTTTACACTCACCAAAATATTTCCCACGTAAAATTAAAACAAGTTGTAAAATTAAAAGTTAAGTTTACATACGCCAGTGTAAAATTACATATTTGATTATTATTAAACGTGACTGTTTCTCTTTAAAGGCGATTTTTCAATCCCTGATGTAATATTGCCGTTTGTGGTAAATCTACCCTACGAATAGGAGGTAGCAAAGTTGCCTCATATTTTTAAGGTTAAATTTCATGAGTATTTTTTACAGTGTAGATGTCGTAACGAAAGTTTATGAGAATAATTTATAGAGCAAGCTCAGCAAGTTCAGAGTAAATTGAGTACAAATGATCACCAGCAAATTTTAAAAACATTAATGGAAATATACCTAAGTATAAAATACCATTTTAACCTTTGTTGTGGAGTTACGGACAGTATTACATGCATTGCATAGATAACCGCATAGATCTGGAACGAGAGGTACGAAAGGAGATGTAAGAAATATCTACTCACTGGCCTTAGAATAGTTTTAAGTAGTTAAAGTGAGACAAAAAGGGCATTAAATTAAAAGATAAGAAATTAAATAATTAGAAATCTAACCAAAGGGAAGTTGTGATAAGAACATGGCAATGCAAGTGGACTGACCCGAAAACTATTACAGGACAAGGAGAAAACGACCACCAATAGTAATAGTAATAGTATAACTTTATTCCCAATGGACAAAACATTTGTATAGGAAACGTCATATAAAAACACACTTTGATGTATAAAAACAAATAACTAAACATTAACTAACATTGTTAAAAAAGTCATTGACGGAGTAAAGACACTTAGATATAAAAAATTCTTTCAACAATCTTTTAAAATTTACTAAATGTTTACATGTTTTAATGTTTACTGGAAGTTTATTAAAAGCTATTAACCCTAAACTGTTTGGAGATGTAAAAGTTTTGACGCATTTATTAAATGGAATGTGAAAGTTTGTTCTGCTGCGGGTGTCATGTTTGTGTACATCCTTATTCAGAATAAAATTATTTTTGGTTTTGAAAACGTGTAGACACAGTTCGTATAGGTACATAGCTGGCAAAGTAAGTAAATTGAACTTGATAAACATTGGTTTACAACTCTCAGTACTGGAAACTTTTCCTATGCAACGAATGATACGTTTTTGAGTTAAAAACTCCAGGAGAAGATGTGGACCCACCCCAAAAAGAAATTCCATACCGCATTCTTGACTCTACAAGAGCATAATATATATGGATTATCTGTTGCTGTGTTAGAACGCTACTTAGATTTTTATTAAATATGAAATCGTTCTTAATTTAGCAGCAAGATATTCACAATGGTGTTTCCAACTAAGAGTGTCATCAATGAATAATCCTAAAAATTGGACAGAATGTGATATAGGAACAGTTTCATTATCTACTTGCATTTCTATATCCGGGCAGTTATTATTCTGTCTATTGTGGAATCGCAAAGAAGTTTTACCAGTATTTAAAAAGATATCATGTGAACAGAACCATCTATGTAGTGTAATGAGTGAATTGTTACTTTTTTTTGCAATTCAATATTGTCTTGACTAGTTCTAATTAAAGACGTGTCGTCGGCATATGTTATGACATCTGCTGGTAAATTTAATTAATCAATATTATTGATGTAGAGAATGAACAAAACTGGTCCCAGAATTGAACCCTGGGGTACGCTTCTCAAAGTTTTTGAGACCTCTGAGCAAGTCTCTCCACTGTGATTGTTATAATTATTAATAGTTACATATTGCAGTCTCTCAATTAAATATGACTTTATCCAATCAAAAGCCCGACCAGTAACCCCATAGTTATATAGTTTGGATAGTAATTTATCTTTATTAACACAGTCGAATGCCCTACTGAGATCGCAGAAGATTCCAACGGGCATTCCCCGTTATTTATCGCTTTTACAACTGAATCGTAAAATGTGTGAATTGCAGAACTAGTAGATCTACCACAACGAAATCCATGCTGGCTGTTTGACAATATACTATTGTTAGTTAGGAATAATTCTAGCCTTTTTAGAAAACAAATTTCGTATATTTTAGAAAACACTGAATTTATTGTGATAGGCATGTAGTTTTCCATCTCAAGAGGGTCGTTTTTTTTAAACACCGGCACAATTTTACCTATCTTCAATTGTTCCAGAAAATATCCATTACAAAAGGATAAGTTAACCAGATAAGTTAATTGAGGGACAATAAAATGAAAAAAAAATTTAACAATGAATATAGGAATGCCATCAAGACCAGACGATTTCTTATTTTTTAATTTTTTATACACTACTTCAAATAACTCACATTCCGTGAAAGGAGACAAACTCAGAGGTTCTCTTAATGGTAAGGTATTTGGTTTATTATTACTTACATTTAAATTAGCACTAGGTATTTTGTTTAATATTTTCGTAGCGGCGTTATTAAAAAATTATTGAACGCATTTGCTACATCATTTGGTTCATCTGTTAAAGCACTATTTAGCCGAACGACAATGTTAGTTTTATGGTTTGAGTCAGTTTTTGTTAATTCTGAAACAACGTTCCACGCAGCCTTATTAATATTTTCAGAATCAACAATCTTTGATTGATAATGCAAACTTTTCACATTATTTATTAGTGTTCTATGTTTTCGTTTAGCTTGTCTGTAAGTAGGAATTAAATACGCACGACTCAATACGTATAAGTCTTTTAATTTTGAACTTGATAACTTTACTTCATTGTTAATCCAGAATTTAGTTTTTCTGGGATAGTGTTTTTGTAAAGGAAAATTTACATTAAAATGTTGTAAAAATAAATCGTGAAAATAATTAAATGCGACATTTGGATCGCAGTGGTTATATAATTTCTCCCAATTTTCGTTTACTAAACCTGATTCAAAATTTTTAATACAGTTGTAGAAAATCCTTCTTAGTAGAGAACAGGGCAAATAAAACTACTTCAAGTGATTATCTTCCTCCTGAGGAAGGAAACACTTTGTTTAATTATTTAAATATAACGTTTCCGAAACGTTGCAAGATAATCACTTGAAGTAGTTTTATTTGCCCTGTTCTCTACTAAGAAGGATTTTCTACAACTGTGTCAACATTATTAGGAGAAATTATCATCACTCGCAAAATTTTTAATGTTTCTTTTAATAATACGTCCGTTAACTTGCTAAAGAAATGTATGGCATGATTGAATGAATGAAGAGAAGAATACAGAGAAATTGAAAAAAAAAAATAAGGGAAGTCTATATCCTTCAGTGGATGACAAACTATCATCATCAATTATTTGCATGTAGGTTTTGACAATCAAATTAGAACAGACTATAAGAAGAATAACGAATATGACTATAATGATAAACTAATAAGACTAATCCTTAAGAAATTCAAACTGCAAAGTTATTACAATTAGGTAACTAAGAATTATTAGTATTATTTAACATGAGAATTCAACATTCAACACCTCTGTATCCAAAATCGGCGGTAACTGATTTTAGATTTATAGTTTATTTATACAGGGTGTTAATTAAGTATGGGGCACTACTTCAGAATGATGTTCGTTACTCAATTTTAAAACAAAAAGTTTATTCAATGCGTCCAAGATAAGGAGTGCCACTATGGGTATCTCCGAAACGGTAGCAGATACAGACTCGGTTAAATGGAACAAAAATTGAGGCCAAATAAATGGCGGTCAAACATCTTCGAAAATTTAATGCGTTTTTGAAATATTTTGAAATTAAATGAAAAGTAGAGTAGTCGATTGAAGTTGCAGTCGTATAGTATCCAGCTGATGTAGATCCAATCAAGAAGATCCTCCTAGTTGCTGTTGTTGAGGAAGGCCTGAAAACTCAGTCCCGATTGAGAAGTCATCAAAACCTTGGGGTTAGAAAGCGCAAAGATGCAGTAAGACGGCCCCAGGTCAATTACAACCATTGAACCATTGGTGTAGGTGGTTATTCCTTGATTTATTTTCTATACAGAAAAATCAAAGCGTAGGTAAAAGCAAAAAGAAGCAGCCTGGTAACATTTTAACTGATACTAAATCGTTTCAAGCTTGTTCAGTATGTGCTCGACACCTTCAGTTTTTAAAAACATAACGGATTTTGTAGCAAAACAATTGAGCCCTGCAGAAAAAAGTCCATTACATGCTTGGATACGTTTTTTCGAGTGTATTTTACATATCGCATACAGAAGTAATAAAAAAACATAGCAAATACGCGGTGATGCTCAAAAATCAATACTTAAAGAAAGAAAAACTGAAGTGCAAACTCATTTTTGGAAAAAAATGGAGCTTCACGTGGATAAGCCAAAAGATGGTAGGTCAGGCACTACTAACGATGAAAATACCTGTCGTCGCGCGTTTGGAAATGCAGAATTACTATCAGAGATCACTGGAGCTAATAAAGAACTAATCATTCGCTTCAGAAATATTTTAATTGCACTTACTTACCAATACCCATTAAATGTTTTTTGTTCGGAGATTATTGTGAAGAAACTTTCAAGTTATATATGAATCTTTTTCCTTGTACCCGATTATTAAAGTTTTAGTTCACAATAAACACATTGTATCAAACAGTTTAGTACCTATTGGTTTTCTGAGTGAGGATGCTTCTGGATAAAAAAAAATTTTTCATAAAAGAGACAGAGAATTTCATGCCAGGAAGGATACCAGAATTCATAATTCAGTTTGTTAGTGATGATAACAATGCTGCTTGTGCCAATTTTACAAAAAAAGTTGAAGAAAAGTTGTTGGAAATTCTATTGTTTATAGCTTTTGTTTGAATTATTTTTTTGTAAAATGCAATTATATTTCCGCTTATCGGCGGTGGAGTTCTGCGGTAAACACTTGTTTTTATTGTTAGTCGTGTCAGCAAATTTTGTGTTTATATTGTGTTTTGAATTATGTTCATTATATTAAATTATATTCGAGTCCATGCTTTCATTTTCATAATTTTGGCGCCTGATTCGGCTTATCTATAGGTAGATTTAAAACCCAAGTCTTCGGCACTAAATCGAAGCTAAATTCGCTAGATCTACGATTAGTTACAGTACCTTAATAATTTTTGTTAAAAGAACAATTTCTATTACCTGGAGTCTTCGAGCAAACGCTTTTATGCATCAACTGTGACAATAGAAAAGAAAAAACGAAAACATTCGCAAAGTTAGCAGTCACAGCGACATTTTGAATAAACCTCGCCAAGTTTTTAATATGGATGAGACTGTTTTTTTCTTAAATCCTAACGAAGTAAGGTTCTACAAGCTAAGGAAGAACAATCAGTTAGATGAGCAGAGAGACCTTTCATATATGCAACATTTTCAACAAATTATTAGATAATAACAATAATACAAATCCAATTCTACTTTTCCTAGATTGATGTAGTTCTGAAAATGGCATTCTTTGATCCCTCTTATCCGAATTACTTCATCCTATAAATGTCGTAGTTTTAAAAAAACCTTAAACCTTGTTTGTCTTTTGTTAAACAAATTATTAAAAGACACATTTGTAAGTGCAATATTCCAAAATGATTTTCGTAAATGTGAACCAACACCGTTAAATAATACTGAAGTATGAAGTATTCCTAGAATCACAAACCACGAATCAACAGAATTAAAAAAAATTGGCAAAGATTAAAGAACTTGGACTCGGAAAGAAAATTCGAAAAATACATAGATACCAACAAAAAATACCAAGTAAAAAAGTTGCGATGTATGGTTTGGAGGAAAAAGACATGAAATTATTTAAATCTTAGAAAAATATTGAAGAAGTGTTAAAAAACTTGATCCTGAAAAATGACCCAAAAATACCAATTAAACTACCTGACAACAAGAGCACAACTGAAATAATACCTCCAATTATAAATGAGGACAACGTTAATGCGATGTTGCACAATCTAGCAGAAAACGTAAAAACGCCCATTAACTAACTGAAAATCGTACTTCAGACAGCACGACTATGAGTGTAAGTTCATTGAAAACTGCCAAAAATTTTCTGAAATGATAATACTAAGTCTCTTTAGAAAAGGTTGGTTTTGGCGTATTAAAAAAGAAAAAATATAGTCTATTATATCTTTAACGCCATGACAAAAATATCATGAAAACAAAGAGAAGAAAAAGAATGAATTATAGAAAGAAAAAAGAGGAAAATACCGAAGAAAATGTAGAAAAAACAACAGAATGAAGAAGCACGAAAACTTAAGAGATTGCTCAAAAGTTAGCAAAAACCAAAAACTGTAAAAAAGGAAACTAATAAGACTCATTTTTACACTAATATAAGTACTGAAGAATAAAGCGTAGTTAATATATCTGACGAGCGTCAGAATAATGATGAGGAAAACGAATATACAAATTATCTACAAAAAGTAAAATGAAGTGACTATGTAAGCTTCCTGGGAAAAAAATATCAGAAGTTGGTCTCCATTGTTTAAAAATGTCACGAAAAGATGTTAAAGTTATGGCAATGGTGTGCTGTGGTCAAACCAAAACTTTATTTGAAGTTGTTATTCCTTTTAAAGATCTTCCAAGGGGGACGTTAAAAAAGGGACACCACCTTTTAATTCAGTATTGCCTAACGTTTCACCCTTATCAAATGGAGACTTCTTCAAAAGCTAAAACTGTCTTTTAGGTAATGTGGTTAACGAAAAAAAAAACACAATAGTTGTAAACTACGTATCGGTAATTTTATATAATTTTCATACAATCTAAACCCTTTGTGTTCTGTGACGTTTTCGTTAACAACATTGCCTAAAAGACAATTTTAGCCTTTGAAGAAGCCCCCATTTGATAAGAGCGAAACGTCAGGCAATACTGAATTAAAAAGCAGTGTCTGCAACCTTTAAACCAACCAACCAACCATTAAAAAAAGATACCGGAGGAGTATACCCACTTTGTATTTATTTAAAGAAAACTACAAAGATATTAGTATAATAAGTAAATCTCAAATAGTTAAAGTCCTTAACGCACCAAAAATGATTAAGATAGGATTAAGTAGGTATATATTTGATTTTCTGTTAAAAGTTCATTAATAACATCATATTTTCTGTTTATTTGTTTTGATTGAACACTTGTATCACTAAAATGCTAATATGTTAACGAATTAAAGCTTTTGTGTGAAGCAGTTAATTTCTAAATGCAGCTGTAAAATGTAAAATGAAATTTGTGATGTCCTTAAAGTATTATGTACGAATGCTTTAGTAATCGAATCGAGGGTCGCGATCTAAACTTCTAAAGTTGTTCCCTAAGAGGATTATATTAATAAAAAAGACTCCATTTTGACGCTGATCGTCATTCGGACCTTATTTAACCACAATATTTCAAAACAACTCATAGGATATTGATAAAACTTAATTTTCGAGTTTCTTGCAAAAATGAACGAGACAGTCCAGGAGGAGAAAACTTCAAATGAACTTAGAAAAAAGAAAACGCAGTTCTGCTTCACTTATTTGCAGTGAAATATAAGAAAATTAAAAACCTTTAGGCCTTCAGAAGAATTTTTTTTATATAATAAGTTAACAAATTGGCGCTGAAGAGAGGGCACTTCATGATGTACTCATTTTTTTAAAAAAAGAAAAGGATAACACAGAGAAACCCACTAGATGTTTAGAATATAATCCATTACTTTCAAAAATAAAACAAGGCAGTGCTAAGAAACTTAACCAAAGTAAATTTCTAATACCTAATAATGACAATTCAAATGATTGTCCAGTTCAGTAAAAAAAATATGTTTTAGGTTGCTGAAAAAAATATATGTTACCACCGAGTCTTCATAACACCGAATCGTGCATGGAATTCTACTACTTTTTCAAAAGGATTGTATGAAAATTCTCCAGTAGTATCAAATGAAATGGCAAAATGGGTGAAAAAAAGCCGAATCAATAGGTCTTAGTACAACATGAAGAAAATTTCTAATCATTCATTGAGGTCAACGCTATATTTCATTTAGCCAAAAGAGGAGTCGGAGAAACGCAGCTAGCAAACATAAATGGACATTCAAGTGTCAACATTTATCAAATCGTATCTAGAACTTGATAGCCAGCACCATTTTGACATTATAAATAAACTTCGGCAAAAAGTTGAAACTATCAAGTGTAGTGTCTTCAAAAATATATGGTGATTGCAGCAGTAATGAAAGTCAAGTATTTGGCCCATCATCTACTAAATCTACTAAAACACAAACTGAAATTGGTGATAATGCTAAAATTGTTTATCAAATTTGTGTATTTAACCCTAATTCATTCTTTAATTAAAATTTTTAATTATTTTGAGATTTTCCAATTTTATTGCCCAATCAAAAATGGCAGGAAGATGATTTCCAGAAATCATCACGGTGGTGATTTCCGAAATCACCGTGGTACCTCTGTTATTGATAGATAAGGCAAAAATATTACAATCTGGTTTGCTCGCATTACGTAAAATGTGATTTTCAGCAAAATCAGTTATAGTCCGTGGGCCCGTGGCATAATGTGTCGTGAAACTTGTATGTCAGCTTTTTAGATCTTAGGTGTAGAATGCTATATATAAAACGTGCAGATCCGCGACATGAGGTCCTAAAAAGTTCACCGTTAGATTTGGCCCCATACAATATTGAATGCAATATTTTTTTTTAAATTGTACGTCAGCTTTTTTGCAGACAGGTTTCTAAGGTATGGTTTAGTTACCAAAGCCAAAAAAGCTGACGTTTTTATCCAGACCCAAACGTTCAGGCCCATACAATTCTCATTGAAATGTGCATTGGCAATTGTACCGTCAGTTTTTCCGTAAACCGCTTTTTCTCGATGAAATATCATCGAAATTCAGAAAGCTGACGTTTAGGATGAAGTGAAAAAGAAAATAAATCCGGAAAATGTAATAACATAATTCGATTCTGTTGTTGGGATTATTGGTACACAACGTAAACCAACGTCAAATTCAGAATTGATTTTCCATAAAACCGGAAAATTATTATTTTTACAGAGGGTAGAAAGCTATATAAGAATCATAATAGAAACAGGTAATGTTTTAATTATTCAAAAAAGTACATTTCTCAAGATATCTCGCCTTTTACAGTACTCTCGATAAATATTTTTTTTTCTGAACTCTTGAGAAAAATTCAATTTTTTCATAAACAATTAAATTATTTTCTACTGAATTATCGATAAATACTGTTTTTTCAATTTATTCAAAGCTGTTTACTTAATCTATTATTGTAAATATAAATTTCCACGTTTAGGTTACACCGCCCATTCACTCACTTTCTCTTGAAAACTCTCGGTTCCAGTGGCGGCTTGTCCATATGGTCATTTGGTCAAGATCTACCCGGAAAAACTCGAAAAACGTGCAGCGCCCGAATAAACGCGAACGTCCGAAACAGTCCCGCAGTTTACGTTGACTTCGTATAGGGTGTACAACTACGCTCGATTTTTGATTCGATTTTCGCGTGTTTTAAATCAATTTAAGAATTTATATTGATATGTTTTACTGTTGTTGTGTTGTTTTGTAAAAATAATTCGCGTGTGCATGCGCTATAATAGAAAATGTCGATAGTGCAGAAAATTAAACAACTAAAAAGTGCTAACAAACTTAATTTTACAAAATTAGTTGAGTTCAAGGCAAATGGTCGTCCTTTGCCAGAACTAAGTTTACGACAAACTAGCAAAGACAAAAATAAAGATGTTCATCGAAACTTTCGCAAGGTAATGTACAATTTAGCTAACTGGAATGTGGTTGTGAAGTATCAAATGTATTTTACTGTTTTGTTTGTTTATTATTTTCTAAAGACTCGTCAAGACTCGCTATAGTCCAAATCCGGTGTCAGAGATTTAAAATATTTAAAAGAGGAAATACAAAAACATGTTTCGTCTGCAGAACACACAAAATGCTAGGTAAATTTTGCAACCGTAGGAAATGTTGATATTCGTACACAGCTAGACAATGCTTATAGAAAATCCCTTAGAGATTTTAATGAGAATGTTTCGAAAAATCGTTATATTTTGAACAAAATTGTAGATTGTATAAAATTTTGCGGTGCATTTGAGTTATTTATATTTTTTAAGTATGCCTATTTTTAAATTAATTTTTCACCTCCCAGTATGATTGACCACGAGCCGCTACTGTCGGTTCTAAAGAAACTGCGCGGATTAATGTTTAATATTGCAACTTTAGAATTCGCTTGCTACTTGCGACTGTTTCAATCGAATTTTTATAATTAAAAAATTACTACTTTAGGATTTTCCAGATGATTTTCCGATCAATCATCCCATAAACATCTGCGCATCTAAACAGTTTACGCAAAATAAAAAAAATAATTGATTTTTTACTTTTGGAAATTTATGCTCACAAGTTGGAAAAATCAAAAAACGGATTTTCTGTGATACGGAAATCCCAAGGTACAACAAAAAATTTTGTACTCCCGAAGATTACTGAGAAAACTTGGAGTTAAGAAAATCCAATTGAAGCATTTATTATGTTACTTGATTAAAAGCCCGTCGATTGACGGGCAAATTTTAATGGATGAATTTAATAATGCTACTTTATTTTTATTTTTTTTAATTATATTATTCTCTGAATAATGTTAAACCTATGGCATACGGACACACCCCTGGCCCCGCCCCTGAATGGAAATTTCCGGTTTTCGGATTTTTCCCGTTGGTTTGAAGGTAAGACCCATCGGCATGCCGAATTTCAAGTCTCTACGACGTCTGGAAGTACCCGTTTAATTTCGGAGACCGACATGAAAAAAATAGGCGCTTTATTATATAGAATTAATGGAAAAAATAACAATTTTCCAATTTTTCGGAAAATCAAATCTGAATTTGACGTTGGTTTACATTGTGTACCAATAATCCCAACAATTTCTCTTTTTTTAATCGAATTGGGACTTGAGGAGCAGAGTATAAAAAAAATAATCGAATTATGACATTTTCCGTATTTATTTTCCTTTTAACTTTTCACCGCTTCAACCAAAACGTCAGCTTTTTGAAATTCGATGATATTTCATCCAGAAAAAGCAATTTACAAAAAAGCTGACGATACAATTACCAATGCACATTGCAATGAGAATTGTCTGAATAAAAACGTCAGCTTTTTTGGCTTTGGTAACTAAACCATACCTTAGAAACCTGTCTGCAAAAAAAGCTGACGTACAATTTGAAAAAATATATTGCATCCCATATTGTATGGGGCCAAATCTAACGGTGAACTTTTTTGGGCCTCATGTTGCGGATCTGCACGTTTTATAGCGTTCTACACCTAAGATCTAAAAAGATGACATACAAGTTTGCGGACACATTATGTCACGGGCCCACTGACTATTAAGCCAAATTACATTTTACAGAAACAAATTTCTTGTACACTATTTTCATCAAATAAATAAATAAATAAATAAAAAAATCAAATAGAAGTTTCTGAGAATTTTTAAAAATATAAGTTAGTCGAGATATGGTACTTAGTGAATTTTACATGAATATCTACAAATGTACAAATAATGTATAATTAAAAACTAAAATTACGAAAGAAAGTTGCACAGTAGGTATATTTTGTACAACTTTTATTTATATTACTACATTGTATAATTAAAGTTCATTTTGCACATTTTTTCTTTAATTGTCTTGTATTGCTTTAAGGGAATTCTGTTCATTGATGGATAAGACGTTTTCAATTAATTAATTTTAACTATCGAATAGCTGGTATTCGAAATTATTTGTGGAATTAACTGAATAGGGTCTATTTAAATATCAAACACGAAAATCTAAGCGGCATCATAAAAAGAACAACTTTTATCCGTAAGTGTTAGAAATAAATTATTGTTAGTTGCAATCTTAAAGGTATTATCCGATTATTACTGATTATATATGGCCACGAACTAGCTTTTGTGAACTTATGTACAATAAAAGTGCTCACCGTATAATTATCTCCATGCTTATTTTTCAACATATGTGCTGCATGTCGCTGTCCTTCTCGATACGCTTTCTGCGAAATGGAAGAGGGAAACCATACAGCTATGATTCTTTCCGTTACATAGCTTAGATCCATTCCTCCAGTTACCCCAGACGTATTATTTATGGTTGATCGAGGCTGGCTCGTAAAAGTCTCCCCATAACCACTACTATATGACGAAGATGACAGCATCTGCAAAGCAATAAAAATGTAAATAAACAATGGCACGATCATTAACGCAGAAAATGCATTACAATATGTAGGAGTTTAATAAAACAAATAATTATTTTGTGAGTTGTTGTAGGTAGAATGGAATTACAGTTTAATTTCTGCTAATAGCCCAAACCCACTGCTTTAGATGCGTAATGATTTCGTAATATTATACCATTTACACCGCAGTTTTTTTATCTCGGACAATAGGTAAAAATTACACCTATTTTGAAAAAATTGGCTTTCCTTTGATTAATAAGGATACTATTTTTGGGAAAAATATATAATTAAAATAACAATGTGGTTTATTGTAAATGAATTTATTATCTTTAAACTGACATTTGAAACTTAATAATAGTAATATAATCTAGTGTAGAATCATTTCTTTTCTGCCTACGTAACATGTATTATTGTTAAAAAATTAGTACATCAAATCAATCACGGTCAACATGTAATTACATAATTAGATTTTAATTTAGTAGTACACATAAATTATTCAATCATTTAATTAGAATGAATTTAAATCACGTCCGTTCCTTTCCTTTTCACAGTTTTGTTGTCAACAACAAAGTAAAACAAAAATTTACTTTTACTATTCTAATTAACGAACAACAATTTGCCTCCAAATAGCTTTTTTGTAAAATTTGACAAACATGTTCGGGAAAATACCATTTCGATGCGACCTTTATGTGTCATTTTGATCGTTTCTTAGGCAGATTGTGCAAATAGGCAGATAAATGATTAACACATTGAAAGGTTCCCATTTGAATTCAAATTTAGCGCGCCAATATTGTTAGTACCCTTTAAAAAAGTGGTTGTAAACTATTGTGCATAGGGAGTGGATAGTAGGCACAGAAGGTAAAATATGGGGAAGAAGAAAGAAGAAAATACTATGAAAGAGTGGATACGCGAGAGAAGAGATAAAGAGATTAAGAGAGGAGGGGAGAAAGATAATTGCAAGAGATAAAGATACACAGAAGCAGGAAAGAAGGGCAAAAATAAAAGAAGGAAAATATAATGAGAAATACATAAAAATAATGACAGACAAGACACCAAGGTACATAACAGAGGGAAAAGGAATGAATGAAATAAGAATGATTGCAAGGTTCAGAATGGGAAATGAAGAAAATGAAAATAAATATTGGATGAGTGATGAGGAGAGATTATGCAGGTTGTGTGGGGATGAATAGGAAAATATATTACATATGAAAGAGGGATGCAGGGAAACAAGACAAGAGGAAAAGGAATGGAAGTTACTACTAGGAGAGAAAAGGGAAGGAAAACAATGGATGAGGGAAGTGTTGGAGAGGAGGAAAGTGATGGAGGAGAGGAAAAGAAAAATACTGAAAGCTTAGAGAAGAGAGGGATGGGAGGTTGAAGAGGGAAACAGGAATTAGTTATTCAAAGAGGTGGATTAGGATTAGATAATAAAAGACCAGGATACCTAATAATTCAAACAAGAAATAGAGCATTGAAACTGAAGGAAAAGATGGAAAACAGAAAAGAGAATAAAATGCTGTACATATGTTAGAAAGAGATAGAGGAACAAAAAGTGAAATAAAGTAAAGAAGATAGGAAAGCATATTATCAAAGAGGATAATACGCAAGAAAAAAATAATAAAAAAGCTAAGAGGTGAAGGAAGAAATATGAAAGAAGAAATAGTAAAAAAAAAGACAAACATAACCAGGTGCAGGAGAGAAGAACGAAGATTAGACAAGGAAGATATAACGACAAATACGACGATTTAATAATGGAAAGAATCAAATATTGATAAAAAGAAAAAGATTGTTAAGGTTTTTTTAGTTAAATTTCGTATTTAGTTTTAAGTTTAAAAAGTTTGTGAAACAACCAAATCACTTTGTTATTTTAAAAAGACAAATAAATTTGATTTGATTTGATTTGAATACATTTATTTTATCTGATACAGAGCTGTTTAAAATTAATGACATACACGTGACACGTGACATACAAAAAAGATCAAAACTTTATTTTTTCAAATGGAACACTATATATTACTTGAAATTCTGATAGACAATTTAAATACCTTCAAGATGATATAGCATAGTGGTACTAGTCAACTTTTCGGAATAATCGCAATAATTATTAAAAATCACACTGTCTTCACATAATTTGCATTAGTTAGCCATGGAAAGCCATGTGATTAGACAATTGCTCAATTATTCACTGTGTTTGACAGATGTCGAAGTTTTAAGATTGTGATTTACTACTTAATACTAATACTTAATGTCAAATCACATGGCGTTCCATAGCTAACTAATGCAAATTATGTAAAGACAACGTGATTTTTAATCATTATTGCAATAATTATTCGAAAAATGCTAAATCATTTTAATTGTCTATCAGAATTTCAAGTAATATACAGGGTGTTCTATTTAAAAAATAAAGTTTTGACCTCTTTTGTATGTCACGTTATAATCATTAATTTTAAACCGCCCTGTATAAGATAAAATTAATTTATTTAGGTAGCTGTTAAATACAAGGCTTTTGCAAACTGCATCTAAAATTTCAGCCTTATATGGGTTCAAATAGCAGCTAAATTTAAATTTTGGTGGGATCATATTGGGAAATATCTTTATGAACGCAAGCGCCATTTTGTCAATTGTTTTAGAACCACCATCTGGGAGCAAATTAAACTACCACCTAGAGGCAAAACTAACCCATAAACAAAATTTACGCCCCTTATTCATATCATATATTTGTGATGTTATAAGCTATAAAGCTAAAGTTGTCGCAGTCTATCACCTTTGGATATCAGTCAATTTTTGATCTTCGTTTCTTCTTCTTTCTCGATTGTTGACGTCCAGCAATTTGGAACTACAACAACAGCACTCAAAAGCTAAGTTGATCTATTTTTAAGATATGTTTTCACACGCAATCCATGTTCAAAACTGATCGTTAACAACCGGTATTAATTGTTGTTTAGCACCGTTTGTGATAATTTTTGTGGTCGAGGGATCCCCCCAAAAATTAATTACACGTTTCTTTGCGCCAGTATTTCGGGTAAGTCCACCCCAGCGATTTTAAATTTTAAAAAAGTAATATTCTACTTACTAAGAACTTGGTATAAATTAGAATCCCAAGACGGGCCTCTATCTTGGCTGTTTAACATTGGCTGATGAAAATCGATCAGATTTAATAGAACAGTCGCAAATAGCTGATATTCGTTTTTATGTAAAAGCTATAAAAAAATAAACAGTTGTGTTCTTAAATGAAAGGTGAATATTTTTCAGGGGTATGTGAAAGAGGGTCTTGACAATTAGTAGAAAAACTTCAAACGTGTTACTGGAGATGACAACAGATAAATTATTGAATCATTCAAAATGTTATTACTGATTTTGCGTCACAAGTTGGGACAGAACATAAGTTAACAGAAAACGCAAGTATAATATTTAAATTAAATGCACAATCGGGATTGCCATGGGGACACAGAGACCAATAAATTAGAAAACTGTCTTCAAGAAAAACTGCCTTCACGAGAGAAGGCACCGCTGATTGTGCTAGATATTCAGTTTGACGTTTGTGCATGACTACAAAGCAGAAGTGTAATAAATCACGTGAGAATAAAAAATGTTTACTGCTCAAATTGTGTACAATACTTTTTTTACACTCATAAGTAATAATAACTTTTCAAAAGCCTGTAATATTTCAATAAACTGCAAGTATCAATATTAATAAGTTTGATTTGTCAATTGGTTTCTAAAGGTGTGTATGAAATATTGAACATTCGTCCTGATCGGACAATCACTTTTAACCTTGAACGTTTTGCAACTTTACGTTCTAGTTCTAGTTGCAGTTCTAAGAACAAAGGAATAATATAAAAAGATACATTTCTATGAACAAGTCCACTTTCAGTGTTCGTACACATCCATGTCTACTTACGGTAGCAGGCGTACAGAAAATTAAAATCAACGGATCCGAGCTTTTAATAAAAAACACACTTATGTAGAAAAAATACGGGCAAAACAAGGTAGGCGCCTAAAACAGGATGAAAATTGTTTTTTACCGGGAGTATGGATCCAAGTACTTTAAGTGGAGGAGTCTGTTTTGTGGTGGCAAGGTTGCAATTTTTTGTGACATTTAGGTGAATGTAAGTAGTATTATATTCATTGGACATAATCTTCTGGTTCATTGATTTAAAAAAAAAAGGTTTCATAAAACTACTGTTTCGGTTTAAACGGGGTACCTAGAGGTATGGTAAAATGGGGTAGCAAATGGTAAAACCGTAAAACGGAAACTCCTCAAAAGTAACAATGTCCAATCAAAACAAACTAAAAAGACCAGTTTTGAAAAACCCAAAGAAAGAGAACTTGATTCGAACAGTGATGTTAGTGAAAGCGTCTGTATTGTGGGGGCTTCATCCGAAGGATGGATTAGTTGTTCTAGTGGCCTCTATTTTTTCAGTTATGAATATACTTCGATTAGTCAACATTTTTGTATTAAAACTTTGAGTTTTCCGTATCTCTCTTTCCCCAGACAGTCTACCCAGAGAGGTCTTGGTTGGAAATATTTTTATAATTTTGCCAAAATTGAGCCTTTTATTTATAATTACATTTACTAATTGATTTTGAATAAAATTTATGTTATCTCTATACAGTACTACATTTATTACTATACTCTAGAAAGGTCTAAGACAGTTCGGTGCCCCCAGTTCGGTGACGGCTAGTTCAGTGCGGCCATTTCGGTGCCAACCCAGTTCAGTGCCGAGTCAATTCGGTGCAACGAATTAAAAATATTTAGGAAAACTGCGGTTTCGTGTTTTAAAAAACTGATACGTGTACTATAATCTTCAGCAACCTTTTCTCAGTTTTCGATCGGTGTTCGTTTTCTCTGTTCAGTGGCGGACTATTTAAATCTTGATTTTGTAAGTGTCTTGGCGCACTTGATTAAAGTGTAACAAAATAGTATATTAAAGAATAAGTGTATAAAAGGTGTTAAAGACCAGTTATCCACGCATACTTTACGCTATTTTTTTTATTAGTGTCCTTTGATATCATAAATATGCTATCATTACTACAAAAAATAGAAAAGTACTAATAATGTGAAAAAAACATAAATTAATTTGCAATTTGTCATCAACAATGAATTCTTGTCGCCGCAGTACAAAAATTAACTCTAATATCGATTTTTTTAAATAATTAACCAGAATCTTAGTTTATACTGCAAAAATATGATGATGCGTATAAAAAAGAACACGACAAGTTCATAGTTTTTTTATAGATGTACCGGACATCCGGTATCTGTTTTTGAAGATGGTATCTATTTAAAGTATCATGAAGATCTTCTTGATTATAATTAAACTATTATTCTTCCAGATAGTGAACAAGATAAAGTCGGTTGTGAGAAAAAATTGTCGAAATAAAACCTAAAACCTCCAGTGTCCACTAGCACGATCCTCGTACTAAAATAAAGCGGAGATTATTATACTACAATTCAATAATTCTATTATTCTACTTCTTTTGATGTTATGTGTTATCTTTGTGTTTCAAGAATTTACCTATTTTCTAAGCAAATACGAAGGAGTTGATAATTAAATTTAATAGGTTTTGTACTTGGTATATACTAAGCGTAATTGCATTGTTACGGTTTTATTTTCTGAAGGTAGGGCGTGTGTCGAGAGCAGTATTAAAAGGTTGACGCGAAAGCAAAAAGGCCTTTTGGGTATGCGGGAGGTACTTACTCCTTTAATCTTAGCTAAAGTTTAAACTAACTTAGTTTAAGTTAGTTTAAATCGCCGTGTGTAAGTGATATGTGTACGCAGAGCCTTCTTAGTAGCCAATCCTCAACATTAATTTTGGTGTAACTAAAGCTTACCTGAAATCCGACACATTAATTGCAACCCTTATTTATTATTAAGCGAGGCTGCTGCTAACGCACGTAAATATATGCGGCAGTCTCCTATTTCTGTCACATTCACCTATGACTTTAAGATTTGTTTGTTGTTTTATTGAATTGTCTGTCTTTCTCTTTTGTTGTATTTGATCTAGCGTATTAGGTGTTAAGTAAAACCTGTTGATCTCCTGTTGGCCGGTTTTATTTCTTTCTTTTACCCAGCAGGTGGCGCCTTGTTAGACAACAGTTTAATTTCTTAGAATTCTATAGAGACCTCCGCGACTCTCCGACGAAGTCGAACGCTCCTGCTCTAACTATTATAAATACTTCATCCTCCACGAACTTAGTGAGCTACATCGATCCGTATTTCCTTTTTTTGGGTTGTTCCTCTAGAGCCGTTGTTATTTGTAAACCGAAACCGTTACAGCATACAAAAAGAACAAGAAAGGCTCTGGTGACCTAAATTCACGTTGTTCAATTTAGTTCAATGTTAATTGTTTTTATGTTGTAACCATTTGATGTATCTGTAGGTGTTGTAGAAGACATCATGAAAAAGATTACATGATATCAAAGAAAAATGAAGCGTAAAATGTAAGTACAGATTGGGTGATCCTGAGAAATATACGGAACTCCTATTAAATCAATAAAAAAATTGTAATTTAAATTTCACATTTGTTGAATTGTTGATGTTGCCATGGTATCTCTAAAACAGGCGCGTTTTTAATGCTCGATTTAAATACACTGAGGCGTGCTTTAAATAGAGGAAATAACGCATCAAAAAAGATAATAAGAGCTCGGGTTAATGATTCTCATCCATAATGATAGGATCCAAATCGAAAGTAGAAGCTCTGAACATCCCAGTTCTCCAGTGAATAAACTTATCCCAGATAAAAGTTTGTACAGGCGAAAGTTATCCCGGTAAAAGTTGGTGCGAAAAAAGCTAGTCAAGCAATCAGATGTTTGTAAATTCAAGGCCCGCAGAAATTGGGTACATTAAAACTGTCCCAAAAACCTACTTGTTACCAACTTTCGTCACCAGTATTTCAGTCATGGGTTAGCTTAAATTTTGCGTTACTGTCATTGAAATAATTGTTCTCACAACTGTCTCCTTGGAAGTTAACCAAAAATTAACCTTAACCAGAGACTAAATATCTGGTTGTTAGAAGAGAAAGAATGTAACGTGCAAATCATACCTAGGTACATATAGAAATTTGCATTAAATTGAAACTAATTGAAAAATTTCCCAATTATTTGGGCCTTCTTTGGAGTTGAGGTGTTCAAAAGTGATTGAGGAGAATGTGAATTTGGCATTCACTAAATAGCTTTTGAAGTTGGTACCAAGTACTAATACTCCATTTAATTTGAACAGAAAACAGAAGAAATATAAGCCAAGATGTACAACCCGGTCAAAGGTTTACAGAACTCTTTATCGTTTTGATTAAACAAACACTTTCTTGGGAATCAGTGGAAATTTTATCGCAAAAAAATTGTAATGCAAGTATTGCTGAGGTATCTTTCCTACCCAGGATATCAATCAGGAGTTGGGGGAGACTTAGGAAAAATATTACAAAGATAACTAATGTACGTAGTTAAAAATAGTAACTTAACAGCAGCTAATTTTTATGTTTCGTTTGTAACCTATGGAAAAGGTGGGCAAGAAAGCATACATGTGGATGAAGTTCTCAACAACTGTTGAAGCTATGCAAGAAGCCAAAGACCAATAGTAGACACGGTTCTCATTTCCTTGCGCTATCGCAGCTCAAGATTGTATTCATGTTAGAATCCAGAAACCCACCGATGGGTTTCATGGAGATGAATATATGAATCGAAAGGGCTTCCTAACAATCAACGTTTTAAGTTACGAGCGATGCTAATGAATGTTTTCTCGAGTGTTTGTAGGACATGGTCAGTGTCTGTACAGGACAGCAGGATTTCGAAAACGTCAGCAGAGTGTGAAGTAACAAAAAAAAAGATTGACTGATGCCCTGCTTCTTGGGGTTGAATGATATGGTATAGCCACGTTGTTAATGACTCCTTTTAATGCAACTGAATAGCAAAACAAGGTTTTTGTAAAGAACGTGTTATAATAGAGCGAGGTGCATATAAAAGATTAAAGATCAAAGTATGTTAAGGTCCCTTAAGTAAATATCACCAATTCCGAACATGAAGCAGCACTGCTTGCTCAAACTATAAAGGCACTATGTTGTAAGTCGCAAAATTTGTGAGTTAATGTTTATTTATTTGATTTATTTATAAAAATTGAATTTTTAGTAATTCTATTAACCATTATGCTTCGAGACAACATTCGAATTCCAAAATACGGAAGCATCATTTCTATCATGTTTCCAGTTTAGCTTGTGAAGTATTAAAGCATTGAAGTAATTGACAAACATTAAACAAAAATACCTTTGTGTAGATTATTATACTCCGATTGAAAACTATTGGTATATTCAGTATAACTGAAAAGTAGTATTTATAAATTTATTCAAAGTATCCTTTTAAACACACTTTATAACCCAATATTTCTTACTTATTAAATACGCCATTGGTTTGTATTTTCAGTAGTGCATTTTATGAGTTAACACCCTAATGGGGTACTATGGTGTTTAAGCAATAACCGATTCAAATTACATGATGTAGGTAATAAAACGAGTGAGAATTTGTTCATTCATATTTAAGTATAACAGCGTTGACAATAATGTATAAATTGTTATAAAATATAATGTTAATATGCAATATTCTGTAATTAGATGATTTTCTATTCATACTTGGTATTATTTTGTAACGAGTTAAATATTAAGTTTTTTGGAGAAAAATTTCATCTTCATATTCAGTATCTGTATCATCGTTTGGATTTATAATCAATGGATTGACTTGTATGTACACCATAAACTTTTTCGTGTTCCCAACACTTTACAATTTCAGCTTTCTTCTTTATTTTGGTATCGTCGTAAAGCACTAGAAATAGTTTTGGTGTCAATTTTTCAAAGCATCGCTAACCCTTGTATGAACTACTGTTACTGGTGTTAAGGGCCCGTTGTTCTGCTTTCCTTATTAAAGTATTCCACTAAGTTATAGATCATGTTCATGTGCTACAAATGAAAACAAAAATGTTATCTCTATTTGTAAAAACGAATTAATATTTACCTTAAGACTGTTCTATCACTCGTGACAATTTCAGATTTCTAGTAGGCGGTTCACTATTTTTATTTCTTGTTACATAAATAGCTATTTGTTGTTTTTTCTGTTTCTAAAACTGTTTAAAATGCACGTCATGTACAAAAAAAATTGACATCAACAATTCAATAATATATTATTTATCTATTAATATTAATCGGCTTCCAAGTCTGGTCTGTTGCGCTCAGAAAAATTCGTCCGCTAGTATATTCATTTCACAATTCTCCAAGAGTTTTCAGTATTTATCGTTTACTTCATGTTAATTTTTCTCATTGATTTTTAAAATAAAAAAAAAAAAAGTAAGCGCAGGAGTCGAAATTTGGGCTTATAAGGAAATCCATTTTTCTATTATTTTACGTTTTAATTAAATTAAATACAACGAAGACAAAAATTAAAAAAAAAATAGCTCCTGCACGACATAAATAATAATGTTAGCTATATGTTTGTGCAAAATCAGAAAAACATTTCTAAAAATAAGCGAGATAAATTTACATAAACTTTATAGTTCCCTGAGAGAACAGCTACAACACTAGAAAAGAGTAATGTGGTTCTTTTAAAATATTAACTAAAGAAGCAATGAAAAACAATAGAAATAAACAAACCGACGCGCGTATTACGTAACCTCAATCAACAAATAAGTAAATACATAAAAAGGTTGGCATCACTGGCTATATTTTTGTTTTAAATCAGAGACGACGGTCACGTCGTAATTTAATGCATACATGACGTCATCGGGATAAGTCAAACGAATGAACTATACTCAATATTAAGTAAAATCGATGTTCCCAAAATAGTGAGCACCGTGTTGTTTGTTATTCAACAAGTAGTTTGCATTTGCATTTGATGGATACCGCTTTAATTTGTATTCGAGCTCACGATAAGCGCAAATCGTTAAAATCACTTATTCTTATTAGGTACAGAAAGAGACAATATATCAAAATCATCTACATGATAGACGTGCAATGTACGTAAATAATTAATTTGATTCAAAACAAAAACAAATAAATCATTGGTAAAAGTCAGTAATACAAAGCGACGTGCATGCGTCTAATTAATAATGAAAAAATTGAATTTCATTATCCTTACATTGATATGAACTACATTTTATTAATATAAATTACTATGCGTGATGCATGACAAATGGAGATCTGTCATAATATTAATTAGGCAACGTGATTACAATACTCTTTAATTAAACACTTGCCTGCTAAGTCTTAAGTCGTGTAGTATTATCGCGTTTAATAATAGAAATTGAATAATACTTCGTGATGTACATATTAAATTAATTGCTGGGTGTTGTCGCAAATTCTAACAGACAGTATGACATTAATGTGCGTAACGTTGAGTAACTTGCTTAATTAGTGTTTAAGCGGTAAATTTGTAACGAGGAAGGTATGAGTGATCATGAATTATGTGTTCGATGTAGCACAGTAATTTTCATCATCCCTAAACAAATGGACTTATTTAACGGCCACATTTTAGTACACTTTGACTTGACTCATATCCTTTAAATTCCACGCTTAATAACGATGTAAACAATTAGTTCATAGGGCAGGTGATAATTACTTCTAGTTGTAGTAGGATATGATAATATCTATTTTTGTTTTTTGAGTAATAACTATCACAAAACCATATAACTAATAATTACTAAGTAAATATCAATCAGTAAGTTGTAACGCACGCAGGAAACACAATTCGACGTCTTTTGCCTAAAAGCTTTTAATTTAATTTATGACCTTTAATTTCTTTCAAAATATCAGAAGTAAGAAAGAATTTATACAGAGTGGTCAGATTATCCCTAAACAGGCTTTGTAAAAAATTAATAACTTTTGATATTGATGTGATTTTTATGATTTATTTTATAAAGAAGTGAATAAATTATTTGCAAAACAATTATATTTTATTGTATCTTGTAAATTATTGATAGGTTCTATAAGTTGATTCCATTTTGATCTTAACTTCAACACATTTGATTTTAAAACTTAGATTTATACTTCATTATTGTAACGTGATTTTATAACAAAATTAAATACTGATTTTAGACAAGTCAAACTGTTTATAGTCTGTCCTAGATGCAATGTTTAGCCAATATCTTTGTACCATAGCAATTTTTCAGACAAAAATTGATCTAGCCTGTTAATCCTTTTTTGCTATTGCAACATGTTTGGTATAGGGTGGTTACAAAAGTCGTGGTGGACTCATCTTTTTTTTTTCAAATAGAACACCCACTATATAGGTGGATATTTAGTTTGTATTGTTAATTTCATTAGACATATACGGCATCCAGACTTGATAGTTTTCGAGATATTGGCATATTTAGTAAAAAAAAATTAATGTACAAATGAACAAAAACCAGAAATTTCGTAAAATAAATTACAATAACGTAAACTATCATCATATATATAAAATTGTTAAATGTTTGTCCTTCTGTTTGTCTATCTGTCTGTCTGTTTGTTACGCTACTCCTCCGGAACGGCTGGACCGATTTTAACAAACAATACCTCAAAATTCTTAGAAAATTCCCACTTAGAGCGTAGGCTATGTTTGAAGTCGGTCCCACCGGGGGTACCGGCCCCACCAGGTGGGGCCGTCACAAATCTACAAGCAAAGATAGGCATGCAATATATCGTTCGAAAGGGTACGAAAAATGGAGTTTATCCATGTATAACATGACCACACAGCCTTGAATGCGACTCAAATGAGATGCTATTTTTCAATTTTTTAAACTTTAAGCGTTCTAGAGCCCATTTTAGAAAATGGGCATCTGACTAGTTTCTTATAAAATGTGTTCAAATTGATGTCCAAAATTATTTGGAGCAATGTAACACCAAATATGATAATAGAAGCGTGTTCGGAGACTAAATGGACATCAATTTGTACACATTTTATAACAAAGAGTTTAGTTTATTGTAATTTGTTACTATAAAATTTCTGGTTTTTGTTCATTCGTTCATGATTTTTTGTTTTACTAAATATGCCAATATGCCAAAAACTCTCAAGTGTAGATCCCGTATATGTATAATAAAAATAGGTTTTGTACAATTGTTCATAGAAACTAAATATCCAGCTATTTAAAAAAAACTTTTAGTCCACCACGACTTTTGTGAACAACCTAATACTAAATATGTTGCAATAGTAAAAAAGAATTGACAGGTTTGATTAATTTTTGTTTAAGAAACTTTTTTCTAGTTGCTATGGTAACGAAGATATTTGCTGTAACATTGAATCTGGGACACAATGTATTTTCTAAAAGTAGTCTTAAAGCGCCAAAGATACAACAGCAACTCCTATACGATTTTTTAAGCATTATTCGACAGATTTTCTATATACATTATTTGTTTTAACCGCTCCTTGGCGGCCTTAAAACAGGACCATTGAAGCAATATTTCGAGAAAAAAAAATATTTTAAGAAGACAGAAGATACCTACCGAAATGTTAATTACCGGTTTAGCCATTTGAAAGCAAGCAAAAAATATTATTCCATTAGCTTTTTTAACAAAATCACAAATACATTTTTTTTCCTCTAGTAAACTCAATCCGGAGACATAATGTAGATTAATTTTGTTACATTTCACAATGAAGGGTTAAAGTACATAGTATTCCATTTAAAAACGTGTACGTAATAATAAAATACATATATTTAAATGTTGATACCGTTCCGCTACTAGAGATCGACTCGGATAAAGTGGACCACACTCTGTAAACCTAAACGGAAATGGAAGAAATTGTCAGAATAACAGACAAAAACTAATTAATTCTACTACTAATTTAAACATTGCAAAATATTGGTTTAAATGAAGTTTCATGCATTTTTTTTAAATATCACATTTAGATATTCGTCTGCAATAAGTTAAAGTAGGTAGTATTCTATCAAATTGGCTCCCAGAGTGCCTCAGGAGTCAATATTAAATCCGGAAATCTAAGAAACCGTAAAATATACAGAGTCAGTTAATAAAGCAAAGTTGTGCGATTTAGTGTTTAAGAAAATGCTGTTTTAAAAATTGAAATAATTCCGAAGAGATTTGTAAGAAATCGTCTTTAATTATTTCTCACCTCATTTCAAAAGCTATTCCAGCACATTAACACTTCATCATTGCCACTTTTTCTTCTCCAAATGCATCAAACCTAAAACCAAAAGTTTTGACTCTAGGCGGTCCATCACCGTTTGACTTCCACAATGCAAAAAAAAATCAACCATCTCAGTCTAACACATTGTTTTCTTTATAAATTCATCTTGATTTAATTAGTTACTTAGATCATCAAATTATTTGAATATCATTTTTCGATTAAATCGAAAAATTCTAATTTATTTATTTTGATTAAAGTAAGGTACATTTTGACAAGCATTTTATTTTAAAACTTACTTTGAGAAACCACAGCCAAACATTTCATATATTCAAAAGCTGTATACGCTGATTTATCTGAGTATATCATTTTCGAAAAAATGCGGAAAATATGGAAGCAAAACAACTGAAGAAAAGGTCTCCTTAAAGGAATGGAACTGCAGCGTCTATTTGTAACAAAAAGGAAAACACCAAAAAACTGCACAAAAAACTATACTCGAACACGTGTTTCAATAGCCATGCTATCATCATCAGCGAACGGACACTAAAAATAAAAACAAAAGGAAGCTATCTTAAGTCTAACTTATTCATATATAAGCTTAAATAATTCCGAAAAACCTAATAGTCCGTGTTTTAATAGGTCTCCTGGTTTGCCCTATATATACTTGGTTACAGTCTATACAATTTATTTTATAGATTCCCATCACAGATTTCTATTGGGACTTTCGGATTGCCTAAAAGATTTAGCAAGTTGTTACTGTTTTATAATCAAATGTTTAAAATATTTTTGAAGACCTTTTGTGTATGTGAGATAATTGGGTAATTTGACAAATTTCTTATCTATTTATTTGCTATTACTAGTTCATTGTTAATTAGAAGAAACTAGGAAGAAACTTTTTACGGTTTATTTGTAAACAAACTCAAAAATAAAAAATATATAGCAGTGCTAGAAGGCCTGGCCGGCAGCTCCTGTTAGTCGGAAGTGGTCGTGGGCTTATTGAGAACCTTTCGAAATGAAGGCTTCTACACTGCATGAAGAATTTATAAGGCACCACCTAGGATTACGTATAAAAGATATCTAGAGCCACTAGGAACTCGTAGACACAGAAACAAAGCGTACGTGGATAGAAATATGTATATTATTATAGCGACTAGAGTTCAATTAACACACATAAAAACACATCGACACAACAATAGATAATATCATTTTGAATGAATAGAAAAATATAGTTATCAAATTCACGAGAGCGAGTTAAGGCACGAATAATAATTCGAGGCACAAACGCCCCAAATAGGTTAGCGTATTATACACCTTTGACAGTCGTAGTACCGATTTTTTCAAGCAAGCGATTCACCGAGTTCATGTGCCAAATATTGTTCGGAATGTACTTGACAACAATTACGGAGAGTACCGGACCTTGGCCGATTATTTAAATAGTTTCAAAGCGCACAAAATTAATCAGGTACTTGGAAAGATCTTTCTATCCATGCAGCGCCAAAAACGTACGTTGCTAAACTCACGGCCGCAGTACGTATACATAGAACACGACCAAATTTATGAATGAGATGCATACCAGAATTAACTTAGCTTGTATAAATAGGAAGTCTTCGGTGTTCGACAGTTAATCGGCAGATGTGACCGCTCTCGTATCTAAATCTAATATTTTATTATCCAATGAAGAAAAGGAAAACGAAAATGGACTCCATGGATAACAGTTACTAGGCTGCTCACAAAGAACCAGATAACAGGCTTATCTTGGGTGGCGTCCTTGACCATAAAGCGGTCCCAGGGTAGGTTGAAATTCCAATGTTCGTAATAATACCAGACCCACTTCGATATTTTATAATTTTCGGATTATTATCCTTGCCAGCATAACCAGAATTAAAGATCCAGTGACTAATTAAAACCAAGTACGTCTGCAGTGACCAGCAGAAGAAGCTAAAGGGGAAAATACACAGAAAAAAAAAAGATGCCTGCAATTAATAGAACCCGTGATAGCAAATATTCTATTAAAACAATGTAAGTAAAAAAGATACTTACACATTTGAAAGGAATGATTTTACTTCAATCGATATTACAAAGCACTTGTCTAATCGTTCAATATTTAGACAACATTTTCCATTTACACCTTTTTGCGACAGTCTGTAAATAGGAAGTGAGGTATAATTTTTGTGAGCAAATGAAGATAAATCATCGGAACTGGCAATTTCAAATAACTAAAAAATCTCCAGAAGATTCCTCAACACAAACATTCATATTCAAACGCATGAGTGCAAACACGGCTGTCTATACTGTAGGGAGAAATTGGTCTATAAATCAATTATTTGCGAAATAATACCGTCACAAACTAAACTACTAAACACTACATCAACGGGTGGAATATTTTTGCAGCATGACAGTGTTTCACCACACTATAAGACGATTTGTAAGAGATTTTTAAAATACCAATTTTCCAGAAAAATTGATAGGTAGAAAGTCCATATGAATGACCTCCAAGAGCACCTGATTTTAACACTCTCAATTACTACATTTGGGGATATCTCAAATCTAAAGTTTATGCAGTAGAGATAAACAGCAGAGAGCAATTGTATGAAAAACTTGAAGAAGCATGTAGGAAACTCGAAATATCCCAGAAGTTATTAGAAGTGTGTCAGGCATATAGCATATTATAAAAAGAGCGAAGAAATGCACTGAACAAAATGGAGTCATTTTGAACATTTGCTGTAGTGTTTAGAAGTTTAGTTTCTTCCTAGTTTCCGTTTTTTTATAAGTAGGTTAAATTTCACTTCATCGTTATGTTAAAAGGTTACGTCATTTTATATAAAGGGCGTTTCACGTTTTCTTACCTGTTTGTTACGTTTAATCCCTAATACAGCCCTGCAATAATGTCATTCGTAGTAAGCTAAAATACATTAATTAACGCTTATCTCACAATATTTAGCGTTGAGGATCAGATAACTTGTCATTAAAATTAAATAAAATGTAAATAATCCCATCCATTTCATTTTGACTTCCGAAAATTTTAATAAATAAGCAATTGCAATATTAAATGAAGTAATGAACTATTCTGGCCAAACTCTAAAGGCACATCCTTATGTTCAGTTTTCTGCGCTCTATTCGAATATGGAAAAAAAAATTTAAATTCAATAATACAGGATGTTGTTTGGGGGGTTAACAAATTTGTAAATATTTTGTGAAGCCAGACCTGAATTTTCTTTTTCATGAATATTTTATGGATTGGGCATATTATGAAAAAGTGTAAGCAAATATTAAAAAAAATATACAGGACGGATCATAAATTATAAGCAATTAAAGAAATGGGCCAAATACATAAAATACCCTGTATTTCGATTATAAAGAGCGCTAGATCAAACATATGAGGGTATTTTAGAATCACTTTGATGCCCCTACCTGCATCTTAATGTATGTCCGTCTCCCACTGAAACACTCTGTATATTAACAACAGGAGGAACTAAAGCCATTATAGCATAAATACTTTTATTTTCAAAGTGGAGACCGGTATTGACCAGACTAATAGCTGGTTATTATCAATCCTAAATAATATAGAGTATTAAAAGAAAATGGTCTTTTAGGACCCCTTCTTTGAGGAGGTAGGAAAACATACAACTCAAAGGTTGTGATTGCCGACGTTTTGCCCACATTGTGAGGGCTTTTTCAAGGCTTACACAAGTATGAGTTGTTTGTGTTCTACCTCTACAAAGAAGGGGTCCTAAAGACCATTTTTATTTTTAAAATTTAATTTTTGGAGGAATACTTACCTGAATATAGAGTAATTTAAACAAGAAATAACAGTAAGTTATTACTATTAAACTATTAGACTATTAAAAAAGCTCGATACTTTCCAACGAAAAACAAACTATATTGTCAAGCATCATGCAATGTCAGGTAATAATAAGTTTTACCCTCCGGTACTGAACTTTACTAATACTACTTTCCCAGAATTGGAATTAGAGACATTGTCTAAACGTGTTAAACACAATCTAAAACCATAGAGTAAATCTCAGATTAACAAAAATTTAAAGTTGTTAGCAGTTGAAACTGAAAGCATAATAGAAACACTTGATGATAACTTTAGAACTGAAGCTAGAGAAGATTGTAAAATGCTCTTTAAGAAAGAACTACAAAATAAAACGTTGAATGGTCACACCAATCGCTCAACTACCTCTGAATTTAATATAATCAAAAAATACACAAAAGAAAATCAAAAGACACTTACTGTTATTTCTTGTATAAATTACTGTATATTATTTAAGATTGAAAATGATCAGCTATTAGTCTGGTCGAAACCGGTCTCCACTTTAAAAATAAAAGTATTTGTGCTATAATGGCTTTAGTTCCCTCCTGTTATTAATGAAGTTTTTAAATACGGTGTGGCTATGACTTTGACATTAGCATATTTTTCATATTGGCAGTTTATGTTTATGAAAAAATGATTTATTATTGAATGTTACTTCTGTAAAGGTGTTTTCAATAACGGCGAGTGGGTATACAGCACTGTTGATTGTTCAACCAAGTTTTGGAAAAGATTGAATCGTATATGCAACCAACAATAGGCATCTTGTTATCAAAGACATGAAAAATTTGCTATTGTCAAAGTTCACAGCCACACCTTATCTAAAAATTTTATGATTGCTCGGTACACCCTACAATTTTTAAAATGTCATTCGCAGATGATACGTAAATACTCGTAAAACACCGATCACTAAACCACTCTCTCCCTCCTTTTATGTGAACCAAAAAGTCAGTATGACTTTTTTTCGCAGAATTAAAAAATTTCCATAGATAACGAAGTCATTAAAGTTAGTAATCAAGCAAAAAAACTAAGATTACTTTTGTATACTAACCTAAAATTTACATTAGAATGTTGACAAGGAATACTTAGCACTGAAATAGTTATTTACCTAACGAGTTCGGGAAGATAAATTTCTTTTCTAAAAAGTTAGATATATTATTTTTTGTAACGAGTAACTGTAGTAATAATTCATAAATAAATAAATTCACAGCTGCCTTAATTTGTTGTGTTTACAAGAAATTTGAGTTGGTAGCACTGTCCCGCCGATTGCTTGATAATTTGCTAATACCAACTAATACGAACCTAACAAAAATTTCCCTATTCCCTGGGAAACTAAAAAACACCGCGGTGCGGAAAATGGAACTTCCCGTGCATTGACAATAACCGGGAAATCAGTAATTTTAGGCTATGAGTACAAAATAGTATTTTACATCATAAGAGCTGTAAACGGAATTTCTCGTGATGTTTAACACGACTGCGAATCACGCGAGAATTAAAATATTTACTGCTCATTCAATACTTTTTCTACCCGAATAAGAAAAAAATTAAAAATATAAGATTTCAATAAACTCCAATTTTTAATATGATTAAATTGGACCTGTCAATTTCTTGTGAAAGGTAAGTTCGATTTTAAACTCGAACGTTTTGCAACTTTACGCCATAGTTGCTACTGTGCATTTTATTTTATCAATGGGAACAAAAATCATATAAACTGACACGTGAAACGTAAAAAAGTCCACTTTCAATGGTCGTGCACATTCATATAAAGGTTTTCTTGCGGTAGTAGGATAAGTATAAAGAAGAGTCCACGTTTTTTTTTAAAAAAAACACAGATTTTTTTTTTATTTTTTTTAATATTTTTTTTATGTAGCAATTTTTATTTCCTTTCCTAAATACTTTTTATTTTTTTAATCAAAAAAACAACTTATTGCTTCCTAACTAGCTTTATTTTTTTCATTATATTTTTTTTTTTTAATTTTTTTTTTTTATTTTATCAACTAGGTAATTATATTTTAATTAAAAATAATGACGAACGAAGAATAATAGATTTCAGAATAATTAAAAACAAAGGAACGAAAAAATAAAAAAAAGAACAAAATAACATAAACAATAAAAAAAAATAAAAAATTTTTTTTAATTTTACTAAAGAGAAAAAATTTTATAAATCACCAAAAAAAGTTAAATTTTTTAAAAAGTTAAATTTTAATTTGTAACCTTTAACTTTCTTCTCCGTTGATTGAAATATTGGTAAAGATAGTCAACCGCTTGTATTTGCTTGTATCACGGATGCAATTCACATATGCATGTTGGGTTGCGTTTTTGTTTACTTTTTCACCTGTACTGAAGCGCTAAGTTATAATGTGTACGATTCTTGAAATAGAATAGTTCAATTTATTCCACCGTTGTAAAATGGCGCAACATACAATCCGTAAAATTTACTTTTGTCAATACAATGTTGCAACGTTTTCAAATATTTAGTAAACGTATTAACTAGTAATTAAAAGTGACGAATTTTTCATTTATGAATAATACCATTGATGATACATATCTTGGATTTTAATGACAATGTTTTTTTAATAATTTACTAAAATACATGCGAAGCGTTATTTGTTAAAACAGTTTGGTTTGGTCGGTGTTAGATAAATAAGAAACAATTATTTTACAAATTATGCTTGCACTTTATTTTTAACTTGCAAATAATAATGTTGACATTTGTTTGTCATTTAATAACTTCGTTAGGAATAAAGTAGAACATACTGGGAGAAATACCACTAGAGTTCAGAAACGCAAAATTATTGGTTTTTGTATCTACTTGTTTTTACGTGTTCAGTTGAAAAGGATTTTAAATAAAAATTGGTTTTCAAATTTTTCAATTCAAAAGGCAACAAGTTACCGTGTTTTTTAGGGAAAGTGGGTTCCACTAGACCTTCAAATTTAAATTCACTTGGTAATAAAACCTATTCCTATTACTTCTAAAAATAAAAGTACTAGATTTTAGCTTGAGGTGTGTTGTCTCCCGACGCGGTGCGGATAATACGTGTATAATACACTATTCTTTTCTGTGACGAAATAAATGACGATTTAATATTGAAAAATCATATTACAATAGAATTAGAAAATTATTGAGGGAAATTTGGTGTTAAAAATAGTACTCACTTTTTCCCGAGGGAAAAAATAATTTACGAAAAGTGACACTTTGTTATCTGTTAGTAGAGATAAAAGTTAGGATTTTACTCTTTGAAACTGTATCAAAATATCATGGTTTCGAATTAAAATAGTTTAATTAAAGTAAAAATAGCTCATTAATTATAAACATTGTTTCAAAAATTACAATTCCAACTGATCTAAAATAATAGTAATAATTTACAAACAATTTACACATAAATAATAACGTACCTAATACAATGCTATACATAAAACATATCCAAACATTTACACTTATTTATGCAGATAATATTCTTATTTTACGGTGTGGTTTTGTGACATCACTGTAATTATAGCTATTAGAAATATGTTTATTAGCCTCCCACTTTAAGGTTCGATATAGTTTTATTTTAACCAACTGATCGATAATTAACAGTTTATGAGTGTCGCATTCTCTGAACCATGAATTCACACTGCTGTTGAGACATTTTTTTATACGGAGTTTAATTTTTCCAATAAACCATAATCTGTTTTAAAAAGATGAAATTCTTCAGTAAAAGTTTCAATAAAAAAACACAAATTTTGAGAATTCGGGTGATGGTCTGTGTAAGTATTTAATTCCATCAGATTTGCTGTAATCTTTATATAGAATTAATGATTCGTTCACATTGAAAACACTTGAGTCGTTAACTGTTAGCATTTCCTTACACGTATTACAATGTACTTTTTATATATGTAGTGACTTAAATAACCCGCAACATACGACACTGAACAAGATTCTAAAGAACTATTAATTACGACATTGTCTTCATTGATTTTGTTCTCCAGACAGGTTCTAGACGATCTCTTTGTTTCATTATTTTCTACACTTTCATTTGTCCCAATTTTGTTATCCTCTTCCTCATAGTTAGTGTTAAATTGTTCATCTATACCATATAGTATCTCGTCGTTATCTTTTCACAATTCCCTTGTTCTATTGGTATTTGCAAGCGAATGTGCATGTTATGTTGTAATGCAAGCCTAAATTCGCGGGCAGACGGTTGGGCATTATAACCTCCTCTAGCACGAATCATTGAAAAAGCATTTTCTAGAGGATCTTGATTTATTCGTGACGTTAAAAAGTACAAAGTTCCTTCTCCCTTTAAGTCCTCCCACAGACTTAAAATTGAATTTATAGTCCATTGGAAACCTGCGATACAGTATATATTTTTTCTTTCTACACCGTTCTCATAAAACTTGATGGAATTGAAGTATTGTACAGAACGTTTCAACGTTTCGCATGGCATGTCTTTAAAACTGAAAGACCACGCTTGTAGGGATTCGGATCATTTACTGAAAAACTATTTAAACAGTCAAAAATGTTGTTAATTGTTTTAAAAAAGATGCAGTATCTAACGCCGTATTACTTGTTAATTGACCCGTCATCACAGCACTGCTAATTGCTGCAGATACAGAATTGCTAAATACCTGAGCGGCGTATTTAACACGCATCTTTTGAAAATTTGATGGGTTAATATGTTTGTCCGTAATTTTTAACATGGATCTTGCTACACTGCTACACTGATCAATATAAAAAGTGTTGACAAAATCGGTCCACTGAATTTTTTATTGTTGACGACTATTTCCAGTTTGCTGTTCATGACATTGTTCCTTAAGCTTTTTAGTAAATGAGGAGGATCATACGCTACATATATTTTGTTATTGTCGATTTGAATTGTTGGATTTTCTTTTGTGGCGCCTAGACAAGATAGAGCACTTCTGTTATTAGATCCTTGGTCGCAAACTAACGCTCGAGGTTTCAATCCAATTTGAAACAACTTATGCATCACTTGCTTTATAAGAGTACATAATATTTCGCTTTTAACTGAACCACTACTGAGAAAATAACAAAATGGAATTTTCCAATTATACAATATTCCTCTCAAATAAAAACCAATCCATGGTTACTTAAAACGGTTTACGTCCTAATTCCCCTAAATCTTGATATCCTTCGACGTAGTCCCAATATTGGTTATAATTTAAATTTCGTTTTAAAGTAATTTCGTCACACATTACCACGCACTGCTTTTCTTTGTCTGTCATTCCTTCAACTTTTTTTTTAATTTTTGTATAAGAACATTATTTGTCCCCGATCTTAAATTAACAATTTTCAACCACGACTTGATTGTTGAAATTGCTGGCAAAACAAATCCTAAATGGTTCAACATAAATTTGTAAGCGGTAGGCGATTTATAATACAATGATAATGCCAGTTGTTTTCTGAATCCTTCCATGGAGTTCGTGTTCGATGAAAACATTGCATATTAATAAATGTCTTCAAAGCCGGTTTTTGTTTTTAAAAGACCCGAAATTGTGCTGTTTTGAAGTTTGCGCTTCAATCTAAATATTTCACACTTTTGACTATTCAATTTATTTTTAAACTTTTTAATTTTAAAAGAAACGGTTGTCTGTATAGGTTTATCAGAACTTATACTTGCACTGATTGTTGCACTTTGAAGAACATTCACAAAGGAGGCATCACTAACTGAATCGGCGTTGTTCTCAATTTTTTCTTATTGGCTGACAGAAAATAGTTGTAATTACGTTGCAAATACTTTCCGCTAGAAAATATATTTTCATAAGTTCGCACATTATCAGATTTATAAACTGTCAGAACTTCTGGTGATTTCTGAGTAGGATTTCTTTCTAATCGCAAAGACTTCGATGTATCCTGTTTAGGTTCATCTGCAATCAAAGCAAATAATTGTATTTCTTGAAATTTGGGCTTTTAAAAAGAACTTTATTTATGTATTGGCAAAATTTTTAATAAAAATGAAAGTATTTCTTGAAATTGATTTTGTAATTTGTACTTTGCGATACCAGTAGTGGTGAGAAGATTGAAGACATGAAAGTGGTTAAAAGTGTTATGTAAAAAATTGAGTTTTGAGAACGTTAAGATACTTCTCACCACTGGGTACCTACCAGACCGCTACCAATAAGTATTAGCAAATTGTCATTGCTGAACAAAAATTATTACTTACCCGAAACAAACTTCTTAGGAACTGCAGTAATATTAAGTTTCTTCTTCGCAGCGGAAGGATCTCGAAAACTACTAGATTCAAAATGCTTCTCACAGATTAATTTATTTCGTAATAAATTAAGATCATCTAGTAGTACTAGCTTTGAATTACCACAATTCATCACCCAATTTTTGCATCTATTTAGACAATTAGTAGGAAACCGATAAAAGCTGATCGTCGGGCAATTTTTTCTCGAATTATTGCAACCGTGATATACACAGCGATGACACGCAATAGTATTACTCATTTTAATGGATAAGTTTTAAACCAGCAATCCGATCTTACATGTAAATAATAACTACCGAAATGTTTTAAAAATCAAAATCAAACTCGAACCGAAAACCTCTTAAACTGAGCACAACAGGAAGACTAATTAATTTTCGGTTTTGTTGTTAAACTAAAAGTGGTGGGGTATTATTACTTTCGATTATTTTGTGTTCTTTTGATAGTATTTTGTAAATGTTATTACCATTGTTATTAGTAAAGCTCAGGAAATACATACTTAAAAACCAATCTTGATTGTAATATTTTCATTGTAACAAATAAACAGATAATCATTAAGCTTTGCATAGATGCTTCTTTAATGCGTTTATCATATCTTAAAATATAAGTACACCTAAAGTTGATATTGAAACAAATGTATTACGAGGAGTCTTCCGGATTATCGTTTATGAGTCACATTCCTTATCGGCTTAGTCAGAAATTCTACAATTGCATACTTTTAGCAACACCTTTAGTAAATGAGTAGGCTTGTTATAATATTGTTTAGATGCAAACAGTTGAGTACGTTAGATTGTAATATAAGAAAATTCAACATTCGTTCCAACATAAAAGGGATAGCGTTTCTATGTTAAAAATTTTAATTTCAATGACCAAAATTTAGAAATTTACTTGCGTAAGCCTAATAGATTTTAAAACATTTTCAACGGATAAACGATGTTAATGTAATAAATATATGAGTATGGAATTTTCAAAAGTATTTAAAGAAATTGTTTTTTTGGGAGAACGTTTTTCAACGATTTCTTTACGAAATTAATACTTTTAAATCTGCAGGTTTTTTTTCATAATAATAAACTTTATTCACATGTGTATGTATACAATCTTTGTACATATATGTGTTTGTCATGATGGTATAACCATTGTTATAACCTTACGTAAGAAAGATACAAATAAATATTATTACATTGAACAATTAACAGACAATAGAAAAAAATATATAACAAAGGACACACATTTAATTAGTACGTCGACAAAAATCAATAAATTCTTGTATATTGTAGAACGCATGTTTTTGTTTGTTTGTCAACATTGACTCAATGCACCAATATTTCAATCAACGGCATGATGCATTGGCAACAATGTCGTGCCTTAGCATAAACTATCAGCAAAATTACAGTTTTCTATTTCACATTTATCGGCAATACTGTTCTGTAAATTCTACAATACAATTGACGTATTTTCTTAGCACAAAGCGATACTACCGACCTCTGATGTTTAGAACAAATTTCGGGGTCGCATAATCCCGTAAGGTTGACTATCTTTACCAATATTTCAATCAACGTCTAACCGATTACTTACGATGCTAAAATAAACACAATTTAAATTTTAATCTTTTCTATTTTAATTATTATGTGCATGATATTAATTGAAAGGCAGCCGTATTCCTCCTCTTTAAAAAGGAAACGATAGCTGCATTTTCAAGGACTATGTGAAAGAACAGCTTCTATAAATATAGATAGCAGAACTTCTCCTTGACATTTCTGTAGTATACGTTCATACTAATTCATAATACAACTAAAATTACTATGTATGTTCATTAGAATGCATATTACTGGAAACAATGATAATAATAATAACAATAATAATAATAATAATAATAATAATCTTAGTTTGTTGTGTTTAATTATATATTAACAGTATACAATATTAATTTCATTAACAAACAGGTTGAGTGAAGGAGTTAAGGTCGAAATTTTAGAAGGAAAGAAATTACATATTCCATACTAATTGCATTTTTTCATATCTACATAACCTAAAAACAGCCTATGTCATAACCTGCGAGAGATTGGGCGAACAAATTTAGACAATACAGTACCCTGTTATAGTACTAATAGATTTTCGAAAAATAATAATTTGAAAATTAATTGGAGCATAATACTTGAAAAATAGCTCTTCAATACTCCACGCAGCTCTAGTACTCTAGCAAGTTTAAGAGTGAATTACTTGTTCGTGAAGCAATAGAAGTTGACTATTATTATTACGTCCTTATCGTTGTACATTTAATGCATTGAGTTAATATGTAGTAATATTAGCCTGAACTTTTAATGTGGAATGAATATATTAGCCTAATGCACTCCTTAAATTTGGAAAAAAATATGTGTTAGATATTGTTCAATTTTTCCGATTACAAATTTTTCAGGAGTTGAATATCAATTTGACAAACTGATAGTGATACAGAATACATAATATGTCTAAAACTAATAATTTGACACAGAATTACGACGTGACCACAAGAAATGACTGGAAAATGCTTATGGTGTTTTAATCGATCCTTACCATCAAAAAATCTACTCGTAAAGGAAGATGCCACAATCTAGGGAAAAACAAGTTTCCGACGACGTAATAATACAACCATTAATTATTGTGGATTATTATGTGACAATTAAAGTAATTATTATAGCATGTGTGTTAATTATCTTGTTGAAGGAGAAATTCCATATTAGTTTTCTATAAAACGTTAAAGTAGTTTTTTCTACTGATGACATTTTCTCCAGTTTTGATTGCTACTAATAGACAAGTCGGATCTTTATTTAAAGCACTTCATACTGACAATCAACCTTACTTTCAAAAGATAGATGCATCGAATATGATTTAGTTCAGTTCTAATAATCTAAATATAAAAGGAAACCAAAGAATACTTAAATGTCTAATATTAATTCCATCTTGCTTTCTGCTCCGAACCGACTGATTGGTCCTAGACAGTTTGTCATACAGTTCACCGTGACTGCGGTCTCTCTGATTTCTGGAGGAGTACATGTCTCATTTTAAGTTAATTTTGTATTTATCTAATAAGATGTTGCGACATCTAGTGCCGCTCGTGCTAACTTGGCACGTCCGAAAAGTAATCTGTACTAAGCAACTTTATCAACAGATGTGAAAACAGTTACATAAGTCGATTTTCGATGCCAACTGCTTTTATGTTTGTCTACAAACTTGATTTAGTACAGTTTATATGTATCTGTTAAAATAAAATAAATATTTACCAAATGTTTTATTCATATAAACATTTGAATGTGTTACTCATTAAGATAAAAAAATACATTTGATAAATAGAACGTTGTGTGACTCTGGCAGCTCGCAACTGAGATGTGTCAAAAACAGTCATGAAAAAAAAGTAATGTAAACTTCGTATAAGTGTTGTGACCTGTGATCTTATTTCCCTCGTTGTTGGAAACAATTCTCACTATAGTTTAATAATAATATAATTTAATATAAATAAAAATCGAAATAATAAACAGAAATAATCGTGTATGTAAATCATATTAGTAAGATGATGATCTGACTAAACCAACCTTGTCGACAGAATGTGTGAGCAGTTACAAAAGTCGATTCTTCGATTATTATGGACAACTAAGCGTTGACTTAAAAAATAATCTCGAGACGCCGGCTGTAAATTCGCAAGAGATTCTATAATTGCACATAAACATCGAAAATCACTCGACAGCTGTTTCGTTCCTTTGGGACTCTTCAGGAGTGAACGAACTCCGCGGCTGTCGTCTTACTACCCGAAGGTGGGTACATGATCTACGATCATAAATCATACTATAATATGTACCAGCAATGTTTAGTATGGTACACAACAGTAAGCAAGGCCATTATTGAGTGTTCGCCTTGTTGAAAATTTGGGCGATCGGTTAATAAAAGTATTGTACGATCAAAATTATTTAGATAAGGGATTGCCGTCGTAAACAAAATACCTGGTTATGACCGGTTTCATCTACACGTTCATCACAATACTTATTTACGGAATACAAATATCAAAAATCGGGAATTACGTAGTTAACCACAAAGTTTTATTTAAAATAACATACAATTTCAACTAGACGGTGAATTAACATACAACCATCGATTATAAAGTTACTCAACGCACGTTCTGAATTTAAAAACCATCTTTACCTAAATAGTTTTTGTTGGGATGGTGTGTAATTAAACAATAGGTATTACACGTGCAAATGAGTTAACTACTTTGACTGTTTTAGTTTTTGACATTGGCTTAATTAAACTGTAAGCCTTTTGTAGTCGTACTATTACGCTTTCTACCTACATCAGTTCAAACATCCTTTGTGATTTTTGCGATTCTTTAGTAAAGAATTTCAGTTTTATTTGTAGTTTTATATATATATATATAAAAAGAAACTCAAAATTTAAACTGTTTTGTAATTTGTAATATATTTTATTTGTGTGGTCAAAAACAATCATGAAAATAAACTCTCTCAAACTTTGTGGAAACAAAACATTATAATTATTATTATTGTTATTATTTTTTATTAGAAAGCTGCTGAGTTATTGCTTCCATCTCACTTACAGGGTAGCCCACGTTACTTATAAGCTATGTTTTTATACATATTTATGCTTTTGAGAAATGTTAGGGTATTTTGGATTCCTTCGAGGCTAAGCATTTCCCGTCACACCAATATGACTTCGGGTCCAAATAAACGTAACTTGGAATGTTTTATGCAAATGTTTAATTAGTACCTGTATCTTCTGGGTCATTGGATCCATTGAATACAATTCTTTTAATCCCAATAGAACACTTAACGAGTCGTTGACTATGACACATACACCTACATTAACATCTATTAGGAAATAAAGAATAGGATATCAGATCGAATATTGTTCTGCCATATAGATGTATTCTTGTCCAACGTCCACGAGTGCGTGCTATTATTAACAAAAAAAGCACACCCCACACCTTAGGTTTTAGAACCCTCCGTTTAAATGAAAGTTGCCCCACGGTATTCGAAACAAAGTTCATTGAATATCTGGTGATAGAGTGTTTGTGGTATGGTGTGATCCAGTCTTAGTTTTATATTAGAGACAGTCCACGGTGGTATTTCATTTATACACTCAGTTAGGAATGCGTAGGCCAAGCGAGTTCATATATCCCTAAAAACAGACACCACTCGGTCTGGTTATGGTTGGTCTCACTGCATCTACATTTCGAGAACGGAAGAGGCATTTATAATTTTGATGTTCAGGATGTGCCCGTATGTCTGTCATGTAACCCGTAGTTAAAGTGATCCTCCTATATAAGCTCTCGACCGGACTGATGGGAAAAACTCGTATACAGTAGCACAATCTTAGGTGATGTACAGTGTCCAACTTACGTAACAAATTGCTACGTGCCGACCCTGTAGATGCGTATCAAACATATTGGTTCTGTTCCTCATTTCATATAAGCAAGAACTTTAATCACATTCCTGGCTTTACGACATTTTTCGACCAATGAGGATGTGTGCAAAGCCCAGGTTAATTTGGAATCAAAAATCATGCCCAGAAATTTAACATGCGGTTGACATCTAATCATACGGTCTTTCATGTCACAGTGGGGAGTTTGGAGTCTACAGATAGAAGTGCACGCAGTTAGTTTTTTTTTCAGAAAATATAAAACATAGTTTTCCTCAGTTTGTAACTATCTTGTTTATGGACTCCAGGTAGTTTACAGCGACAAAAAATAACCTGCAATTGAGGGTGGACTCTTGTGGTACGCCATTATCCAAGATCTGAGTAGTGGAGAGGTGGTTCCCCAATCTTACCCGAAATCGGCGGTGTGTAAGAAACATACTAACAAATGTCAACATGTTACCCCTAATTCCATAGCTGTGCAGTTTTTGTAATATTCCGTATGTCCATGTCATGTCGTATGCACCCTATATGCCAAAGAACACCGCAACCAGATGTTCCCGATTTTTGAAAGCATCCTGGATATAGTTTTTGAACATTTTTTCAGGAGCTTCCCTATGCTGATAGACCGATAGCTTGCTAGAAAATTTTTTGAGGGTAGGTACTACAACGACCCTTTTCCATTCTACCAGGTAAATACCCTGATACCAAAGAATATTTTAAAGTTCTAGTAACTTTTCCTTCATTTTAGGCGACAGGTTTTTCAATATTTCGTTTGAAATTGTGTCTGCTCCCGGAGATGATAATTTTAATGCATTTAAAGCCGCATCAAATTCCTGAATGGATAAAGGTAAATTGTAGTTGTAGGTTTCATTAGGGTAGATATCTAGGTCCGTTTCTCTTTCCTGTTTAGAATCGATAAACATTTGATTGTAGTTCGCCGACGAGCTGACGCTTTGGATATGAGTTGCTAAGGCGAATTCCCCTACGTCTTCGAACCGTCTGTGATCATTCATCTCTATAGGGTTTTATTTTAACACCCCTGTTTTTAACTTTTTGCAACGAAAATATCGTTTAAGAGAACATATTTACTTGTCTTTTTAGAGCGATTTTGCAAGAAACATTACATTGTTGGCTTTCTAAACGATTTTTTTAATGTAAGTATTGAGGCCTCTACGGCCGGAGTCATTGTTAAAACAATTGCGACTGCGGTTTCAAACTTTCGCTTTTAAAGTAATCAGCGCAGAGGTAACAACCCGAGACGTTTCTCTTCTATATAATGCGAAGGTATTTCCCTAATTGCACAGACTTCTTTCAGTCTAAAATCTGTAGTCTATCCTGAACTCTCGTTTGTTGGTTTCAAGTTTCTCAGTCTGATGAAACCCCATTATATAGGTGGCAAAACGTTGGCAACTACGGTTACCATTTCAACACGTTCCAATTTTGTAAAACGTTTTTGTCTTCTTTTAATAAATTAAATTTTCAGTGAAACTGAATTACCTTATATACAAAAGTGTTTCAAAACATGAAGTAAAGGGTTTAACAAATTTTTACTCGAGTCGTCGTAGCTCAGATAGTTAATGCACTTCCACCTAGAGTGCAAATTCCATGCAGGCAAAAAAACGATTTTCAAATTAATTCACTTAATGTACCAAGGAGTAGCACAAATAAGACAAAAAAATCATTTGGAAGGTTAATATGAGAGATTTAAAATTACCCTGACAATTGGTTTAAACTTCAACAGAAAGGAAGAAACCCTGGAGAGTGAACCAGATCTGGAATTCCATTCCCAAGTGCACCCGAACGGCACCTAGGTGGCTACATACACAAATACAAGTTGACAAGCACGCATAATCAATCGTTTTGTACAATCGAACTGTAGGATCTATAGAAACTTTTGACAAGTGAAAAGGTACGTCTGTAAGGAGATGCATCGACTTGTACAAACAAGCATCAGTCCGTGATTAAGAAAAAGTTATCATCATGCTAGCGATCTGAAGAAAAGCAATTCAGATTACAGATATAGCTTATTTGTGAATACCATCCAAAATCCAGGCAAAATCATCCGTGTCTTTGGCGAATTAAATCACAAGAATGTCATGATCAGGCGAAGAAAGATGCAGCATTTAATAAGTGTAGATAATTGATAGCCAAGCCGATATAAATGGCGTATTAAGAAGACCTTAGAATTAGCTGATCTATCTCGTCGCTCCAGCATTGGCATAGATGATATATCAGTCGCCTAGTTTCAAAAGCCGACAAGTCACACTTTTTTTAAAATCGAGTTTATTGTACCAAACATTTCAAAATTCAAAGGTCTACATGTCCATTAAAACTCTTCGCCGCAAAACGCGACAAATCCACGTATAATTCGCCCCAAATTTCGTTTTGATGCAAAGGCGACATGTCCCTGCACGCCTTTGCTGCAAAACCAGACACATCCAATGGGCCAATGACAGCTTAGTATACGTACCACGTTACCACAACAAACCTGGAATATTTTATCAGGTGATTTATTGTTTAGTTTTGAGTTGTTTTTGTAGTGATAAAGAAGTGTGTGGTGTGCTCAAAATTAAAATACTAAAAATGAATCAATTAGATAAATTTGTAATCCGGATAATCTGGGGAGTAAAGCTGTGTAGGTAACACGACTAGAAAAGAACTAAGCAGGAAACCAAACGACAAAAAGGCAAAGGCATTAAGGTATGTTTATTACTATTATAGGTATCTACTTTTTGTAAACAAGTGTTTTAAACTTTGCTACTGTATTTAAAATTGGGAATGAAGTAAAATCCAAGACTGGAGAAGTGAACTCAAAAGTTTTTTAAGCAACCAGGGTATTGGCATTCAAGTTTCAACCCTCCAAGAGAATAATGTTTTCCAAAACGGAACCAATGTTCTAGTAAGCGGAGAAGCATTTATAAAATTCCTTCTAGAACCCAACAGCTTATGAAAGAGGCAAAAAGTTGCCTCAATGCGTCCTGAAAACTACCTGTTGGAGTACCTGTTAAAAGGATAAAAGCTAGCATCAAAAGCTTTTAGAAGCGATTATGGAAAAGAGTGGGAAAAAGAAGAAAAGCTTGTGTTTTTAAAACAGTTTTCCAAGACAACTTGGAAGAAGAAGAAATTAATGTCTAGAGGAAAATCAGTGCGAAGAAGAAAATATGAACTTTGCCTGTAAAAACTTAATGTTATGTAATTTTTGCAAAATAAAACCAGTTTGTGCATTAATCTTGTTTTTATTAATCATTTAGTCTAGTTTTGGTGCAAAAGCCGACATGTCCAAAAACCAATGAATTTTCTAGATTTCTAGCATTGGTGATTTCTGAAACTATGTACATTATTTTGTTATTTTTAATACCCCATCTCAGAATTTTGTTTGTTTCAATGAAAGATAAAGATTGCACACGTTTTTTGCTTTTTCTCAGTTTCTGTTTATGTGGACTTGTCGGCTTTTGAAACTAGGCGACTGATATATGAGCCTCCACTGTGGTGCTACCAGTTGTTTAATTTTTTGTTAGATCTAGAAAATTTTTCGTCCATCTTAAATGACAGAGAGGTAAGTCTACTGTTTTATAATGTAAACACACATTTTGTTCATAAGATTTGACGTCACAAAAACCAAGTTTTTGAGTAAAACCACGGTTTGAATATATTGGATATGGATTCACTCAGTAAGTTAATATGGGATTAAGATCTTCTTTCCATTAACCACTTTTTACACCACATATCACGTTTCTTCGTTAGCATTTCTTCTTAATAAGAATACGGCAAAAATCAGCCAAAGCAAGCATATCATCGTCTGAGCTAGACATGTTTTCGTCACAACCTAAAACTTACTCTGTATGCTTGTACGAAAAGATTGATCAAGCATACTTGTCAATCAAGACACTCTCAGATCCAGTATAAATATAAAATGAAAAATAGAAAACGCCAGTCTACATCCACCATCGGAAATGAATGGACCTCTGAAAAAGCTGACGACTTGTATTAGCGAAACGGAAAAAATTCCAAGCAATGACAGCCTTTAGGACTTTAATCTAAACGACCCTACTTCTATTTATCCTTTTTAGAAATCAAATTATTGTCGTGGTCACCAGTTAGAGCATGACGTCATCAAATATTGTGCGTCATTGTAATTCGTGATGTCGTTTGAATTCCATAGTTTGTTTAATCGCAATACAATTAAAAATTAAATTAATTTTTTAAAATGAGTTACAGTTTGAATTTATTTGAGTACATTTTTTGATGTTATTCTGACAATTTAAGAGCTTTAACGATTTTAGTAAATTGTTTGTTCTTCTTGCATTTTAAGTACATCGTTTAAATGACTGATTTAAAGTTAATTTGAAAATGTATCATGATTTTCAAGTAAACTATTTGTTATTGTTATTTTTAATTTTACAGATAATGCGTATCAGGAGACCTTTATTTTTCTTTTTGGCTAATTTTAATTTTGATAGAAGCACAAATTGAGGCCAAAGTCAAATTTCGAATAAGGCTCTTAATAAAAAAACATATAATTTAGCCACACTGTAGATCTATCAAGTGTAAAGTGACCAAGTTGTTCTTTTGAGTCAGTATTAATAAATGTAAATAAAATCTGATTGCTCCTGTTTCCTGCATCCATAAAAGTACCTCTCCAAAATATCGCCTATCGACAAGGCTTCGTAATTCAGTAAGACATTTATTTATATTCATTTAAAAAATTATAAACTTATAAGGAAAGCAATTCACTTCAGTATTTACCCAAATTTTATTATAGTAATTCAGACCACATACTTATAAGTATTGTTATTTTGAGTGCAAGCAAAACATATACCACATTTAAAAGCGATAAATCTTGTAACAAAGCATGTCAAAAAATCATAAAAAAATTAAGCACCTTATTTACAGTTCATTCACTTTCATTGCCACTAAAATATGGAAATAAAAAAAAATTAAGCGTCTTTCTCAATTTTAAGCAAAACTAATAATTAATTTTTAACTATAAAAATATGTTCTGTATATGTTGTAATTGCATTTATGCCTACTACATCCGTCTAATTAAGAAATTTCCCTGACAACTGCGGTTGATAATTACTCAACTCGCGTTAATTTATAGCATTGTTTAAAATTCATGGAAAGAATGTACCAAATTAGAGATTATCCATTACCATTTTTAATTGGTCAAGGTTATTAAATATAGCAACACTGAAACAGAATCATAAACGAATTAATTAATGTTACAGATGATGTTGAACTTTACCCAAAAAAAATGCTTAGCCATGTTGGTTTTTCTTTTATTCTGAGAAAAGGCAATTAGGTAACACGTAAAATAGTCAACGGTCGCAAAAGTATTAAAAATTCAAAGTTTTATTATACCCATAAAAACGAAAGCGATATTTTTAATTAGCATGTGCATTAAAACCAATGGCGTAGCGTGAAAAACTCGAAGGGTATAAAATTTCATACGTAGCAAGCATTAGTTTTCCTAAGAGTAATAGTATACGGAAAAGTAATCAAAATTGCGGTACTTCTTAAGGCAATTATCAGGTTTAGGGTTTATTTATATTTAAGTTTTGGATAAAAATGGGCTCTCTCTCACTACTTTTTTATAACTTTACACATACAAATTTTTTTTTTAAAAAAAAAAATTATTTTAAAAAAAAAAAAAAAAAAATTTTTTTTTAAAAAAACCTTTTTTTTTATATTTTTTTTATTTTAAATTATTTAAATAAATAAAAAATTATAAATATAAAAATTTTTATTATTTTTAAATAAATTAAAAAAAAAAAAAAAAAAAAAAAATAAAACTACTGTGACAGTAAAGTCCGTATTATATGGAATTTTTTTATTTAGAGAATTATTCAAAATTTGACTTTTCCATCAATTTCTACTACCAAAATAATGACCATGTGATACGCTTTATCTGTCATATTTCAATTTTTTTCCAAAAAAATCTAAAATTTTGGTTATTTCTCAAAATAGGTACCGAAGAAGGATATTAGAAAAGTGTAAATGCAACGCAGTTGCAAAGTAATATTTAATTCAACTTTTTATTATTTACTATTATTATTTTAATGAACATTTTTCTATAAAATTCAAATAGGGATATTAAAATTTAAATAGATGTGATGCAAATATAATTTTATTTTTAACCAGTTTAAGTTGATGCAAGCTATTTTTTTTCAAAAATAGGAACCTACTTATTTTATGGAAAATAAAATCGACTTTGCATCACATGCCATCAAATTTTAATGGCTCTATTTGAATTTTCTAGAAAAACGCACATTAAAATGACTATATTTTCAGGTTAAAAATTGCATTTTGTAAAACTGTTTCTAATTACTTTTCTCGGAATTTTGAGAAATAAGTTAACCCTTACGTTTTTTTGGAAATAATGTAAAAAATAAGTTTTTTTTATGTGGCATTTGTATTAATAAAGGTCTACATCAGACAGATTTTTTAGAAGATACTATAACATTTCCAATAAATCACATCTTAATTTTTTACTTACCAGATCTTGTCAACAGCACGGACATATTTGAAGTATGCCCTTCTTGATGAAGATGAACTGAACATAAACAACTTAGTTGTGCAGGCTTTATCATGGCTATCGCAATTTGAGTTGATTGTCAATAAAATATTAAAATTCATTAATAGATGATAGTCACTTAATTTCAAATTGTTACCAACAATCATGTATATACAGTGCGAGTTTCTAACTTGGAATAAATTCAGTAAAGAAAAGACAGTTTTTTCGGAAATATGCTCAGACACGTCGATTAGTATTTTAAATTGCGCTTTTTCATGTAGAAAAATTTTATACAGTGTGTCCCAATTTAGATATGACGTCACCGATTTTTTAATGGTACCCTAATTTTTTATGGCTATTCTTAAAGTGTACATCGAGTTAAATGCGTACCTAATTTCAAGTTTTATTCCTTGTCATTTAAAGATATTTAACAAAACATTAACTAATTCGAAAATGAAATTAAAATGGCACGTCAAAAGGTATTCGTTGTTTGTCAAATCGGGTTGACGTCTTATCAAAATGTTATAAAAACAAATAACAAGTAAGTTAATAAAACAAGTAAGAAGAGCTGCATCGTATTCGAGTTGTTGAGCGAGAACCTATTAGTTTGTGTTTGTGAGAAACACCGTTTTTGAAAAATACACGAAAATGCGTACTTAACTGAAACCCACAAAATTGAAATTTTAATGATGATTGTACGGAGATAGGATAGAAACAAATTAAGTTATTATTTATTAGAGAATATCTGATTTACCACCCATATCGCAAAGTACCGTAAGAAGATTGAAAAACAGTTTAGGAAACGGGATTTGAAAAACAAATAATCATCTCAGAGTGGTAAATGAAGAGGAAAAAACTTCTCTCTGTTCAAGAAAATCCTCATGTTCCACTAGGATAGCTAGGAACTCGAAATTAGCAGTCTTCAGTGGTAAAAACTCTTAAAGCGCAAAATTTCATCCTATAAATTGACAATCCTCCAGGAATCACCAAATGATCCGGATAAAGATCAGTTTTGCGAACAAATGATGGACCTACTAGAAAAATGTTCTAAACATAGAAAACGTCCTGTTTTCTGACGAATCAACGTTTATGTTAAATGGGGAGGTAAATCGTCAAAATTGTCGTTATTGGGAGACAATAATCCACACTGGATGAGGAGGCTACTCAACTGAAAATCAATGTTTGGGAGGATTATTGGTTAGTAATAGACCATTTTCTTCAAGAAAATCTCAATGAGCAAGATATTTAGAATTCTTGGAAGAAGAACTATTCCGACTTGGTATCAATTCCCTGATCGGTTGAAGTGATGTCCCGATAAAACATCTGGTTTAGCAAGACGGGCCTCCTCATTTGTAGAGTGTCCGTGGTATCTGGATATATTTCCAGGAATGGATTGGTAAAGGGCCTTTAATGCACCCAGGTCTCCTGATTTAAACTATATTTTATGGGGTACTTAAAGGAAAGTTTTTAGACCAAACCGGAAAATATTGAGGAGTTGAAAGAACGAATAAGACAGGAGTGTGGTAATTTCCGTAAGTAATTAAATGTTCAAAACAGTTTATTTCCGTTTAGGTATTGTAGTTTACATAAACATTTAATTTATTAATAAAATATTAGTTAATAATTTATTTTCAATTAGTTAATGTTTTGTTAAATATTTTTAAATAAAGAATAAAACTTAAATTAGTACATTTAACTCGTTAACTTTAAATAGCAAAAAATTAGGTACTAAAAATTACTCATCTCAAATTTGGACACACTTATAAAATTTTTACATAAAAAGCAATTTAAAATACTAATTTCTTATTCAAAAAAACTTCTTTCTTTACTAATTTATTCCAAGTTAAAATCCTTAAATATACAGGGTTTGCCTTATTATTAATCCGCAAAATTTCTTAATAACAAACACCAAAAAAACAATCTTTTATGGTTAAACTATTTTTTTTTTTTATGGTACTCTTTTGTTGGTGATATTTTCTTTTTTTTTGGCATTGATACTCTAGAAATTGCGACATATTTCCGCTTATGGAAAAGGATTCACGACACTTGATTCTAGGGCAAGGAACCTTATCAAATGTAAGATTCTCAAACTCAGAAATTCATGTGGTAATCATTCAGCCAGAACACGGTTATCAAACTGATGAATAGGAGTTTGATGAAGACAATTTGTTTCATCTTCCCCATGATATTCCAGGATAAATTGAAATAGCGATGGAGGATGATAGCGATGACGAATACAACATGCCGCCATCTAAGATTCAAACTGCACTATCGAAAAAAGCAAAAGTAAGTCAACCAAGTGGAATAGCGAAACAGTTGATATGAAAATGATATCCACTAATTGCAATTCCACTCGTTTGGGTCAAGTACTAGCAGAATTGTGTAGATATAATGCCAATTAAATTTTTGAACAAGTCTTAGTCAATATAATCACAGTTTTCTGGTTACTAGTGACGAAATCAAGATTTTTGTAGGTGATCTTCTTTTTTAGTGGTTATCAGAAATTACCTCGTAAGCGTTTATATTGGTGTTTGAACGAACACATGAATGTTCCATTTATCTCAAACTGTATTAGTGGAAATAGGTTCGAGGAGATAAAAAAATATATGCACTTGGCAGATAACACTCAGATTGACGGAAATAATAAAAGTATTGCCATTGATGAACACACTGAATAAAAAGTTCCAACAGTTCGGAATTTTTCACGAATGTTTATCTATTGTTAAAGCGAAATAGTTCAGCAAGGGTAAATCAGTACGTTTTGGTTACAAGGACTGGATGTTATGTAGTTCCAGTGGGTATTGTTATGCCTTTGATACATACTACGATGCTAAGCGAACCGATGGTGAGATTAAAATTTAAAGTCCACACTTCTCTAGGATCGAAGGTAGTAATTGATCTTTTATAAATTCACATGTTCTTTGACAAGTATTTTACAAGCTACGATCTGCTAACTAGATTGAGAGAGATGTATATTAGCTACCGAAACTGTGCGAGAGAACCGTACTAATAAATGTCCAATTTTTTCTTCCGGCCGGGCAGATGAAAAAAAAGGTTGTGGTAAATTCGATTATCGTTACGATTCAGAAAACTCGTAATTTCGTGAGATGGCATGACAATAGTGCCGTTACTTTAGCAACCAATTACGACGCCATAGAACCAATGTCACAAGTAAACAGGTGGTGGTCAAAGAAAAATAAAATATATCAGTACCTGCTGTTCAATACATGCAATACATCTATGACAGGGGCGAATCTTTTAGATTAATCGGTCAACAATTACCAAATTGTAATTCATGGTAAAAAGTGATAGTGGTTTTTTTTTACCACACATGACCCTATGGATTTGCTATTACTTCAACAACAAAACGTTACTCGTCATGACTTAAGGTCTTATAATAAGGGCATTCAAAGAAAATCAACTTCAGCACGACCATCCCGTCATTACCTATTAGAGGATCCCACAAACAATTTCCGAAGAAGTTGTCGAATCAACTACGATGCAACAATGTAACTCTTTGTATTGAGAGAAACTGTTTCAAGTTATTTCACACTAATTAATTTTGACATATCGACTGATTTTTTTAAATAAATAATTTGTTGTTTTTTCATATATTCTGTATGTGCCCACTTGAGTATACATTTTTTTTCTTGCGCTTTAGCTCAATAAGCTGAAAATGAAGCGTAAATGACAATACCATACTGTATTCGACTAGATTCAATCATAAACAATTATTTTTGTCCTTCACTAGATTGGTCGGGATTAATTGATTAAGTAATTTTGGATAAACGTGGTATTTAGAATTTTTTTATAATAATTTCATGCCAAAGGATACTTCAAAATTCATTTTTAATTGTTTTTCACATGTTCAAAATTATTATTGTAACTATACATTCTTTTTCCAAATAATTAAAGTTAAAAGATAAATAAAAATAAGGAAGTGCTTGTGAGTTTCTGAAGCCACATCGCTTTTCACCCAGGTACCAACGGACCTATAGTTAAAACAAATGTATCAACTTCTAGAAAAACAAAGAATTGGTCAGGGTGTCATTGAACGTCTACGCGTATACACAGAATCCACCACAATAACTTTCAACGGCCCCACCTACAGGCAAAAGAATTATCCATCGTTTCCAAGTCTTCGTCAAACATCTACCATAGAAGTCTTACAGCGTGGGGCTATGCCGAAACCAACGAAGATGGCGAAAGACTTGAAAATTGGGCTGACTACAGTAATTTGAAGCTCATACATGACCCAAAGCTACCTCCACCTTTTAACAGCGGGAGATGGCGACGAGGCTTCAACCCAGACAACATTTCCGTCAGCGAGAGAATTGCCAAACAAACCACGAAGAGAGTCGAGGAGCCAATACCGAGAACGCAACACAGGGCCATTACCTGTAGCATAACAGCAGCAATCAAGCCTAACGTAGTCCCTTTCCAAAGGCGTTTCAATTTCAAGAAGGCGAAGTGGGATCTGTTTGCAAAAGACCTTGACAGTGAGATCACAAAAATCAAGCCGGAAGCAGGAGCGTATGATGAATTTGTTGACCTAGTGCGTAAAGTATCTAGGCGGAACATACCTAGAGAATGTCAAACACAGTATATCCCGAGTCAAAACTCGAAAGACCTGCTGGACAAATATGAAAAGTTATACAGTGAAGACCCGTTCTCAGAAGATACGACCGAAGCAGGGGAGGAACTCCTAGCAGCCATCTCAGAGGCTAGAAGAGAAAAGTGGTGTAAACTGCTCAACGACACTGACATGAAACACAGCAGCAGGAAAGCATGGAAGCTGATTAAGAACTTAAGCAACGATCCAACTAGTTCACAATCCATGCATAGTGACGTCACAGCTGACCAAGTCGCCCACCATCTACTACTGAATGGGAAAATAAAAGAAGATTCCCGAACACCAAGATCCGAAGAGAGGCTGGCAAAGAAAACAATTTCTTGACAAATCCGTTTTCACTCCAAGAGCTGAAAGATGCTGTGTACGAAATGAAAACCAACAAAACAGCGGGAGTGGATGACCTCAGGGCTGAACAAATCAAACATTTCGGGCCGAAAGCACTGAGTTGGGTGCTTGATTTAATGAACAACTGTGTCACGAATATGCAAATACCAAAGATCTGGAGAAAGCCGGGTCGTCGTTTCTGAAACCGGAACCAACGGAAGCAAGAACTTTAGGCTGTCTCACTACTTTGTCATATGTTCAAGTTCTGGAGCGAATGATATGGGTTCAGGTTTGTAGACAAAGCCTTGTCAAGGAACAAGAGGATTCAGACGGTAGATCATGCTGCGGGCAGGTTCTGATCTACTCGTTATTGAAGACGGGTATGAGAGAGGTCAGGTGACTGGAATAGCCTTTTTAGATCTCAGTGCAGCCTACGACACTGTCAACCACAAGGTCCTTGCCCAAAAAGTATACAAGCTAACGAAAGATTACACGCTGACCAAGTTCATAGGGTGCCTGCTACAGGACAGGCGCTTCTTTGTAGTACTCCTGGACAGGAACAGCCGATGGAGAAACCAGAAGAACGGCCTCGCCCAGAGAAGTGTGCTGGCCTCAATGCTGTTTAACATATACACTAATGACCAACCAGTGAATTCTTCTACAAGGAAGTTCATATATGGGGATGAAACAGCAGTAGCCGCGCAGGGAAGAACTTTCGAGGAAGTTGAGTATAAACTTACAAGAGCCCTGGAGGAGCTGGCAGTGTATTACGAGGACAACGGCCTGAGGCCAAACCCCAGTAAATCTCAGGTTTGCGCTTTCCATCTTAAAATCAGCTGGCAGGGTCAAGAATTACAGCATTGCGAGACCCCGACATATTTGGGAGTGAAACTAGACAGAGCGCTGACGTTCAAGTACCATTGTCAGGATACAAAAACGAAAGTGCATGCGAGAAATAACGTACTAAGAAAGCTCACAGGTTCGTCTTGGGAAGCCCATCCCCTCGTGTTGCGAACAACTAACAGGCCTAGCTTTAAGCTTCTCTACTTCAAAATACGCTGCACCCGTATGGAAGAATTCGGCACATGAAAAAAGGTCGATGTCGCGATAAATGAAACCGCGCGTATCGTATTAGGGTGCCTCAGACCAACACCAATCGAAAAAATCTACCCTACAATCGGAATAGCACCACCCGAAGTCCGAAGAAATGTAGCCGCTGAAATGGAGAGAGCGAAGCAGAAAGGAGACCCCCGTCACCCGCTATATGGACACGAAAGCCAACCAGCCAGGCTCAATTCTCGCAAAAGCTTTATGGCAACAACCGACGCCCTCAGGGTACAACCAGAGGCACGCCGGTTAGAGCTGTGGAAGCAAAGGATGCCTGAACCTTTGGTAGAACTGAAGGAGGACATGTCTGCGGGCGACCAACTGCCATATAATGTATGGTGGTCTCTGAATAGATTGAGAACGGAAACTGCAAGGTGCAAATCGAACCTAATGAAGTGGGGGTTTAGTGAAGATGATAAGTGTTCCTGTGGTATGGTGCAGGACTCTGAGCACCTAATGAAGTGCTTGATAATGAAGGAAAGTGTCACGTTACAGGATCTAATTTTAGCCAATGACAAGGCAATATATGCCGCTGATTTTGGAAAGATCAAATTTAAAATATTTAATATGGTGACTCCGGACACGAAAGAAGAAGAATAGAAGTCTTTACAAATACAACCCTGACAACAAGCAGCTAAAAACCAAAGTGATGTTAACAATATCTTCAGAATTAAATTGTCACATGGTTGCACGACAGAAAATCCATAGAGGAAACCCTAAACCACCTAAATAGGCAAGATCCAAACATCAAGTTTAACAAGACAAGAAAAGTTCACCCTTCATTGACTTTCTGGTCACCAAAAAATCAGACGGATCACTGCGATTTCCGCCGTCCCACCATCACTGCATGCAGTTCTTCGAACCCATGTCCCAAGGCAAAAATAATCAGTGAAACCGAACGTTTTGGAAAGATATTCACCGGAATAACATCAAGGTAATATTGACTCCACCAGTTGATTTGCGACATTCTTCCCAAAAAACAAAAAAACCTATGAAAACGAAACCGGAAAGATCCATTTTGTGGTAAAATGTTCTAAGGACAAATCATATCCACTAGGCTTAAATAACATATCGCCGACACAAAAGAAATAACGAAAGCTCGGCATAAAATTCATACAATGCAGATCATTTCAATGAAACAAATACCAAAGGCATATAAGGATATAGATAGGAATCCAGAAGGAGTTCGGCAAACTAAACTAAGATAAAAAAAAATTTGGAAACCCATCGAAAAGTTAAAATTCAGCTATAGCGATGTCGTCACCTCATAGAAAGTTGCTATGTGTTCATTCTACTATAGTAAAATTCACGAACTAAAATAGCTAAGCATCACGTTATCAACACGCAAAGTGGACGTAAATAGCCGTATTGACAAGAAGAAGATGATCGCAAAACTTATTTAGAGTAGTGTAAACAAGTCTATTTGCGATGTCCTTCAAATACTTATCAGGCAATACGAAGCACGTAATTGTAAAACTCCGTAGGTTCTAATTATTTTCAATTTGTGCAAGACTAAATGACCCGATGGATGAAGTTAGCAATAATGTGAACTAATTTTTTTACTCAGTCCTAGCATCTTTAATAACATTAAAACTAATACATGATATTGTTAGAAATGATACTATAAATTAAAAGTTATAGTTAAAAATGACGCTTTGTTAAATTAAGCTTTGTTGGCTTTGGTGTTTTATAAATATGTTTAGATTGATACATCGACCCTCAATGTATTATTAACCGAGATTTTCGAGTTCAATTTCGTCATCACAAGATGATTTAGTTGAAGTAAATGAATACTAGGAATGAAAGAATAATTAGTTGTGCTTTGGTGTGAAAAGCATTTTGTTGATATTACAATAAATTATGTATTTTATGGATTCAGCCGCTCCTTTTCTCAGGATGCTGTAGCAGTTGGTAGTTAATGTTAAAAATGTATTGTAACTTAATGCTGATTTCATTTGATAGACATATAATGAAGGTAAAATACATTTTAATCAATTTATTTATGTAGTTTGTCCCATGTAATACCTGCTAAAGTTTGTATTCACGTTTTACATTATGGATTTACAGTTTCAAAACGTACAATAATAGTATATTATAAACAGGTTATAAGAAGCATTTTATCGCACGGTTACTCCCTGTGCGGCAAATTGCCTTAATTTTGAAATTTGAGGTTATACTCGTACGTACATATATAGAATTTAAGTTCCTATTTAATCTTTCAGGTTATCCACAGAATTTGCACTTTGGATGCATGTGTGTTATTGCTTAATGTAATACAGTAGACTAAATGCTAGAACTAAATGGTCATCTAAAACAAGGATTGATAGAATATTAAAATATAATTAGAATTTATGACAACGACTTACGTTCTAATAAATAATCACAACCTTGCATGTAGCATTCCTTAATTATTCGAAATTAATTTCCCATAAGTCCGGGTACCTTTATGAGTATGATAATTAACAAAACAGTACATTTGGAATACTGCATATCAGAATATGTGATTATTATAACATAGACAATTTGCAAGTGATCATCGGTGTTATCACCTAAAGGAACATGTATAAATAAAATTGAAATTAAAATAGTATAAATTAGTAGCGTTGATTAGGTAGTCTGATGTTAATTTATGGATAATCACGAACAAAACCTACATTCACGTATTTCGCTCTATTGACGCTCATCAATCATTAGTATAAAGGGTGATACATAATTAAGTTTAAAGTTTTCAAGGGTGTATTGCCTGGTCCAAAATATTTAAGAAAGTTCTCATAAAATTTTGTCAAAAAAGGTCAACTGTCGGAGTTATAACCGTTTAAAAATGTCATCCAAAAACTGATCAAACCTGTATTTCTTCGAAATGACTATATCTACTTCAACAAATTTTGGCACATTTCATATTACTATTACGAGCTATCAGATGATTATAAAACATGGTGAAAATTACAACAAGAAGCATACATTCCAGGGGTGTACTAGGAAATGTTGGACCCTATTTTATAATCCGTTGCAAAAACTGACAATTTGATTTGAAATTATTGAAATTCTATGTTTTGTAGATAAAAAAGGTACTCTTCTTGAAAGTCGTTTTGTCCAACGGTTTTCAAGAAAGTTATCGAGAATGCAGTGGAAAAGAAATGCGATCGTAGTTGAGATGTTTCTAACAAACAAACTGACATATGTTGTCAGATGAGTTGAACTTGATATCAATAAGAAAATAAATTATTGTTACGCCATCTTTAAACGGTTATAACTCCGACAGTTGATCTTTTTTGGCAACATTTGGGCCAGGAAATAAACCCTTGAAAACTTTAAACCTAATTATGACTCACCCTGTATACAGTAGATTTCTACAATTTTATTTTCAATAAACAATCATCCACCTTCGAATGATTCAAATTATTTAGTTAGTTCACAAAAATAAACAATCAGAAAAATAATATAAAGCGTACCAAATAACGCTTGGCCCATTATAAAACGCTTTTGCGTATTGTAAAACCAAATTTGGAAGTTATCAAAATGTTACTTGCAAAGATTATTTAAAGCTTCATCCCATTTGGGACACGACAAGATAGCAATTTCCGTTTTTTCCTCTACATACTACCATATTCTTTATAATTCTTTCTGAATACGCATTCTGTAAATTTTTTCAAACACGTATTCCTATTACGAAACGATGGTTTAATTAAGCAACTAATTGCATTTAGAACTGTCCATTTAGAAATAGCCAAATTTAGTTTAATTCAAAGGATTATATTGTGCAAGGGCAAAAACAAACTGCCGGTATAACGTGAGCGTTTGATCTCCTCAAAGGAAACTCGGTAATTGCAAAAATGTTAAGATGCAAAGGAAACTTCAAAACTATTTATAAAGTAATTGCTCAAATTTAATTAAATTTCTAAAAAAATATAAAAAGGTACAGCAAAAATACAATAATAGACAACGTCGGGAGCAACTTATCACTCGAACACAATTTACCAGAGTTAAAAATAAATGAGGCAAAATGCGTTTTCATTTTTCCTACACATAAACTTCAAACAAAGACCGAATATGTCAATAATCGGCGGCTCTTTATTGTTTTAAACAAAATTTGATCGAATTCAAGTGGTTTATGACTTAAAATTTATTTTGTATATACAGGATGTTTTGTTTACTCAAGGATAAACTAAATTTTCTTATTTCGAATGGTATACTCTCTATATTATTGCATTTTTGGATTCCCTTTATTAATTAATTTAGAGTTAATGGTATAAACAATATGTGCAGTCAAAAATGTACGGTTTCCCAAAACAGACTAAGTACACATTGTTAAACAGCAGTTGGGCAACACACGAGTTCGCTTAGTGTGTACGTGTTGCTCAAAAGTAGCTCCTGTTGACCATCTGTTGCACTATGTTGGCTCCAGAGGCGGTACTGCAGAGAATATGTTATACAACAGTGTGGCAAGAACGTCGCCAGTGTATACGCGTGTACTGCAGTTACATCAACATTTACTTTAACTTGAAGTTGAAGGCCCAATTTTGCAAATGTGGTTGCATCTTTTTGAATGAATTTTTTGAACAATATTTGGTTGCCTTTTTCTGTTAGAGTAGTAACTTCTTCACCACCACTACCGTCGACCGCCGCTCTTGATTTTTCATTTTTATTAGATATTATTAACGCGATCCTTTTCGTACTCTTTTGGCAACTACACTACAAATACCTAAGAACGATATAATTTGATGTTTCCAAACAGTTGTCAATTTCTAGCACGTTTTTTTTCAACAACTCTGCCAACAACTGACCAACTATTGTACAAATGTTGTTCAATAATGTTTGCTTAGTGTGTTCCCACCTTAACAATTTTTGAAAAAAATAACAGTTACGACGTTTTGAAAAAAATCCAATATTTCTTTAGAACGCTGTGGGTTTAATCGGTGGATTTAGCAAACATTGTTCTGCCTTTTAGTTTAAGGACCAATTTTTTGATATCTAGAAGGCGTTGAATATAGTTTGTCTCAAAAATTATAAGCATAATTGGTCGACTCAAAAAAAAACCTTTTTTTGCTTTTTGTTTGTTTGTTGTTTAAGAGCTTTAAGATTTAGGAGTCATTGTCGAGATGTAGGAAAACATAACCAATAGTGTAGCTTTTAGATGAACAATTTTTCTTAAACATATCAGTTTTTGTCACTTTTCTCAATAAATGTTTTTTTGTAATATTACCTCGCTCCTCTCGTATTTACCACATTCGATACAAAATTCATGTGTATCGTCACTGGTTTTTACATACAGTGTGTCCAAGATAAAAGCGGAATTCAATTGTAATTTTTAAAGGATAGCAGTTATGATGTTGGTTAAATTAGGAAAAAGTTGCACAATTTAAAGACCATGCACAAGGCGTCTGAAAAATCAAATAGTTTTAAAGCGAACGTTGACTTAACTTAAACCTTATATTAAAGGGTATCCAATATGAGGACACATGCAATCCCTCAAGTAAATGAATTTTATTGGTCATCAGTGATATGTGCTAAAATAGTATTAGTTAAGCGTTTTTAGAAAAAAATGTGTGTGTTTTTCCTAGTACAAACAAAATTCGGTGGCCCGCGGAATTTACTTATAAAATGTTAGTGAATAAATTTTTACAAAATAATAATGTCCGAAATCAGGAAAGAACAAATTATATGTTGTACACAATTAGGCACATTTTTTTGTGTTTCCCGACAAGCCTAGTAACGTTATGCTATAGATTTTTTTTGCTTTTTTCACAATGGTGCTGCGAAAAATGTAAAATTACGCTCTGCATTGAAAGTAAGTGTTTAGAAACTATCATTCATGATTTTGTGTAATATTTTAAAATAATAAATAGTTTTAAAAGTCCCATTGTCCTTATTTGAGTACATGTATACCGTGTGTCCTACCGAAAAGTTGACATAGGCGTGTTCTATGTTAAATTCAAAATTAATGAATATCTCTTTTCTGGCACAATATAGCAACGTATTTTATTAGAGAGATAAATGAGAACAAATTTATGTGGTAATGTAAGTTTTTAAAGCGTATTTTAATTAAATAAACAGTAAAATTTTTATAAAGATACGCGGGTTCGATCCCAATTTTTTTACTAATAAAATTAATATGGATGTTATTATTAATACAATTTTTTCTTGAAAATGTTAAATTCACTCTTCAAAATTGTATTACAATGATATCAATAATAAAGTTAATGAAAAAAATACTGCAGTCGGAATCGAACCCTAGTTAGGGGGCGCAAAATATTACTAAGCAACAAATTAACCAGCTCGTCCACGAAAACCCGTTTATAAATAAAAATTTATTCGGATAATAAATAAACATTTATAAAATATAACTTGTTTTTTAATAGATTTTCCAACCAAAATTAGGCGTTATTAAGTTTATACTCCTCAATTTTGGGAGTTGAAAACGGGGATGTTGGAGTAAAAAACGACAACGTTAATAAGGGACAAGGTGTTTTTTCACTCCAACATCCCCGTTTTCAACTCCCATTAAGAAGGCCCAATTTTGCTTGGAAAATCTATAAATAAATAATTGAGGAGTATAACAACATTTAATAACTTGTTTTACTAATTTTTCAGTAAAATACGCTTTGAATACTCATTATTATCACATCATTATTTTCTATTTTAACTATCCAACATAAAATGTTGTTAATTGTTTTCTAATTGTGGCCGAAAAAGACGTTAATTTTAATTTAACACAGTAGATGCCTATGCCAACTTTTTCCTTGGACACACGGTGCATCAAAGTTGTTACTCGTTCTGGAATATTAGTTGCATTTGATTTTTTGCTTGTTATAATCTAATTAAGAATTTAATTCTTGGGCGTTTGGGGTTTAAGACGTATTAATTATTATCGGCAATAGAATAAATTTTAAGTGTAACTGTTGACTGATCATTTATTCAAAGATGCATCGGAAGGGTACACCTGCAGGTATACCATCTGCATAAAAATGTATAGCGCTATATACAAGGTCCGGACGAATATAACAAAAACTGTAAATGATAAATAATAAAGATCCAAGAATTGAACCTTGATGAGCGCCTGAATTTATGCGTAAGGAAAAAGAAACTTTTATAAAATATTTGTTTTTAAATAGTTAGTAGATATCTTATTTAATCGCGCAATAGCTATGAGGTGTAGTTCATTTTGTAGTGCCATATTATCTGATTATTTATTCATTTCTAATTTACTTTTGAACGAGTTCCATAAAATTGTGTTAATTTTTTAGGAATAAAGTTTATTTATTATTATTATTATTATCGCCATTTTTTTAATACTTTATGCATGATTGTAAAGAAAAATAAACTTGATATCATCAAACCCAATAAAATACAAATTGATATCGATAGCATATGATTTAACGTATCAAATGCTTTTGAAAAATCAATTAAAACAAGTAGGTTCATTTTTCAGTTTTTTAGAAAAATTCTTATTTATTGATGTATGGCTTTGTCTAAAATGTTGGTACCGGAAGTAAGTTAAGTATCTAATCAGGATATGTATTGGACGAATAAGTTCATGTTTCCAAGATGTTGTTTGAGTCTGTTTACTCTTTCATAAATAGTAAAATAGTAAAAATATGGCTGGTAAGTCATACTTTGCTCAATTATAGGTAAATCTTTTAGATGTCAGTTAATGTGTTTAATTACGTATGTTAAAAAGACACTTGTTAATCACTGAAAGTTTTTGTTATCAATATAAGTATTCTTTACCAAAAGTTCAGCATGCTCAAAATTAAATTTTGTCATTTCGTATACGCAATTTATCAAAAAAATATTTACTCAAGAGTACCTTTATACAGGGTGTCCAGAAACTCTCCTGACAAACGAAGACCGAAGATTCCTCAGATAATTTTAAGACAATTTAACCCAATTCACCTAGTCCGAAAATGCTTCCAAGGGAGCTAGAGCTCTTGAAGATGGAGCCTGGTAAAGTAAAAATTAAAGATAAACTTCGTGAACTGACAACAATTTGACAATTAACAACGTAGGTTTTACTTTTGTTGGCAGTTCAGAGCCAACTAGTGCAAAAAAATATAAATTTAACTTTAATGACAAAAAAACAAAAATTTTCAAATCCATTTTCTAGAAAATGGTGTATCCTAATGACTTAAAGTAAGAGTACCTTTTAGTACCTACTATAATACCTGAAAATTTAATAATCTAAGTGTCACAAATGCTTAAAAGTTAAAGACAAAAAGTTATGCGTTAAAATAACCGTTGACCTACCGAAAACGGACGCCTATGACCGGTACTAGAAATTCGCAATTGATGGAATCGATTCATCTTTGAAGGCTAAACAAGCATACCAATTTTTGCTTTTCTAAGTAGAAGCGTTCTGGAGGTATTTAAAAAACTATTTACTAGGCGCCATCTTCAAAGAGCTATAGCTCCCTACGAAGCATTTTCGGACTAGGTGAATTGGGTTAAATTGTCTTAAAATTATCTGAGGAATCTTCGGTCTTCGTTTGTCAGGAGAGTTTCTGGACACCCTGTATTTGACAATCTCGAAAATTGTTATTAAAAAACGTTGATCACAACTAATAACTACGTTCAAATTTATGCAATCACATCCATTTACATTAAAAACAGTATATTTTACTACATGGATGAAGAGTGAAATGAGAGAGAAATTTCCTCACGAGCGATATCGATTTGATAGATGATGACAGCGTTTCAGATTTTAGAACTTTTACCTAAAATTAATTACATTTTCATTACTGCAGCTTCCGCTTATGAGTTTCTAGACTGGTATATTATCTGTAACCAACAATAGTTCTTTCAGGTTAGATTGTCCGAAAAGTCACTCCATCTTCCCTCTAAGGCTGGCCAGCCAATCGTTACGTGGAAAGTTGTTTCTTTTTTCTCGCAGGAGAATGTATATGTTGAATCCCTCCGTTGTAGGTGTTTGTTTAGAGGGTAGCGTCCAATGATTAGACATGTAATAGTCCTAATGTTTCTTTTATTGAATGTGAATATTTCAACAGCAAGTTGTTTATTAATATTAGGTATTAATTCCTCATTTTGAGTGGGTCCTTGTTTTCTCTGATTAATAGATTTGGTGTTGCTTTGCAATCCAGGCTCCTACAATAAGATGTTGTGTTTTTCCCTGTATTGGTAGTACAGGTTTTGGTCCATTATGTGGTTCTCAATTTGGCTAGTCTATCTGCGATTTCATTCCCTCATATGAATCTATGCTCTGGCACCTACCCCAGAGTCTATTGCGTATTGCCAGTTCACTGAGGTTATGAACATAATCCCAGATCACTTTTGATTTCATTTCTTTTTTGTTTAGTGCTTTTAGTGCTGTACACTGCCAGTGAATATGATGATGTTTTCTACATTTAGTTGCACAAACATCTATAGTTAGGAGTATTGTTCTTCAAGATGACAATTAAAAAAAAAAAGATAATTGAAATCAAATTAGCAACCTTATGAGAAATCAAAAATAACATCAATTTATTTTTAAAATAAGTGTTTGTAATTTTAACATACAGAGTGTAAATAAATAAGCGCGAAAAAATGTAAGTGGTGATTTTTTGTCGACAAATAATGTGCGTCTTTCATAAAAAAATTATATGAATAACCCATGCTTAGTTAGTTGGCACAAAAACAGTTTTTTTTTTTTTCTTGAAAAAAAAAAAGTTAAAAAATAAAAAAAAGAAAAAATATTTTTAAAAAAAAAAAAAAAAAAAATAATATTTTGTATTATTATATAATAATAAAAAGAAGAAAAAACAACAATAAATTTTTTAAACTCTTTTATTGTTTCATATTTCATTATTTAAAATTTATTTCAGATAGCTTGATTTTTTCCAAACAAATAAGGTTTCTTGTGTTGTTTGTAGGATCAACCATTTTTGAGAGAAAAATGCATTATAAAATACATCGCATGATTCGGGTAGGCTGAAATTTTTTACCCGTGCGCAGCCGTCTAGAGTCATGTATAATGCCTGAAAGTGACCTTTTTCAACATTTGATTTGATTTTATTCAATAATTATATAATTCATTTTTAGTTGAATAACGTTTCCAATAAAAATATTAATATGACTACTATATAAATTCGACAAAAATTCTAACCTTGTTACGGTCAGTTGTTAGGAAAGTATGCCCCTCAGTGGAGAGTAGGGTGCGGGTTAGGAAAGTCAACGTTATTCCTAGAACCTATAGAAAAAAAATTATAAAGGTAGGGCGCCAGGTTCGAGTAACGCTGCAGAGAAGAATCTGACCCAGAACCAAAGGTCAGCAGCTAACTGTACGCAGCAGGATATACAGAAAAAGGGAAACAAATCACGAAAGAATTCGACATAAAGTCAGAGAAACCTTCACACAATATTTATTCACCCCAATACACAAACGAATTTGTGATAGTTCACAGCATTAAATAGACACAGATATATTACGAATACACACGAGCTAAAACGGGTAACGTACAGCATTAAACATTCAGGTAACACGAAAATGACTAGAGCTACATAAAATTACCAGTTAAAGTAAAGAGAATTACCCAAATATTTACCACTGCTACGCCACTGTCTCGTATATGCAATTGATATTTCGCGTACTGAAGGTACGCCTATGGTGAACTTAACCTAGAATGTGTCGATCCGCAATAAATTTTCTACGTTCGCCGCCTGATAGTTGGTGTCAAGGGTGACTTCTACTTGAAAACCTGCCTTCCCCAGCAGTAGGAGTATTACTCTTGCTCTCAATGGTATTGACGGTTCGAATGAGCCTCCACCGTGGTCTGCGAATCTGACGGAGTATTCGTGGGTAGCTATTTCGGCATAACGCCTCCAAAAGCCATGAGTAGACCCGCAATAGCCGTACAAGTTGACGAAGGAAAACCGGAAGAAAATATATTCGTAATAGGGAGACATAAACCACCCTCTCTAGAATAAACATAGGGATGTTAGCGATAGATAAACCCCGAGGGCAATCGTTTACCTGATGCAAAGCGTCCCCTAGCCTGAAGAATGCAGGACGTGCTTATTGAACAGTTCACGTGGAGCACAACCTTTTAGCAAATTTTAAAAGCCACTTTATGTGGTATCATATGTTTTACCTACAAAATAAAGTTTTTAAAACGTTGAAGGATTTCAGAATCTCTTACCATCGGCCTGATTAATCCTTCAAGCGAGGAAATTTTCAGATGAGGGTTTATCTTCTCCCTCGTGAACGATTGATTTAGGACAAGCTTTCCGGAAGCGTTCAAATGCAGCGGACCAATCGTGCACAGTTTCAAGTTATCAACGCCGGAAACCAATACAAAGTAATGCCCGCGAAATTGGGTTAAGGAAGTGTGTACACAGGAGAAGCGTTTACACTTCGAACGATACAACCTACAGAAAAAAAAGTTCCGAAAAAACATATTTTAGAGTGGATTTCTCTCCTTTTAGGAACTATACAAGAATACCACAAAAATATTCATATAACATTTGATAGCAAAAAATGTTGGCTCATTTTAAATTTTGTACCTTTTTTTGTTTTCAAGAAAAAAATTAAAAACCGTTTTTTTTGGGCAATCTTTAAGGGGTTGTAACTAAGCAGGGATTGCTCATATATTTTCATTCTAATCATATAACTCAATATAAATTAGCCGCATTTCGTTTTCTTCTATCTAAAGAAAATAATATTTAACAATATTAAACATATTTATGTTTATACCTTTAAAATTATTTTAAGATTATACATATAAGAAATTAAAATATAATTACGAAATTAAAAATTTACTTTCTCTTCAAATTCTAATATTTTTAATAATAATTAATTCTCAACTTTTTGGAAAATATAAATTATTTTTTTCAAATAATTTTATTACAAACAACAAAAATTAAATTAATGTTCTCAAATGTGGTACGTATAATATCAACTTTTTTGTAATACATGTTCAAAATGTTATATAGTACAAACACATTATTTCTTCTAATTATATTTAAGAATAATTATAAAATTATTCACATATCAAATAAAGAAACAAAATGAATTTATAAGTTGGTTGCAGCATCAAGTGCCACATCGTCCTATCGCAACACGCCTGAATCGTAACTTACACTAAAATTTGCATTAAAATGGATTTACTTAAAATTCTTGAAATTCAAAGATGAGTAAACGGTTATAATTAATCATTATTTTATTTTTGATTTTGATAAGATTCCTAACATGATTTCAATATTATTTTCTTGTCACTTTTACTTGTGATTTCGTTGTTTATACATCTGACTTGTAGGTGTTAATATTGTAATTTCATTTGAATACTGTTTAAATTTTAGATAATCTATTATCTTAAACTGGACAATAAAGTCTTAGGACTTCAAAATCGATCGTTAAGAAAATAAAATTTGTGAGAAGTTATATAAAACTAAATTAAATTTAATGTAATTATTTTGCCAAAGTATTTGAAGGCATTCTGACAGATGTTTTCAATACGCATATAATACGTTATACAATTCCGGAAGATGTTTTTGTCAAAGGCGAATTTTAATCAACTTATATCAGCTGTCCTGGACAGGTCAACAGGTTACCCATACCTAGACAGACGTAATAAAAGCATCTGACAAGATAAATCATTGAATACTGTTATCAAAACTCAATATTACGGTGATAGTGACTAGATATTGATGTTATTAAGATCCATAATTGTAGAACGTACAATAATATGTAGAATTTTAAGAACACAAATCCTCTGAATTTATTGTAAGTACTGGTGTGGCACAAGAGGCAAACCAGATCCCCTATTATTTATCATATTTTTGATTGATCGTGAAGATAAAGTTCAAAGTCGAGAACGTTCAGGTCATACATATATTTATTATAAGGATACTGTCACTAATTCTGATAACACAAATAGCTATTACAGAGAAAATTAAGTTTTTCGATCGCAACCATATTTGAGTCACTATTGTCGTAAGTGCTGATACATCACACAATAATTCTTAGAAGTTTAATATTTGCAAGTTAATTTCAAATTTTAAACATTAGCTATTTTACTTAAAACATTATTTTTGTGTCACGCGGTGCAAGAATACGTTTAAACCTAGTCGCGAATTAATCGCTATAAAAATAAATAATTTTATTTCCAAGACGGGTAAGTGCATCCACTTATATTTTCCTTTAAGCGCAAAATTTGTATGTGCATTGTTTGAAATTTGACAGAGCTCCGCTAAACCTATACAGTCCACAACCCAATTAAATTAAACGCGTAATAATATTGTCACAAATCGCAACTTGATGTTAACATCAACGAGATGCGCGTAACTGTACTCATTTCATAACAAGAACGAGAATATTCTCGCACTGTGTTGGTTGAATCTTATTATTCCGTAATTGAAAATTGATCGATAATGTTACTAATCTAAAATAAGAGTAGAAGACATCCTACTACCTACAGATTTCTACAATTTTATTTAAAAAAAATTATTCTAGTGATAGTGTTTGTAATAGTAATAAATTTTCAATATAATTTATTTCTTGTGTCATTTCAGTTACTATTGAATTTAGCATAATTGTAGCATTTTTTAGCATTAATTTTTAATGTGATTCACTGTCGACACTTTTAGCTAATAAATAGTGTCCGAAATAAATTAACTGCTTACCTTTCTTATCCGAGTTCCACTTTTGATCGGTTCTTCATGAGTGTGCTGTAACAATGGAGAAAATAAATTATTAACTAAAGTCAAATATTTGCTCTAATAAATCTGTTACATTAATTGGCACTCCGTGTTTGTAGCTAGTCACAACAACGTCTTTTGAATATATACAAAGACAATACTAACAGGTCTTTAGTTTGGCTTTGAATAATAGTCTGTGTGAGGTATGGTTTATATTGTTTGTTACTCAGAACAATAATATTTTATTTTATTAAACGAAAGTGGAATTGCAAAAGACTTAGGGGTAAAGTGTGAAAATTACCTGGTATTCATTTTCGATGTAAAAAACAACGTGCCAGACTGTAAGGGCTAAGTTATACAATATGCTCGTAACGATTTCATCTACGGGTTGCGACATGGAACTTTTCCGACATTTACAACAGCACGCGTCTGAGTACTTAATAAATTTTTGATTAAACGACATTTTTAACGCATCCTTTACCATACCACTTCCGTTATATACTCAAAATACATTATTTTTAATAATATATATATATAAAAAATTATAAACTTTTCTCATCTGAATCACAATTGCTAATTGAATGGGTGCTAAAAATTGTGCCAAAATATTCATTTCTGTATAATTTTTACTTCGATATTGCGGCGAAGAGACACGCCTGCCGTCTGCAGATACGTATTTCCCTTGCATCCGGAATCCCCCACCATATCAGAAATATTTTCCAAGTCTCATTTTCCCGGATTTCCTCGTGCAATTTCGTATGATAAAAGAATTGGGGTTCCAGTCACGATTTCTCCAAAACTTAAATAAGATCCTTATCGTTACGATATGAACCGAAATGGTTAACTCTTAAAATAACTTGCTGGTTTAGTTTGGGGGATGCTGTTATCGTCAGAGTATGTGATGAATTTTTATTGCTTCTATAGACCTAAATGATTTGTAAATATAAAACTTCTTTGTCGTTTCTTGGTTGTACCGTTATATAAACAATGCGTATAACGCAATGTAATATTATAATTTATTGTTGTACTCACAATTACTTGCATAGCAAGAGATTGAAATGTAATATCGAAATGTGTGGTCCGTAAGACGGGAAACAATAATATAATACAAGGAATGCACACTGAGACGAGTGCACTTAGGTTGCTGGGTTCATTTGTCTACAAACTATTCTTCATAAATTTATTTACCAAACTCGAAAGGTATTTTTAAAACTTGAACCTAAGAAATTTATTTTTAAAATTCTAATCCAGACGAGTAATAAATATATTAATTAAAACGAAAAAAAATTTTCTTTCATGAATATTTAAGGCAGCAGCATTTTGCATTTTCTTGGTACATTTTTTAATTACTGCATGCTTAATAAAGTAATCAAGAAAATTAATAAATCTACTACCATAGAAAATATATAATAAATCGGTTAGAACTTTATTTTGAATAAAGCAAGCTTTCTGTAAAAATGTTAAATAACGAACAAGGACGATTTTCTTTTTGTTTACTGACGAAAGTGTAAACGTTTTTAGGGCATGTGGAAAAATGTATTAACATGAATTGAAATTTAGTGAACATGTAAATGAGGAGAGTTAAGCGTAAAAGTTTCTTATACATGTATATTGTGAGAGAGTTGTGTTTTATGCTTTTGTATACAAGATTAAATTGATACGTCACAAAGCTATTAGACTTTTCTAATAAAACTTGAAAAAACTAGAAAACTTTTAAATCGTTCACGCAAATGAAAGTCGCGTTATTACCGATTTAATTAGCAATCTTTTTTTTATAACGGAGGTGAATATTTATATGGACTTAAGAAACCAATGTTTGTCGCAAGAACCATTAATTTTATTTTTAACTTATTTGCTTAAATGTAAGGGTAATTCGACAAACTAAGAAAAGTCTACGTTAACATCTCAATTATAATTTCTAAAATATTGTAAGTTGCATATGCAACAGGCGCAACAGTGGTGACGCTTTGTAGTTACGTTGTCATAATTTTTGTTGTTATGTACTGTTGTTGTTATTTTTCTATGTATGGAAGTGATTAATTTTTGTGCCTTGTTTTTATAATGAAAACGGTTATGAAACTATAAAAGGAAGTTTGAATTACGCTCTGCTAACAGGTTATGGGTCCAGAGACAGGAAATAAAGTCTAAATTCATTCCTCAGGAATGCATACAATTTAAGGTTACATATAGGAATTATAAGATGTTTGCAAATAATTACAATCAGCCCAACATAAAAGCTTTTGATGGATCGAGGTCCTCTAACTGGGAATTTCGCGTTAAGTTAGTTCTCGAACAGGCAGGCTGTATTAATGTAATAGAAGAAGATCCGCCCACAGATACTGCAAAGCTCGAAAACTTTAAGAAGAATGACCTTAAAGCAAAGAGTATATAATTGAGGAAGAGAAGCAAAGTATTGGAATAAATAGTAGTCGTGTCTTGTGTGTTGCCTAGCAATAAATTTACAATTTTAGAAGAACCGAAAGTTTATGTAAAAAGAAACAGATGTTAACAACCTACTGTAAGAGAGAGATACAAACCTTACTTGTCATACGTACGTTAACAGTGTTGTCAGACCATCCACGGTCAGACTGAAAGTATTTTCTATTCATATTTTTTTAGAACAATACAATACTTCTTCTACCTGAAAAGGGATGACTACAGAACTTAAAATTTTAAAATCCGACCGATCCGAAAAATGGATTTCCTTATAAGCCCAAATTTCGACTCCTGCGCGACATAGATAATAATTTTCTGACAACCCTACTTTTTTTTTTTATTTTTACTTAAATATCAATGAGAAAAATTAACATTAAGTAAACGATAAATACTGAAAACTCTTGGAGAATTGTGAAATGAATGTACTCGCGGCCCAATTTTTCTGAGCGCAACACGCCAGACTTTTGGAAGCTCATTAATATTAATAGATAAATAATATATTGTTGATGTCAAGGCAAAAATTACGTAGAAAAAACCGAAAAAAATCAACCCCAACTTTTAGTAATTAGAAAATAGTAAACGGCTTTTTACAATAGAAACAATTTTATGAATTTTACCTAAGTTATTTAAAGCGCAGTCATGTTGTGAATGAAACAACCAAATTCGACAGCAAAAAAAAGCAACAATATTTGTTTTGTAAAATTGCAATATAATACATTGCTAAATAAACAAATGATATCAAACAAAACGGTCTCCCTTCGAACAGGTAGTGATTATGTGGCAACTCTGTGTGTACTACAACAAAGAAATCTATTGAAAACGGTTCAATTCTAGAATGAATTAGTTTGGTTAGTCGGATACTAGGGGGCCGATACTAGCGCCCCAAAACGGCCGACTAACTTTGAGGTATACGATTTTTAAAACGGACATTGCTTCTCTTCCCTAATTATATACTCTTTGCTTAAAGCAAGAAACATCTTAGTGCAATGTATTGCCGATAACATACTGAGAGTCACCAAAACAAAGGTTACTACGAAGAAAAAAATAACTTCATTGAATGAAACATACCTAAAAAAAGAAATTGCTACACAAGTTCAATGGCAAAAAAAGTTACAATCGATAAAGTACGATTCAAGCACAGTTCTAAATGTATTCTTTATACAATTTAAATAAATTATACATGAACTCAGAACAGCAGGTCGAAAATTAGAAGCAAGTGAAGCTGTCTTCAATGCCGGAATGCTATCAGGGAATAACAACTGCGATTGTTGTCACATTTTCACAAGACGAATCAAAAATAACACTCGACTTCGTAAAGAACAAATTATTAATGGAAGAGTCACGGCAAGCTAAATGCAAACAACAAGGTGAAATAAATAATGAAGCAGCCTTTTCTGGTTATAAAGGAAATAGAAGAAGTAACAATTTAAATATAAAAGAAACAGTAATGGAAGTATGAAAATCAATTTTTTAATTCAAGGGCCATAGTGTGGAAAATATAAACATAACCGGTAATGTCATGGAAATAGAAATGGAATAAGACGGAAATAGCAGAACAGAGTGTAACTGAAAATGAAATCTCATTTATGACAACAGAAGGTACGAAAAATCGGAAGTTGCGCTTATGACAAGAACTAAAAACGATAGATTTGTCATTGGCAGTGGTGCAACAAATCATTTAGTAAAAACTGAATTGATCAATTATCTAAATACAGTAAAACAATTAATGCAAAAATTAAAGATGATTTAAAATGCATTACTGAAGATTGTATAAATGTCAAGCTAAAAAAAAGTGCGGGCTTGTCAAGAACTTTTGTGCAATTTATTATCTGTGACAAAATTAGAAGAATCAGGATTTGAAGTTACGAGGATATATTGAAAAATTCTTAGCCTACTATAGAACCATATTCTCCTCTTAATTGGATACATTTATTACAACGAACTTGCAACGTCTCTAGACCTTTCAAAAAAAATGTTTCTTCTTGATCTGCAAACCAGACCTCCACAGCTTCTATTACCTCCTTGTTGGAAGAAAATGTACGACCTTTTAAACTTTTTTTCAGTTGAGGAAAGAGGTGACAGTCGGACGGAGCCAAATCGGATAAATAAGGGGGGTGTTCTAGTAATTAAACCTTAAATCACGAATTTTTGCATGGCAACATGAGATTTGTGTGCAGGGGCGTTGTCCTGCAAAAAACAAAACACCTTTGGATAGCTTTCCGCGTCTTTTCTCTTTAATATTTTCCCGTAGAGTGGTCAGTAATGTCGAATAGTAATCTCCAGTTATTGTTCTACCCTTATCCAAAAATCAATCATGATTACTCCATGGCAATCCCAAAAAACTGAAGCAAGAACTTTTCCAGCAGATTTTTGGACACGAAACTTCTTAGGTCTTGGAGAACCAGAGTGTCACCATTCCATCGATTGTTGCTTTGTTTCTGGATCGTAGAAATGTACCCAAGTCTCATCCATAGTAACAATTCGGTTTAAGAAGTCTACATCGTTTTCAAATCGAGCACAGATCGAACGCGATGCTTCTACCCTTGCACGCTTTTGGTCAACATTCAAACATTTGGGGATCCATTTTTCAGCAATTTTCTCATGTCCAAATTGACGTGAACCATATGATGAACGCGTTCGTATGAAATATTCAGTGCTTCAGATATCCGTTTTAGCCCAATTCGACGGTCTGATAAAATCATGTCATGAACTGCATCGATATTTTCGGGGACTGACACAGAAACTGGCCTTCCCGATCGGTCATCATCTTCAATGGAAAATTTACCTCTTTTGAAGCTTGCATTCCAATTTTGACGGTCGCATACGAAGGACATTGATCACCAAGGGTATTAAGCATATCTTCGTAAATCTGCTTACCTCTTAACCCTTTTAAATACAGGTACTTGATGATGGCTCGATACTCCAATTTTTCGATTTTCACAATTTCGGTGGACATCTTTTTCATTTAATTTATTGCGTGACTCTGGTTTACTTTTTGACGTCAAACTTTACACTGACACTTCTAATAAGTTATTGTTCGTTGCTATGGTAACGCAATATTTTGTTTATGTAAGGAACTGGTCTAGGCTAACTAGATATCAATACATCCTCGTATATTTAAAAAAGCGAAGCAAGAATTAAGAAAGGAAATAAAACACTTCTAAAAGGAAAATTATGTGGAAATTTATACACTCTTACATTAAAACTAAAAATTCTTAAAACTGGTTTTGTTACACAAACAGAAGATCCTACCTTAGTTCATAGAAAAATGGGTCATTCATCAAAAGTACCCAGTTAAAAACATTTGTGAAATATTCTTAAAAGGGAAACAAACAAAATTACCTTTTACACCGATATCAGAAGAAAACACACATGACGGTAAGAAATATTTTTTTGATATCCATGGATCATTATTCACATTTTTGCATGGTGTATTTATTGACATCAAAAGTTACTGAAAAATTCCAAGAATATATAAATTTAGTTTTCGCAAAAATTGGAACTAGGATAGAAAGGTTAAGATGTGATAACGGTAGCGAATAATAACGAACGCCTCAACAAAATGAAGTTGCAGAACGCCCCAACCGTACATTAATGGAGACTGCACGATGTCTCGTTTTTGATTCCGAATTAGACAAGATTTTTTGGGGTGAGGCTATAAGAGTAGCAACATATCTAAGAAACAGAATTAACACAAGTTACTGGAAGAGCATCAAACGCCTTTTGAAATTTGGAACAGAAGAAAAGCAGATATGAAGAAAATAATTATTTGGATGTACTGCATACAATCTTGTACCAGTGGAAGATCGACATTCAACATTAGACTCCAAAAGTAAAAAAATGATTATGATTGGTTATACAGAAAATGGTTACAGATTTTGGAATGAAACTACCAAAAAGATTGTACATGCAAGAAATGTAGTGTTTAACAAAAAAAAAGTTAGAAATGTCAGTGCAATTTTAGATGTTAATGAAGAAGAAGAAATTAAAGAAGAAAAAGAAGTTAAAGACGACAAAGAAGTTACATTAAAAAGAAGTACCAGATCGAAATTACACCCGTCATACTTGAACGATTATTATCTAGATTACGAAGAAAATCTGGCAGCCCTCTCAACAGGTAATCTTGTTTCAGATGCTAGAGCATCTTACGAAGAAGCCAAAACAGATCCAAACTGGAAAAATCAATTCAAGAAGAATTACAGATACTGGAAGAAAACAATACATGGCAAATGGTAAAGCGCCCCGAAAACAAAAAAGTAATCGATTAAAGATGGGTAATCCATTCCGTAAAAAAGAAATTAATGGAGGAATAATAAAAAGAGCGCGTTTAGTAGCTAGTAGTTTTCAACAGAATGAAATTGGTGAGAATGTATACGCACCTGTAGCTCGAATGGTAACACTTAGGGGTTTATTGTCTTTATATATTGAACAAGATTTATATATAGTTAATGTAGAATTAAGGAGGTGTGTTAACATGTCAATTATGATTAAGTAAAATATTGTAAGTTGCATATGTAACAGGCGCAGCAGTGGTGGCGCTTTGTAGTTTCGTAGTCATAGTTTTTGTTGCTATGAACTGTTGTTCTTATTTTTCTATGTATGGAAGCATACATACAATTAGGGTATAAATGTAACTTAAGTGGAAAAAACAGAGAACAAGTTTGTAGTTTTTTGATCAACCACAGTGGCGTTGCATAGCACGGTTTGGCGTTTTGGCGGCATGTTTTGAAAGTTGTGATTATGTTATGTGATTATAAACTGTAAATCTTGCAATGTTAAGTTCCATGTTCTGTAAATTCTTTTGTTGTTTAGTGTTCGTTTTCATTCTTCGATAACATAAAATGAGTTACTTTTATTCGGTGTCTCGTTATGTGTAGGTGTAATAATAAAATAAGTAAGTATGATTGTAACACTAAAAATGATGTATCCATTAATGTATACGTAATTTTAATAAATAAATTATAACTTCAATTCAAACCAATGATAATGATTGTTTTATTTTAAACACACACCGGTATAACATTTTGTAACATTCAACAACTATTATTTAAACGAGATAGAATATTTCCTCCATTGTGGCCGTAGGAGGAAATGTTTACATAATACTACTGATTTCCTCTTTAGGATTGCAAGACTAATTTTTGAATGACATAGAAACTTCACTTTTGATACATATACAGGGTCACTGGTAATTGGATACATTTCTTTGGAGATCTGATAGAACAAGAGATAAGGAGTAAATTTAACCCTAATATGTATTATACAAAACTCAATGAATTTTGAGATATTTCGATTTTTAATTTTTCCTAAAAAAGTTGATGTTAATATGTTAAAATGTAATTTTCGAAAAATTTACGCCAACTTTGTGGAACTTTTTTGATGGAATACTTGGCCAACACTATGGTCTTCCGTATGGAATAAAAAATATCCCTTAGCATTTCCATCATGTGATAATTTCAAAGAAAAACTTGTGCAAAATAATTTTTCAAAATCAGATGTGATAATTCCAAAAAAAATAGTAAAAATGAAGCAGTCGGCGGAATTTATTTAACTGCTGTTCACCATTAGACCTTATACATAGAAGTAAATTAAATTAACAATAAGTACATTAGTACTTAATAATTATAAATCTTGTTTAAAATGGGAGCCCCTATTACGTATACACGCACGGCAGCGTCTTCCCAGACAAAGTAATTCAGAGAAGTTGAATCTGGACTTCGCGCTGGCCAAACTATTGGGCCTGCTACTCCAATCCAACGGTTAGAGAAACGTTCATTCAAGAAATTCTGTACCGTCAGCCTATAATGCGCTGGACAACCGTTGTGCTGAAAAATCATTCGCGCTCTGGCGGCTAAAGGAACATATTCTAGAAGCTCCTGCAGGTGATTTTCTAGAAAATCTTCATAGATCTGTCCGTTTAAATGTTGAGGTAAAAAGTAAGGCCCTATTAAATAGCGGCCAACAACTCCCATCCATACATTTCCTGAAAACTTCCTTTGGAAACTAGTTTCCCTTATAAATGTGGATTTTCTTCCGCCCAATAGTGCATGTTATGAAAATTGGTTATGACCTCGCGATTAAATTCAGATTCGTCCGTCCATAAAATGTTGGTTAAGAAGTTTTCATCCTCTGCATCTGAATTTAACATAAAGCAGCAGAATTCTAATCTCCTTCCAAGATCACCTTCATCTAAGCCCTGGACAGGGGTATAATGGTAAGGATGGCATCAACTCCGCGTATCGTAGACCAGACTTTCCATTGTGACGCACCAGTTTGCCGCGCCACTTTAGCAGTTGCCTGGATTATCCTCAAAATAGATTAATATTTCTTCCTCATCATCTGGTTGATATACGCGAGGAGCACCGGCGTCCACTCGCCGACATTTCATTGAACCATTTTCTGCGACATTTAGATATGTCGTACTAAATACACGAACATTCGGTGTGCGACGGTTTGTAAAGCGACATTCATATTCCCGACGAGCTTCTGCAGCATTCCCATCGCAATATCCGTATACAAATAAGCGGCCATTTCAGTTAAACAACAATAACAACGAAAATCTGCAAAACCGAACTTAAAGTACTTAATACAACTAGTTATAAGAAAGAATCTTCAAGTATGAACTTAAGACTATCAAAGAGTTATACGAGTGAAATGTCATATTCTACCTTCAGTTGTTTATCCGCCCACTACACATGGAAAACGTATAAGATCTAATGGTGGACAGCAGTTAAATAAATTCCGTCGACTGCTTCATTTTTACTACTTTTTTAAGAAAAATTGAAAATCGAAATATCTCAAAATCCATTGAGTTTTGTATAATACATATTAGGGTTATATTTACTCCTTACCTCTTGTTCTATCAGATCTCCAAAAGAATGTATCCAATTACCTGTGACCCTGTATATTGACTAGGCTTCATCACTAAAAAGACTTTCCACTGCGAAAGGGATAATTGTGTAACCATCCTTAATTATGCCTTTGTATTTACATTTCTTCTTATTTGCAGCATTCTGTGCTATCAATCCGTAACTGTAACTTGCGATTTCCACGTGAGAGAGAAAAGGGGGTTCTACAGGTCGCATCCCAAACAAGGGACTGGCCACCTTTCCAAGGATAAGTCACCGATTTTTCTTTCGTTGTTGATTTGATCCCAATTTTTTTGAAATTGTACAAATTCGAGTGTGTGCGTGTTGAAAACATTCCACTTATCTAAAGCATGTACGATAGGGCAAATCAGCCAGATCTGAGATTGTGGAGCAAATAAGGATGGCAAGGCTAAAAGTCCTCTTGACGGATGACAAAAAAGCAAGAAAAAGAAGAAAGGAAAAAAGTAACTAATTTTCTTTATTCAGTCACTTTGAGAAGGAGTTTATTGTACCGGCACAAAAAGAGGATTACGTCGAGATGCAATTCGAAGTTTATTTTTAACAGAATCTTCAAAACCAGGTTTGTGACATGCACTTTTATAATTATTGTTATACAACTTATGTTACACCTATACATAACATAATATACCTAATTTGTATCGGAAATAATACCTGAACAGAATACTATAATTGAAGAACGGATGAAATCAAATGCGTTGCCTGCGATTTTAGTAAATGTTCATGTTTTGGAAGGTGATGAAAACATTAACGAACAACAACAAAAACCAGATGTAATGCCTGTGATTTTACAACAGGTTTTAGAAATAGAACAAATTAACGAGCAAGGTATTAACATTGTTATTATTATAAATGCCAATACACCAATTTTTACCGATGCGCGATAGGTTTCTTAGTAAATGTGTTTTCAATAGTGATGCTTGTTACATCAGTTTCATTAGGAGATAAGATACAGAATCAGAATGTAAATCTCAATTGCTCAATTTCTTGGTGATGGAAATGGCATTAATATTATTGTATTGGAAGATAACATATACTATGTGACATAGAAAGAAGAACACCCAGTAATAATGAATTTATTTGAACAATTTTTGGTATACTAATTATATACGAATTAGATTAGTAAACGATCACAATTTGATAAAATAAAACTATTAACTTCTTCAAAAAACTTAATAATGTGTTGCTCCACCACGATGTCTTGTGCACTCATTAACACGTCTGGGCATACTTCGTCATCGATTTCTTCTTGAGGTATCTCATCCCATGCTATCTGTAACTGATGCTGCAAAGCCGCTAGAGTTTGTGTAGGGTAAGGTTATTTGAGTAATCTTCTTCCCATAATATCCCAGACGTGCTCGATGGGCGAAAGATCGGGAGATCTTGGTGGCCAAGGCAACAAAGCAATTTGATTGGCCTCAAAATGAGCCAAAGAAACCCTAGCAACATGAGGTCGTGCGTTGTCTTGTTGGAATGTGCTGTTAGGATGGTCTGAACATAAGGTACAATATGGGGTCTACGACCTCCTGGATGTAGCGCGCAGCGGTCATGTTACCTCTAATGAAGACCAAAGGTGACCTACTTCCAATAGCAATAGCTCCCCATACCATAACTCCAACTGTGTGGTGCACATGCCTATTCACAGAAAAATTGGGATCTTGTCTTTCACCCATTGAGTATGTATGTGTCAGAACTGTTTCTCATTCTCTACTGAAATTATATTTACAGGTATGTTGAAGAATAAACATAGATTAGAAGCTTCTGACACAGCTGAATTTTTATTGTTTATGGACACCCAGTTCGATAGTCTAAATGGACACAAGCCGAAAAGTGAAAAGAGTAAACCTTTAAAGGGTGGTGTATCAGAAGACACAGGTCACCAACAATACTGGCCAGAGAGCATTGAAGTTCTGAAAACTGTCAAATTTATGAATGCAAGAAGAGGGATGTTCATACAGATACCATCAATAAAAAATGTAATTCACACGTTGAAGGGTATGACATATTTATGCAATATATTATTTGATAGTAAATTCAAATATGTCATACCGCGAAAAATTAATCAAGATGTTTAGGAAATTTCTTTGGATGTATTAGGAGCCACGGCATTCGAAATGTTTCTCCTGAAGTGTCCCATTTTTTAAGTTCACTTAAAGCACTTGTGGTTAATAATTATACTATGGCTGGGCACTCACCTGAAAGAAATTGTGAGAAGGACTACAGTGATGGTGCCTTAAACAATTGTTTATTAACGGGGAAAGTACTTATGAGACTTATTTCAGAAAACAAAAACACGCATATTAATGAAAATGAATTTGAAAATGAAATAAACCTTTTAAATAAAAAGAAAATCGGGCAAACAGTTGCACATTGTATTACGTTGCTGGTTATGTGGCTAGCAAAGCCCTTAAATTTGTAAACAATTGTGAAAATTGTAAGGCATGCTTACTATACTCAGTATACTATTGGCGCGGAGTAATAAACCTGTCAGAATTATCGAATCTCCCGTATTGCAGTGGCGTAAGTACCTGATACGTTTGGAAAATCATATTTTTAGTAGGTAAATATATTATAATAGTAAAATCTACCTTGATATGAATTATTATGTGGTTATATGTTATTTATTTTATTTGTATAGTAGATCACATTACAAATTTTACTTCATACGTATTATATACCATTATTTTTGTATCTTGGTATAATACCCACATCTACGGCTATGATTCTCGTTTCGTCAGTACCTGGGCTGATGGCAACGTGTTTACACAGATTAAACTATTGTTCTCAGACCCTAGATGGGTCGATATGCTGCAAGAGCGGCACAATGATCGTATTTTGGTTAGAATTTATTGGTTTTTACTTAACCGTAGAAGTACCGCTTTCACAAGAAAACAAAGAATTATTTCAAGCAATTATGATTTATTACTACGTGCCAATAGTATACAGACTTTAAATGTTAATTCGCCTCATGAATTTTGAGATTTTGTTGAAGCTAGGGCATATAATTCATGTCGATTAGTAAAACCTGGTAGTTTTATTTATTTTATAGTTAAAGAAGTTATTGGCAGATTATTTTATTTAATGCCTCGGTTTTGTCATTTGAATAATTTCAGTAAATTCTTATTAAAAGCTCTACTACACCATGTAAATGATAGCCCATTAAATTACCTGGAACACAAACAATTGCATTTGTACGTTTTAAAACTAATCGTACGATGCATCATATTCTTTTGGATTAAACAAATAAATTTAATATGTAAGGGATGAAGTTCGAAATTTTAGAAAATATACAAAAAAAAATGTTACAAAAAAAATTGTTTAGATGCTGTAAAAGTGTTAGCATATGAAAAGTATTTAAAAAAAATCCAGACTTTCAAAATCTAGCACTATTTCAAATTAACAATAAATGCGAAAACATTATTTGGTGTGTTTGTCTAGTTTTAAGTACATTGTGTGTTTTAATGTTAAATAAGAAACTTGTTAGTATTGTTTATTAAGTGGCGTTGTTTTACATTTATTGCCCCTACCTTCTTTTGAAGATATTGACTCAATGATTGTATTTTTATAGGTAACAATTTTTATTGAATGTGGAACAAAGAAAAGGTAGATGTAATGTGCATTCATCCTATTTTTCAAATTAACCGCCATTTGCATATTAAGTTATGGATCAACCACTTGGAGGCGCTATTTTCACTCCATGCGCGGCTACATCAGATACGTTTATACTCGATTGTATTGTTATGTGGTATAGCAGTGATTAATTTTTGTCGTAAGATAGATGTCGTAAGAGACGCATTTCACTTATGATAATATATGATTTTAGTCGATACTTGAATTTGACATCGATGTATGCTTTCATCAAGGTGAAAAATCACCAAAAAAAGATGTGGTCAAGTGATACGCATATCTGTCGAATTAGTATTTATTTAAAAATTCAAAAGTTAGGTTATTTCTCAAAATTAAAAAGTTATTTTTCTAAATATGGAAAATTTCAGCTGCACAAGATAATGAAGTTCTTTGCCCATTTTTTGACGTCGGTAAGGTTGGTAACCACACTTTGTGCAAATTGGAAAAAAAAGATAATTTAGCACTTTTGTATCCAAAGAATAAGAATTTATACCCAAATAGATTCGCCGTAATACCGTTTTTTAAAGTGGGAATTACCAACTTGAACTCAAGCTCAACAGCACAACGAGATAGGTTGAATTAAGCACTAATTTGTACCGGATGGTTTTTCCATAATCTCGATAATTAGTAAATAATTGATTTTTTTTTAAATTTTAACAGTTTCGGATTGAAATTCGTTTAAAAAATTCGAAATAAAAAACAAAATTGACAATCTTATTTATCCAATTTAGAACTAATTTGTACCCACGATGATTTACTGATGATGTCAATAAATAGACTACAATCTATTTTTACTCCACATCTTTTAAATAAAGAAGTTATTCGACAGTTTTCAAATCGAAATTATTTTTCACTTTTCCCACTACTTAAGTAAATATGTTTAACTAGTAACCAAACCCATTTGAAAATGGAACCTAATCTAGACAAACCTGAAATTAAAGACGTGAGGTCACTGCTCCAGGTCAGAGGTCAAAGGTTTGGTCAACTTGAACCTATCTTAAAACATTCCCTTCGACATCCTGAACACTTTGATATACAACACGCTTATGTCACCGCTCCAGGTCAAAGGTCAAAGGTCAGGTCAACTTGTGACCCCTAAGATCAGCGCCTAGACCTTCTGAACAATTTGACGTATCGATCTCCGAAATCGGTTTAGCCGTTTCGGAGGAGAAGACGAACAGATAGACAGACAGACAAATCGGGCCACGATTTTATGTGTATAGATAATAAACCAGTCCGTTCAGTCTTATCTATACAAGCGTCAAGAAAACCACTAACTCGATTTTTCTGAAACTTGGCATATAGATGTGATTTATAACGCAGCAGATCTGAGTCAATTTTGAAGATAATCTGTCAAGCCAAAAGGGTCGTCAACCTACATACATTTTCCCCGCGTAAGTTTTGGATTGGCCGTGCTAAACATGATGCTCCAAATGATTTGATTTCTTCTTATCTTCAAACACGTTTTCCCAATAAAAAGTTTATTTTTGGGAAACCCGAAAGCAAAAGCAAATACATAGCGTCAATTTTGACGTTACTTGAAGAATTAAACGAACCTTTCGTTTGGCCATTGGGTGCAATCTTTTAATTTGTTTTGTCCAAAAATAAGGTCAACCCCCCTCCCTCCACAAAGAACAAACACCGAAACCTGAAAATAAATTATAAAATTTTCTATGAAATGAAACGTGGTGCCGTGAGGATGAATTAATTCATTACACTATGTCGAACTGCAAGCTATGCTCATTTTATTCAAGAAAAAACTAAAAGGTGGAGGATGTGCAATTTGGAACAAACGGTGCAACGACATTTTTTCACTAAATTTAAGTGAATTTTGTGAAGAACAAACGACGAGGTTTGAGATATTTCCTATCTTTCAAAAAACAAAAATATGCATCTTTTTAATATTTATCTGCTTCTGCCATATTATGTAAAGTTTTATAAGAATTTTACCGGAGGTTTTTTTTATAACTTATAACAGTAATTCATGGGAAAAAGTGAAAAAAAAGAGGTTTTAAAATTTTCGGTCTGAAAACTGTCCCACAATTCCCCATCTTATTGATACGATTCATTTAAAGTAACCACACTTATTATGGTACGAATTTCAGGATTATCCTGTAAATACAAAATATTTTTAAATGTGGTCTCAAGCAACCTCGATATAAAAGTATGCTATAAGTTTTTACATTAATTATCAGTTTAATACTACATAATGGTTCGTTGAAAGTGCCACCATGTATAATAATAAATGCAATTGAACGTAATCCTTTAGTTTACTATCGTAACTAGTACTTAACTTTTTAAAAGCTTCACGTTTCTAGCTTAGGATATTCTCCAGAGTGGTTTACTAATCGATTAATGTTCATTAGTAACACAGAATTAACTACTATTGGTTAACAAATGTTAGAAAATAACAAAATATTACTTTAACGATAAATGAAACACATTCAATTACTGAAAAACAACCGCTCGTTTTTGTAACTAATGCTGTCAGGAATCAATTGTAATTTAATTCGAAAAGCGATCGTAAATTCATCTTCTCATGTGAGCATAGCCATCGAGAACAGATCGTGGATAAAGAAACGTCCAGTTTAGACTTTTACAGCAGCACGTGAAGCTATTAAAATCGTTTTTAACGTTATTTGCCGGTAATCAGTGAAATAAATGTACATTTTATTGTTTTTAGGTATAAATACAAGGCGTACATTAGCTAAATAATAAAATAATTTAAGACCTATAAAAATTACACACTAATTAAATAATGCAAAAATATAGGTATAATTAATTTGACGCCATTAAACGACAACGTTTAAAGCAAGCTATGTGTTAATTTTAGTAAGTAATTCTAAAAAAAATTGAATTTATTAACGCCGAACTTCGTCTGCTGTTTAAAATTCAAAAGGATATTTATTGATGAAATTCTCTGACTTGATGAAGAGGCAGTTGAGCTAATATCTCAAAATTAAATAATTCCTAAATCGAAAAACAAATCATAACACAATTATTTTCAACATTTCTTTATTTTTTATCGAGGTATTAGCAATTATTAAAATAAAAATAAATATCATACAATGTAATTAAATATTGTTGAGTCAAAGTTCAACAAAACCCAAAGCAGTATTAGAGAGAAAGATTTGAACCTTATACAGATTAGATACTACCTATTAACTAACGAACATTAAAGTTTTATAATCAATGGTTGGAGGAAGAATTACCATAAATTATTTTTAAAAAAATTTGCCCAAAATTTTAGCCTTCTATAAGTTCAAATAGCAATTAAATTACAGTTTTAGTGGTTTCATTTTTCTGAGAGAAAAGAAATAAAATAATTATTATCTCGAAAACCGAAGTAGATAACTATATGAAACTATTTAAAAAAATTTTCATAAAAATTGCATTGCTAAAATTAAAATAATATACAGAGTGTCCTATTGAAAATAAGAAAATTAAAATATTTTAGAAAGACAGATGGTGCCTATTTATGGTAATATTGAAATTTCCAGATCAACCTTATGTCCCGTTTTCAATAAATGTTTAACCTACCAATACCATCAATGGTCATGTATTATGTACCATGCGTTCATAAATGATTGAAAGGCGTTTAAATTTGTTGCGTTGTTTTCTAGTACGGGTAGTATTTTAAAAGCAAAATCCACAGGCCGCCCTACTGTTTTGACTGAAGAAGTTGTTGAAGATATTCATCAGAGAATACAAGTGAGTCCTAAGAAATATGTATGACAATTATTGGAACAAATAAATTTATTGCTTGGTACATGTCCGAAAGTTTGCAAGGAAATCTTGCATTTAACATTCTTACAAGATGACTGTAACACAAGAATTACTTACTGCCTTCTAATTTTCCAGGTCAAATACAGTATTGTCAATGGTTTAACGAAGTCTTACAGCATAATGATGTGTTAGACTTAATATTTTTTAATGATGAAGCATGGTTTTGTCATAGTGGATATATCAAAAACCCACACATTTTTGTTGCAACACCACTTCATCCCCAGAAAATTGGAATGTGTCTGACAATGTCAAGACGTAAAATCATTGGCCCTATTTTTTAAATTTAAATATTAATGTAATAACTTATAGAGAATTGATTTTGAACCCTTTTTTGGACTCTACATGATGATGAGTAACAGTAGGATTATTTTCAACAAGATGGAAACATTAAATCATTTAAGACAGGTGGCCCCACGTTCACCAGACTTAACAAATGCTTTGCCAAGACTAACCAATCCAATATTGCACACGGTTTCGTCACCACACTATACAGGTTTATACTGATCTTCTGGGGCACCATACATAACACCAATACAATATTTAAAATGTATCATACGAATAAATAAATAACAATTGTTAATTACACCATAATTCAACATTTACTCAATGTCATTTTTATAAGTATTTAAAATTGCATTGTCTAGTAGGGCATGTAACAAATTAAATTTGTATCTTGAGTATTCAATTTTTCACAAATTGCACAGCTGCTAAAAAAATAAGTTCGTATGAGACTTAATACCAATTTAAAAAAATTATTTAGTGAGCGCCAAATTCAAGCATCAAATCAAACATCGTTTAATCATTTACGAACGCATGGTATAATACAAACACGTACTGCACCATAAAATCAAAAACCATAATGTAAAATAGATACAAAAGAAAACAAAAGAGAAGGTCTAGTCTTGAAGCATTGTTACCATATTATATTTGAAAGTAATTAAAAAGAAATATGAAACAATAAACGAGAAAGAATAAAGAGATGCAAAGGCAACTACATAAGCTGGTTTGTAATAAATCGCCAGTTTTTATAGCCTCCTGTTTCTCTTTCTTTGGAAAACAACAGTGAAAGTGTCAATACAAAATTAAACCGCTATTCATATTTCAAAAGTAAATGAAAACAATTATTAACCACTTGTGCCATCTAAGGCTAGTAGTAAAATAATACTGTATTGAAGAACAAGTGTCCAAATTTGTTTAAAAACTATTTGAAAGATTTTATGTGACAGAGAAGATGAAGAAGTGCACAGCAGTATCGGGCAAGCCACCAATGCTTTTAAGTCTTTCAGCTGGTGCCTACTGAAGAAGTCAAATATCTCCGTGCACAAACCAAATTGGAAATCTTCTATATGTGTAGCCTGCGGCGAATACTAGGCAACAGCTGCAATGACCAATCAACCATCAGTGAAGAAATTCAGCGACTCAAGCTAAAATGGTTTAAACATGTGTATAGAACACCGCCTACCATACAGAGTCTTATGAAGACATCGCCCACTATAGTGGAAGATTCTAAAGTCAGCACCAACAAAGATCTGGATAAAGCAAGTCGAAGACGGCCTCAGGAACCGAAGACTAAACTTGAGCAAGGCAAGACCCAAAAGCATGAAAGGACATTCATTAGCGTCCCTCCACCAGCGACACCCACAGCATCGCTAAGAAATCAAGAAGAAGATGTGACAGTAATATTTAGGTTAGTTGCGCTTGGCAAAAAAAATTAACACCCTTGAAAGGGCTTCATCAAAGCTTTAGCAATACCAAATGGGGATCCAAACGCGCCCAATTCAACCATTTGACCTTATTAGACCAAATTTTAAATGTAAAAAAATGCAGGAAACCTTACGTGAATTTAAATAATTCAAAAAATATTGTTAACACAGAAACTAATATAACACCTACGTCAAATGTAAACAAAAGATTTTCTAGAAAAATGTTTCTCCTCGTGTCGACATACTGACATGCACCTAACTTATTTCAGCTAACTGAATAGCAATTATATAAGAATACAATGTCGTTAAACAAGTTATGTTTATACGATTTAGTTTTATAGCTCATTAATATTTGACCTGTGACTTTTCTAGTAGTGATAACAATCCATTCATGAAGTACCTAGTTCCGTGTCACAATATTACTTTGTCCGGAAAGACACAAATACACCAATATTTTTAGTCGTGTTTGATTAGCACGTGGTAAAGGAAATAGCGTCACTGATATTTTGGTGATTTATTTAACAACAATGTAATGTGTTTGTTTGTATAATTAAAAGTTGCGTAATAACAAAAATATTTACACTTGACATTCATTCATTCAAGTATGATCACATCGACTAGTCTTCAAAAGACGAATGGCGACGAATAGATAACTTTAAAAAGTGAAAATGTAAATTTCATTTATTGGTACTTTAGAATTTATAATTAGTTTTCCTTTCTGAATTATACATCATTTCAAATGCATAGTGCAAAAAATTTGAATTTACTACAACTACATAATAACATGATTTGATAGAAATTCATAAATCAACAATAAAATATCCTGAGCTTGCAAAAAACACCTTTAACTTAATTGCAACCTAATTATTTGAAAAATACTATTCGGTTTAACAGTAACTTTGTATTGTTTGTATCATCGATCATGTCAAAGTAAAAGGAGCGGTTACTGGCATGCAACCACATTGGTTACACCGGCTTGGTTTGCACGATTACCTTATTATACTTAAATTTACTATCAATTGAAATATTGTATAATTCAGGTAGCTATAGACTCAATTTTAAAAAAAATTGATATTTTTGAAGTAATTCATTAAGTAGAAAAGGTTACCTATATACGTGTGTGGAGTTTTTTGAAACTATAATTAAATTCCAATCATAAGAATTTTGAAATTGTTATTTCCATATTTATTACTAATAAGCATATGTAAGAATATTTTTAATTAAAAAAAAATTAACGTTCCCAACAACGTAAACGATTGAATAACCATTAAATTTTAACTGCTAGTTATTACCCAAATTAACTAATTTAATTATTAATTTTATTCATAAGGACTACAGACAGAATAAGAATGACGAAAATAATTTATAGTCAGTGCCACTAAGTGTGAACAGAAAAATCATATAATTACTGTAAGTAATAATATTTTATTAGTTTAATAGATATACCAGATAGTACAAAACTATACAGGGTAGTCAATTAGTGCGAGGAGGGTGGACATCTCGGAAAATATTTGGGTTAGAAAAAAAACTTTCGCAATGAAAGTTGTGAAAATCAACGAGCTGCACATGTTAAATTTATTTTCGTTTATACCGGGTGTTCCATTTATGCGACATACAAAAGTTATGTTTTTTTAAATAGAACCACCCAGTTTTTATTACAAATTTGGATTCCTTGGGAAATTCTGATGTAACTTTCTGCATTATACATAGTGTCTAAAACGAAAGGTTGTAGGTACCTAACTCTTAGGATTTTTGCGGATTTTTGAGTAAGAGTTAGATATCTATAATCTCATCATTAGAAAGCTTATGAGGTTATACGTTCAACGGCACATAAAAAATTACGTAGTCCCATTTGAAAAAAATCAAGTTATCCATGAATTTAGCGATTTCAATGTAAATAACTGATTACTCAAAACCAAGCGAGGTTGGAAAGGTGAACAACCAGCTGTAGTTAGCACATGTAATGCATATTAAAGCTGAGAAATCGCAGTTGGATAAATTCCAGGATAACTGAGTTATTTAATTTTTTCGAAAAGTTAATTTTTTCGGAAAAGTGAAATAATGTGAAAACCCTCCATTTTAGACACTATGTATAATGCATAAACTCGCATTAGAATTACCCAAGAAATCCAAATGTGTAATAAAAAATAGGTAGTTCCATTTAAAAAAAACATAACTTTGGTATGTAGCACTTTTATGGAACACTCTGTATAAACAAAAATAATTTTAAAATTTGCAGTTCATTGATTTGCACAACTTTCATTGCGGGAAGTTTTTTTCTAATCCCAATATTTTCCGAGACCACCCTGTATATAGTAAATACTAAAGCTAACAAAGAACACATTTCGTACACACTTTTTTGTACTCATCAGCTAAAAAAAGTAAAACGGTCGCTTCGTTGAATCACGATAGCCATGCCTCAATGCCAATAAAGTATAATTGAATGTTGAACAAAAATTGGGCGGTGTGAGTTTACACAAATTTTTTATTATCCCCGATTTTCTTAATAAACTTCTCTGTACCGTAGATCTGGAAAGAAATATTATTTCAATCTATGCTAGAAGCTGGAAAGTAAGAAAAAAAACTTGCTATAGAAGATGATGTGTCACCAAAGATGGTAATACATAACTGTAGTTGTAGATGGTGGTTGATCACATCGCAGCCACTGACACCGTTACAGTTCTAATTCCGGACCACCTTGTGCAATAGGTTTGAAATAAAAAAAAACAGCAAGAAACAAGTGTTGTACCTAAAGAAAAATAAGCAAGAACCAAAACATGAAAGGTGTTTTAGGAATTGGGATGCAACTTCCTCTGCCATAGAATCTGATATTCTGATCACCGCTTTTAACGAAAGTAAAAAAATTCATGGGCTACAATATCACAAGTTTGTTGGCGATGGTGACTCTAGCGTTGAAAAAAAGTTAAAAGAAAAAATTTTATATGGAAGGCACATTGAAAAATTTGAGTGTGCTAACCACGTAATTAAAAATTGCACTAAGGCTACTCTTATAAAAACTCAAGAAGTACCATTGCCCATTAGGAGAGTTTTGCAAAAGCCTCTCGTTAATAGGCTTGTGATAATTCCAGAACCGGTCAGAATTCATTTCACCTCAAACAAGATTTAACTAACGGTCCACTTCCACGTTTTTGGAATACATAAAGATTGCATATTATATTATTGTGCTAAAGATAAAACTGAAACTGAAACACTAAAACAGGAAGAGACGAATGCACTCTTGTTGCAAAATCAGTTGGGGAAAACAAACCAATCGATGCAAGAGGGGTTCTTATCAATTTAGAACAAAAGGTGCTAGGTTTGATTACCAGTTTGGTCCTTGATGGCATTACACTGCTTATAAGCGTGCTACAGGAAAAAATACCGTGAAAACTGTAATTCCATTTAAAAGGAGCAAAAGGACTACGGAGACATATGCCAAAAACTAGATTTAGACACAGATCAATACGAAAAGGAAACAGAAGAGCTAAAAGGTTCGTTAGAAGTTTCATTGAAGCAACGCAATCTTTTAGAGCTTAACACCAAAAGACAAAGTTCAAACAAAAAGTGATTCGAAGAGCGTAAATACCGGATCACAGCTTCAAACTTTGGTCTAATTTCAAAAAGAAACAAAACAGCAAATTGGCTTCTGTAGTGGAAACCATGCTGTACAAAACCAAACGGAAGCACAACTGTGTATAGCAAATTAAACGAAAACAATGCGATAGCAGCTTACTGTAGGCAAACAGGGCGGTGTGTACGAGATTGTGGGTTTTTTATAGATCTGTCACGGATTTCTTGGAGCGTCCGACGGCATTGTAACAGGTGGAGGAATAATTGAAGTACAATGTCCAAAATTTGCCGAACTTCTGACTGCCTCTGAAGCTGCCCAAAAACTAAACTCTTTTTGCATTAACAAAATTGGACAATTAAGACGGAGTCATAACTACTATTATCAAATTCAAGGACAATTGCGTATTACTGGTGAACCTTTCTGTGATTTTATTATATGGATAACAAGAGACTTCTTTATACAGAGAACATATCCTGTGGAAAACCAAAATAGAAGTGAAGAGAAAGTGCTTCTTCCTGAAATTATAGATCCTAGAAAATGTAGGAACATGCCAATTAGGGATGCAAATGATAGCGTTTAGTGTTTTTCATCGTTTATTGTTTATTTATTTTTCATTAAAATATATGCAGCACTATAACCATTATATCGCAAACAAGAAACGTGTAAAAATGCCTTTACAAACACACCGTGCTTTAAATAATAATACCCATTTCAAATTTTGTATAATTAATATTCTTGGAGATATTGTTAAAACAATTTGTGTCACATTATTGTCAAATCATCTCAATAATTACTATCCGGTTCAAAAGAATATGAAACTTAGGTTAGATTAAGGTCCTTTTGGTTTGAATATGAATTGGCGACCTCCAGACAAAAAAAACACTACTAACACTAATTCGTTAAAGTATTCGGTTGGAAACCGTAGCCATAACTCTCTATCTTATTTATAATAAGATTTGCAGTAAATAAAAGACAAACTAAGTAAACTGTTAGGCCCTAATATTACAAATTAAATCTAATTCTACTAATATATTTGCATTATATTGTTATTGTTTAGAAGTCTGTAAATTCCAGTGTTTTTTGTATTTTTCCCGAACTGGGGCGGGAAATTTCTTCTCGAAAAAGTTAGGTATATTATTTTTTGTAACGAGTAACTGTAGTAATAATTCATAAATAAATAAATTCACACCTGCTTAGTTTTTAGTGTTTACAAGAAATTTGAGTTGGTAGCACTGTCCCGCCGATTGCTCGACTTATTTTTAATGGTAAGGTCGTAGAAAAAGTATAGGGTGCAGCATGTTCGTGAAGTAGACTTTTTTACACAAGCGTGGATATAATCTTAGTTTATTTTTTAATGGAATAGTTAAAAATATGAATTATCGTTAAAAATAAATAAAATTTTGTATAAAAAGTATTTTAGGACAAATAATAAATAATTGATTATCTTAATTTTTAAGTAAAAACGTATTTTGGTTCTTGTTCAATTTTAAATGTTCAGGGTGTATGTTATTTTTATTGGTTATTTTAAATTATTACAATATATTATAAAACTGAAGAAGCTAAGCAGTAAGTTGATTGTAGTCTCAGACAAAAACAAATTATTGTATTTGTCTGAGATTGTATTAGTACTACATGCGTAAATATTACATTACACGAAAAATCTTCAATCCTTCAACTTCGCAAAGAGGAAACTTTTTTTGTTTTGCGTCATACTGTTGCAACTGTTACAAGTGGTAATAATTTTTAATAGAACTATGCTGGAAGCTATCAGAACTGTCAACAGAATGATCAGTTATTGAGAAACAATTTTGCCCCTATCGTGGATAAAGTTAGCCCCCCATTCTTTAAAATTAAATAAATTGTTAATTGTCCCAGATTGATCTTTGTTGGTTCTGTATTGTTCGAAAGTTATAAGACTCAAAACCAAAAACAACACAATTTTTTTTTCAGTGGCCCCTCATTTTTAGAAAAATCTGTTATTGATCTGAATTGTACTAGGTGTCTGAACATTGTTCCAAATTATCAGTTCTCTAAAATAAATGTTTAGAAAGATACGGCAAAATGCATCAACAAATTAGCCCCCATTTTTTAAATTTAAATATTTTGTTAGTTGTTCCAGATTGTTCTATTTTGATCCAAAGTTATAAGATAAAAGACAATACAAGAAACGCAAAAAACACATTTTTAGCGTCCTCCTATTTTTCACAAAATCTACTTTTTTATTGTTCTAAATTTGTTTAGGTTCCAGGTTATTTTCCTCTTTAGCGTCATTTTTGAAAAATCGATGTTTTTTATTGTTGTATTTGAATAAATATTTAAATGGTTCAGCATATCTGGTGACCGATCGTTCTGCGTGCAAGAGAATGAAAAGGAAACTCTAGGTAAAACTTTTACACAGTGACCGGCAAAGAGTTTGCATCAAATGGGAAAATTTTTTGAAATTGAGTTATCCGAAAATTTCTTTTGGCAAATGAATTCAGCATATCGAATGACAAAAAAAAGTACTTTGACAAATCTCATGTGACCACTGTCATGGCAGCAAATTTAAAAAATATTCTTTAAATATGTAAAAAGTGAGGTTAGATGACAAGATATTAAAAAATGCCTAAGAGAAAAGTTGTTCAGAATTGGATTATGGGTCTATGTGGAAATAAGAAAAAATGACTTTTTAAAAATATTAATTTTCCGGCATTTTTCCGGAACTATTGAGAAAACATAATTTTTTGCATTTGATTTGGATAAAACACAATAAAACCAACAAATAAACTTCATAATCCAGTAATTTTTATTTATTAGTCTACCAATGGACGGTAAAGAACAAAAAACATTGTTTTTTAGTACGGACTTTTGCAAACTCTTTGCCGGACACTGTGTTTGCAGCGTGTCCATTTAGTGTGTAATTGTCCGATTATGGGCTCCCAGACTGCTTGTCCGAAAGTGTGAGCAGGCTTCCCAAATACACTAAAAGTTGCACATTTTAAACATATTTTCATATATACAGGGTGATTCAGAAAAACGTAGTCAACCAAAGTAAATTTTGTTTAAATAGAACACCCTGTATATTCTTTATATTCTTGCTCCGTTAAATAACCCGTGAAATTTTACCTTTGACGCGTAATTCATGTCCCTATCTTCTGCGGTTTTCAAATTTCAACAACGCCGTTATCAGTTTAAATAAACTTACAATTTTGATTGAAAAATTAGGACTTTTTTAATTTGTACAAAAATAATAAAAAGTTAGACAAATAATGACAAGGTTGGTGATACTGTTAGTAAAGATTTCCTTAACCATGTTTTGATTTTGTTTTTTAATGTAACTTGTCGCAATAGAGAACTTGAAGATACATCCATAACCAGTCCCAAAAAAATTACAGCGTTTAGAACATAATAAACTTCTCTGTACCGTAGATCTGGAAAGAAATATTATTTCAATCTATGCTAGAAGCTGGAAAGTAAGAAGGAAATCTTCCTATAGAAGATGATGTGTCACCAAAGATGGTATCATATACATAACTGTAGTTGTAGATGGTGGTTGATCACATCGCAGCCACTGACACCGTTACAGTTCTAATTCCGGACCAGCTTGTGTAATAGGTTTGAAATAAAAAAAAACAGTAAGAAACAAGTGTTGTACCTAAAGAAAATAAGCAAGAACCAAAACATGAAAGGTGTTTTAGGAATTGGGATGCAACTTCCTCTGCCATAGAATCTGATATTCTGATCACCGCTTTTAACGAAAGTCAAAAAAAATATCACAAGTTTGTTGGCGATAGTGACTCTAGCGTTGAAAAAAAGTTAAAAGAAAAAGTTTTCTATGGAAGGCACATTGAAAAATTTGAGTCTACCAATGGACGGTAAAAAACCAAAAACATTGTTTTTAGGACGGACTTTTGCAAACTCTTTGCCGGTCACTGTGTATGCAGCGTGTCCATTTAGTGTGTAATTGTCCGATTATGGGGTCCCAGACTGCTTGTCCGAAAGTGTGAGCAGGCTTCCCAAATACACTAAAGTTGCACATTTTAAACATATTTTCATATATACAGGGTGATTCAGAAAAACGTAGTCAACCAAAGTAAATTTTGTTTAAATAGAACACCCTGTATATTCTTTATATTCTTGCTCCGTTAAATAACCCGTGAAATTTTACCTTTGACGCGTAATTCATGTCCCTATCTTTTGCGGTTTTCAAATTTCAACAACGCCGTTATCAGTTTAAATAAACTTACAATTTTGATTAAAAAATTAGGACTTTTTTTAATTTGTACAAAAATAATAAAAAGTTTAGAGAACTTGAAGATACATCCATAACCAGTCCCAAAAAATTACAGCGTTTAGAACATTGATAGCCAGTATGTATATGGTTAGGTTATTATAGTAAAAGTTACTAACCAAACCATTTTATTTAATTATTACTTTCCATGACACAATAATTATCAAAATAAAAATTTAAAAATATGTCTAATGAAAAATAATGAAAACATTAAAAACGTAAACTAAATAAATTAAAATAAGATTCAAATAATATTCCAAAAAAACTTTTTCTAATAACTACTAATAACAAAATATAGAAAATTGATTATAAATACGTGATAAGCTGAGTATAGACTTTAGTCTCAAAAACTGTGACGCATCATGTGTAAGATTTGTAAAAAACTCCAATCGTACTTCGTATTTCTTCAAATACGAAAACTATGGGAGTATCATTCATACATCCATCTCTATCAAACCTTCTGCATACAAGGAATGTCCACAAGACTGGACCAAATTAGCAAAGAAACCCTACCACGTAATCGATCTCTTAACTGCAGATTTGGATCCTAGAAACAAAAGAAGGCAAACAACACTTCCCCTCAAAGAAAACACCAAGGTTACTCCAATGTGCCAATGCTCCATACTTGTTGAACACAACTGCTTTATATGAATATGTATGATTATGATATGTGTATGTATAATGTACCGGGCTGAGGACTTCAGTCGATCGCCTCTTTGACTCTCTCTATTTAATATTTACACACAATTATTATCTTCCTTAGTTATCGTTATGCATGATCTTTATTATTTAACTATCAACGGTCTACATTTACATCACCATCAATGGATATTTTAAAATTTTCAGTCAAAATTTAAAATATTTAAATTCCTTCTAATTTCACATAGACGTAGTATAAGGAAAGTATTGTAATCGTCCAAAAGTAGAGATTTTAGTTGATCTACAAATTTTGAACTCACCACACTCAGAAAATACCTTTTTCTGCACGTGAGCACCATAACTTGAGTATGGGTTGATTTAGAGAAACCTAATTTTGAAAATTACAGTTTGGTTTACTTCCTGCAACCGAAAGTAGCAATTTATGGTAATAAGATTTCTTTATGATTTGTAAAAGTAAGAACAAAAACATTACTAATGAAAATAGTTATTTTTCTTTTTATGAGTTTACGAGAAAGTTGAGGCTACTCCCAATTTTTATTTATATAATTTAATTTCTTACTCAATTTTCATCGGCGTGATAGTTCACCTTCCTTGTCAATTAATGTTTTTTGGTCGTATCTATTAGAAAACTCTTCAAACTATTTCTTTTCTTTGATTTTTTAACGTGTGATCATCCACAGTTACTTTCTGCAACCGATTTTTTTAAATTTATAATTCCTATTACTTCAAAGCTCTTCCAATTTAAGCAAAAATTCTATAAAGCAAATATACAAAAAAAAATCAATGCTCTTGTTCAAAAGTTAATCATAATATCTACCAAATAATAAACTAACATTGAATTTATAAAGTTCAAAAAATTGTTATTATGTGGCTACCGGGCTCAAAAGAAATATTTCTAATTCACTTGAAACTAAAGAAAAATATTTTGGAACCGATTAAATAACGATTGCAAATTCAAAGGCCAAATTGCCCTTCTCGTCCGCTAACTGTCTTTAATATTTCATTAAGAGAAAAAAATCAAGGACAAATATAATTGTATTTTATTGTCCACAATTAAGAAATAAAATTTTTATTATTTCCGTTCTAATTTCAAATTCAGATTAATTTTATTGATTCAAGTTAAAAAAAAATAATAACTTCTAAAACAAATACCTTAACGTAATACACGATTAAAAAGTTTAATTAATAATAAATAAGTTGATTCTATTGAAATTTTCAAAATTTAAATCGATTTCGTATAAACGGAAATGTTGGAATTCTCAGACTTGGCGCTGCTTTTAATTACAAGCATTTAATAATTAACAGTGTAAATCTATTTAAATTAATTTATTCTTACGTATTAGGTATGCATTGAAAAAACAAGAATATTGATTGTTTCTACGTCTTGAAGAAGAAAATACAATCGATTGCCGAAACGTCGACGATATGAAATAAACATGATATTTTGTTTTTATCCTAATTCCTAAGAAAGGCCTTCGTGGGAAGGAACCCTTCTAATAACGTAATACTCAAAAAAAATTGCACTCCTGATCAACCACACACTATCTAGGAAAATTATCTTCAAAGAAACTAGCTTCGATATTGTACAGTTTTAGGCTCCAAAAAAAGTATAAAATCGTTTGGTTTATTCTTATAAGTATGTGTATTAAATTGTACATATTAGAATATTTCACTTATACTTTCTTATCTATCAAAAGGATGAAATAGATTTATGACTTTCAAATTTAATCTTACATTTTCACACCAATTGTAGTAATCACTGAAATTTGTACATAACCTATTGCACAAAAAATATTGCTGATCAAAACAATCTCGTGTCCTTAAAGAAAACGTAAACAGGATGTGGTCAAAGTACTCCCCAAAAACAATACATTCATCTCAAAATATATCACCGGATCTCAAAAAGCATTGTTCGTAAAGCGAAGGCTATCAAAAAACTTGAGAAGAAAGAGAAATCAATATCAATGACAAAAAAGTAAAAAAAAAAACATTCGACAATTACGTAAATACCACTTATCTCTTCTGGACAGTAATTAAATATAAAGACATTCGACAGATTAAAAAAAAAAACACCCATAAAATTAATTTCTTCCTGTTTTCTTATATGCTAATTTCCTTGGTGCAAAATAATAAATTACACCACACATAAATCATACATGGGTGTTGCTAAATTATTATTGTTGGAAGATTAAGAAGGTATTATTACATCCTACATATATGTTTCTCTACAAAGTTAAATATTGAACATGCAATTTCCTCGACCGATAATGAATCTCTCTGTTAACCAAAATAAAATTGTGATTCGTGATGTAATAGAGTTTCATTATGATTTAAAGCGTTTTCAGAAAATTAAACACGTAAAACAACAAAGCGGCTAAAAATGTAATTAAGTATCGACGTTTATGACCTTTACGTTCACATATCATTCAATTTTTTAATTCTATACGTAATCTTAAACGCAGCCATATTTAACAACCGACAATAAAATATATTCTGAAATTAGTTCTTAAATTTTCTTAATTACAAAAAAGAAAATGAAAACGAGTTCGAAAAGCAATAATTTATATTTATTATACAATATATTGAAAAACAATTTCCAAATGAGTTAGTCGGCACGTTCTTTACGTGTAAATTCCATCAATTTATTCTGTTCAAAAGATTTAGCTCTCATAATTAAACGCCAAATAAATAAATACGTTCTCTTTACACATAATTTAGTTGCTAAAAGCGAATATAATTCTCAAAAGACCTTTCGTTAATTGAATTTAAGATAAAGCTCTAGAACTTCTGACCCAATAACATGAAGGAACGAAATAAATACACACTACTTTCAACTCATTCGTGAATCTTAAGAAATTAACTTTGAAGCCCAATAAATAAGCGTTAATCAAGAACATTTTTTGTTTTGTAATGCCAAGAGAAACTTAATGAGTACTAGACACAAAACTTACTACTGCATATATAAAAGATTGCATTTTCAAATAAAAGTTGGAGAAAATGTAATTGAGTAGCTAATTGTTTCAAGTATTCTATAACTATTCATATTATAAAATATGTTGAAAATAAAATAAATCAAAATCACATGAGATGCATATTCAACCAACTTACTCAAAAAAAAAAAAAAAAAAATGTAGCGAAAGGCGAATAAAACACTACCAGAGAAGAGAATTTTAAGATATTAACTAGGTACCGCTTCTGAATGGCTGAATTCATCTAGCGCTATCTCTGTACATTGCCAAACGGTCGTATTAAAAAACTTGCCCTTTTCATATATTTCTTTGATCTTATCACTTCATCATCGCATTCTATTACTTCACAACCGAATGAGAAAGGGAACTTTGGACGTATGCTCATTCAACAATTTTTTTTCCTTTTTGTCAAAATTGTATGACTGGCATTACGTGGGTCGTTTTACAACCCTCTTAATTGAAAACAAAAGAAGACAAGGCATACAGGTGTATACGTATGAGACCTTAAATGATCTACATTTACGTCAAGTCGGACATTGCTGGCGTAAACCTAATCTATGTGAATACAAAAACAGTGCCAATACTACTTACAGTTCTAAAAGTTGTTAACACTTATTGATTCACTAACAAACTTAACACTAACGGTGGTAGATGTATTTCGATGAAAAATAACATCATGAGGAAAGAGTGTTAGTATAAACATGACTCCCAGCATTTGGGGTGAATTTTCGTATTTAATTCTTGTATGAGATTAGGGAATCAAGAAGGAATCTCTGACAACCTTACGTTTTTGAAACTGTTTCTTAAATAATTCATCCACCAATCTCCTACAAGAAGGAAACAAATAAGTACCTAGATAAAACAGACGCTAAGGGTAAGAACTTATACATGCCAGCGCTTAGTTAAAGCCTGTTATGAAGAAGCCGTCATAAAGTTACGCGGGAGGCGAAAATTTGGTGAATACCATCACCTTTTCCCCCAATGAAAAAAGGCCCAAAAACATTTTTTTAGCTACAAGAGAATAAAACACACTACCTAGACGCAACAAAAATTACCTACTATATTTAATTAACTATGTACATTAATAGTTATTTACCTAACGAGTTCGAGAAGATAAATGAGCATGTTTCCCTACGGTCGTGCGGCATTAGTGCGAATGCGGGAAATTTCTTCTCGAAAAAGTTAGGTATATTACTTTTTGTAACGAGTAACTTTAGTAATAATTCATAAATAAATAAATTCACAGCTGCTTAGTTTTTTGTGTTTACAAGAAATTTGAGTTGGTAGACTGTCCCGCCGATTGCTTGAAAATTTGCTTTGCGTTGTCAACTAATACCAACCTAACAAAAATGTCCCTATTCCCTCAAGACTATGTCACCAGAACAGCTGATTGCGGACAACAAAAACGTATGATCTTACGACAGCTTCATGAATATTGTTTATTGAGAATAACTCGAGAACCGTTCTACGGAGTTTGTTCCGCTTTCGTATGCTGTCTGCTTCCGAAGACGTTTTTCTGTGTTCAACCGTCAACAATACAAAATCAAAATAATTCTGACAAATAAGACGAATAATTTGAAAACTTTTTTCTCTCTTGTTAAATTACGATAATGTTAATAGTTCGATCAGAAAAAAATTAAAATCATATCTATGCAAGGCGAATCCATACGCTTATGGTGCACTTTTGGTTATAGGTAAATTGGTGTCAAACGGTCTATTTTGAGCTAGAGATCCTCTGGTAAAACCATGTACACACCTTTCAGAAACACCCTGTATAACAATGCAAACTAGTTCTTCTTTATTTCATTCTTTAGAAATTTACCAAAATAAACATTGTAACTAGTGGTCACTTAACTTACACTTACAGGTGTGTGTATAAATATATATTTTTTTAATATAAAAATATTGCATGAGTAAATCACGTAATGTAATGTGGATTTATTTTAGATCCCTGTTATGATTCCGATTATTCTAATGATGAAACGTATAGACAGTGCAGATGACAACGGACCGGGACTTATGTCCAGCCAGGAATAGTCCAAACTTCTTAGAAGTGTTCCTTGACCAATTCTAATCTAAAATGACTCTCTGAAGTTTTTTCGTATAGAGATTCTTTTTTGAGATATTGCGCTTTAAAGTTGTCAACAATACTGGCTTACGGTTTTCAGGTTTTGACCTTAAAATTAAATTAATAGGTCGAAACAATAAGAGAAAACCTAGTATAGCAATTTACAATGTATTAACAAACTCAACTTTTATTAAGGACACAATAAAATTAATTAACAAGAATGGTAACGTGCCCCCCACCAACAACTATACACATTTCAATTTTCCAAATTAGTCCTAATTTGGGCAAATGACACTGTTCTATCCTTCCAATAAGTGCTTCTCTTAAAGCTGGCTTCCCCTGATGATAACCCATAGTTTGTGCATTATGAATTTGAAAAGGTAATAAACGCAACTCACCAAACATAATTAGTGTCATGATTTTGTTCAGGCTCACCCCTGCCGTTAAGATTATAAAAATTTAAATCATTTATTGGATCGTTTTTTGAATGCATGGTAATACTGTGCTTTACACTAGATATGACAATGGTAAGTATGTAGAGAACTTGATCACATCATGGCTATGACCCAGTAGTGCTGACAACTTTAAAACGCAATATCTTGAAAAGGAAGCCATATATGAAAAAACTTCAGAGATTTTAGCTTAGAATTGGTCAAGGAACACTTCTACGACCATTCCTGGTTGGACACCTTGTAGAATAATCACCGCCACCTTCTACAAAATTCTCAGATTTAAGCGAAAGTAATAAGGAGGAAGAATGTCAACAGAATATTGATGATAACATGGATTATCAACAGAACCTCCCGTTACTACATACTCCCATAAAGAAATCGTTAAGAGAAATGGATCAAAAGATTGCGAATTTCAAGACATTCAAGGTAGGCAAAGAACATTTCTATTTTTATCGACACCCAGATATGGGTTTTAATTGCTAACCAAACCAATATTTATGCAACGCAGTGATTAGCTTCACAAGAAACAGCTACGCATTCCCGGAAACACGTATTCTTTCCAACAACCAGAAATGAAAATAAAGAGATTATTTGGACTATTGGGATACATGGGTTTGGTGAAAATATTATCATCGAGAATTTATTGGAGCACGGACAGTTTTCACTACAACAAAATCTGTTCGAATACTATGTAGAAAAACAGATTTGAATTGGTGTTGTGTATGCTTCACTATTCAAACAACGATGGCCTCGAAGCCAATGTAAACAGAGTCTGTAAGATGTAGCCACTAATTGACCTCTTTATACAAAACTGCCCAGCTGGTTCCACGCCAAGCAACATTTTTTTATTGACGTCTTAAAATGAAAAGCCACAAATATGGTATAAAAGTGTTCAAATTGTGCTGCGAAAAGAATACCTGAAAATTTATACAGGTCGATGCTAAGCAATCAGTTCCAACCAAAGTAGTAACGCAACTTGATGAGATGAAGGCAGAACAGTTATCACAGATAACTCTGTACCAGTATCGAATGGGCTAACAAACTATTAGATAGACACACACACACACATCTTAGAAAAAAAACAGTACATGTTATCGTGTGTAATATCCAAAAAACTAAAAAAAAGGAAACCTTTTTGCTCAGGAAAATTCTAACGAATTTACAATTTTGAAGGGGAAAGACAAGAGAGATGTTTTGATGCTGTTTCCGAAGCATGCCAACGAAACAATTTTAATTTCCGGTAGAGGGAAAAAAACAACAAAACCAAAATGGTTGCTGATTTCAACACTGGTAAAATGTCTATTGATTTATCGGACCAATTTGCTAGTTATGGATGTTGTCTCCGAAAATCAGTATAGTAATTCTCGAAACAGCCGCAGTAAACTACTTATCGGGAAAAAATATCATTATTAAATTTTAGGAATTGCTCGTTAAGTCGCTATAAACATTAAAATAAATTATAAACATCACTTTATTATTGCAAACATTTAGTACAGGTGTCTGCTATGGCCCTGTAATGGAAACAAGGTGAACTCTATTACTACACCTTCAATAAAACTGCTTCGGTATAAGCATTTAAAAACCCACGCCACAACAACATAAAATACGAACAGATACCGGTGTCTGGTATGGTTCCACGAGCAAAGCCATAAACAGACACCGGAGTGTGCCGGGGCGCTTAACGTGTTAGAAAAGAAAACTACTACTCCTCAAATAGCTCAAAAATTGAACTTGAAATTTAAAGTTCCAATAAAACTAAGGTCTACAAGAGACTAACAATGATTGTCCAGAATCCATAATAAAAAATGATTTTGGTAATATACAGATTTGAGGCTCCGATGCAAAAACAACAGTATTTGCAAAAAATGTGGAATTATATTTTACTATTTATAAGAAACGGCCAAAAACCTTTTACAACAACATGTGGGAGAGAAGAGAAGAGGAAAAAAGCAACGGTTTCTTAAAATTAATCTTGAACCCATCGAACACTTGCGGAATGGATTAAATCGAAAATCCAAAAACGCGTCTTGTAAGCAATAATGGTTTGAGCCAAAATAAAAATAATTAACAAGATAGTTGCGACATCTAGTGCCGGCCAGTGCTAACTAAACACGTCCGAATAGTGATCGGTTCTAAAGCAGCATTCAAAAATAATTAATTCATTAAACAATAATGCGTTTTTATTTTATAGTCACAATTATTTATTTATGTATGCCTGGTCGCTAAAAGTCAGAAAAACCTAATGTTAGATAAACTGTTGAATAAAATAAAAAATAATCCAGTTGTTTCCAACTGATCATTATTTTACAGCTAGTAACCAAACAACATTGAATTTATAATTAATACAGAATTGTCGATTTAAAGCTTCATCAGTTTGTGATTGCCTTACTAACAATAATAACTTCCAGACCTTGTAACAATAAAAATAATTTGTAATTATTCATTTCATGTAAAAAAAATTGCACATAAAAAAATGTGGCAAAAGATATCAAATTCGCGATCAAAGAGATGCCCGCAATTACGATGTAATTTCCCGTTCTTGTCACCTTTTTTTTTTAATAACTGCCTCCGAATTTTTTAATACGTTGATTGTAATTGTTTATTTTATCTATAAAAAATTTGCACACAAAAAAAAATGTGACAAACGATGTCAAATTCACCATCAGAGAAGTCCTGACAATTACAAACCCCCGATAACTCCCAGTCTATAAATTTTTTTTTTAATAACTCCCTCTTAATTTTGTAATATGTTGTTTGTAATTGTTCATTCTATGTATCAAAAAAATTACACACAAAAAAATTTGGCAAGCGATGTCAAATTTGCCATGGAAAAAGTGCTCGCAATTACAACGCTCGGATGTAATTCCCATTCTAGTAACTTTTTTGAAAAATAACTGCCTCTTAATTTTTTAATATGTTGTTTGTAATTATTCATTTACACACAAAAAATCTGACAAATAATGTCAAATTCGCCAGCAAAGAGATGCTCGTAATTAGGACGCTCATATTTTTGTAATATCTTGTTGGTAATTGTGCATCCTATCTATAAAAAAATGTGCACACAAAGTGTGACAAACGCTATCAAAGAGATGCTTGTAATTGCGACACTTCCGAGTATACTCCCCGGTTTTGTACCTGATTTTTTTAAATAACTACCTCTTAATTTGTTAATACTATGTTGTTTGTAATTGTTCATTATATCTACAAAAAATAAATGCACACAAAAAAATGTGTCAAATTTGCTATCAAAAATATGCTCCCAATTACGATGCTCGCATGTAACTAACTTCACGGTCTTGTAACTATTTTTTAATTGCCCCTTAATTTTTTAATACGTTGTTTGTTCTATCTATAAAAAAATGCACACAAAAAAAAATTGATCTCAAATTCGTTACCAAAGATGTGCTAGGTACATAATTTGTAAACCTAATTCCTATGCGAAATACAAGTTAGTGATCAGAGAGGAAATTTATAGCCGAGGCTATAACATAAAACCACAAAGCAAAGTAAACGTAAACAACATTATGTAATTTTATTTGACATAAACATAGTGATGCTACAAAGTGTTTTCGGATAATTTGCCAATAATATTTTTCTATTTACATCACATTTTGAAATCTATACACTAATTCTTTTTTGTATTTTCATTACGGAATTACTGAGTTGAAATATTATTTGCTATAATCTGTAATATTGGTAGAGTCACTATCAGTATATTGTTGAAGCTGACATTTTTTTCATTTTAGCGTACTCGTTGCTAGGTTACGCGCCACGAAATGACGGGTAGGTGTTCGCGATGTAGTATCTTCTCGTACAGTTATACAAAAATTAGATTCAGATTAAACACCTATATAGTAATTTTGTTTTAAAATCATTTATTCGTCCATATACAGAAAAAATAATTTATTTGGTTAAATACAGGGTGTCCCACCGGACCATATCGATAGATTATAGGAAAACTGTACATGGGAAAATTTTAAAATTTGGTAGTAAACTAACATCGACAAGGGCAGTTCCGCTAAAATATTTTCAAGATGGTGGCACTTCCGGCCATACCGGAAATAGGTGTCAACTTGCTTATTTTAAATGGAACACTCTATATATTATTCAATTTTTGGATTTTGCACAACATTTTAGACACATTTTGTGTATAATGTCCTAAATAAGATAAAATTATAAAAACAGGGTGCTTGCATTTAAAAAAAATGACTTTTGACGTGTTTTTGAAATTAATTTTAATCCTTTTTTTTTGATCACCCTGTATTAATTTATTATCAAAATATCGACATAGCCTACTAAAATAGGTCCCCTGCTACAAGGAAACCCATTCCAATAAAATAATAAAGGCATTAGTATAGGAAAATTTTATAATTTTGTTTAGGCCTGAAAACGTCATTTTTGACATAAAATTTAAAATAAGTTCAAAACAGTTAGACTTAGGTATAGGACATTATACACAAAATGTGTATAGAATTTTGAGGCAAAATCCAAAAATGGAATAATATATAGAGTATTCCATTTAAAATAAGCAAGTTGGCACCTACTTCCGGTATGACCGGAAGTGCCACAATCTTGAAAATATTTTAGCGGAACTGGCCCCGTCAATGTTAGTTTACTACCAAATTTTCAAATTTTTCCCATGTACAGTTTTCCTATAATCTATCGATGGCGTTCCCGGTGGGACACCCTGTATGTGAATAACTTCAGGTGGGTTTAACTTTGTTGTTCGTTATTGTTCAATAATTGACGTACAACTACTATAACACCATTAGTTTTCTTGGAAGAATTGAAAACTCACCTAGGACACTATTGAAAAGTAAATCGTTATCCTTTGATTAGATATAAGAAAATACTTTAAAACTTACAACACATAGTAGTTCACAATCGAACGATTAAGTCAAAAATTCATTGGGAAAACTACTTAAGCTACCAATATTATTCTGCTCATGTTATTAAATATTCTAAACTATATTCATTCCTAATATACAGAAAAAAAAATAAAGAATTAGATAGCAAATAAAAAATATTTTTATTAAAAATGTATCTTTCAAAATATTTAATTACAACACAGTTTAACAATAACTGTGCAGAAAAAAACAATTTCACAATTTCACTTATGATTTATCGTTGCTCCAATGCTCAACATTGTCAGACAAGAGATGTACCGTCTAAGAGAATCAACATACGAACTGCAACAGATGTTAATAAATCACAACAAAGAAAACTTTAAGCAGACAACTCTTCTTATTGTCTTAGAACATATTAAGAAGCGCCAAATACGATTTATAATCGAGTTTTTTAATATCAATTTGGTAACATTCCTTACATGGATTTGGCGCGTTAACTTTATTAATCATCAATGTTTTCCGATTAGTTTCTGCCTTCACACATTTTTCTTAATTATTGCAACCAATCATTCGAGTAAAATACATTAACAAAATATGAAATACAATAATAATACCAGAAAAGTATTAATAGTATTTTTATCTATCACTACCTCTGATAATAAAGTTATTTGATGTTTGTATAGGTTTCGTGTTATCTCGATTGATTTATACCTTAACGTTGATAAATGGAAGACAAATATTTTTCTATTTGACTTCTAAAAGAATATAAAATGACAAATAAAAGCAAAACTCCAAACACCAATTCGTGTGTGCAAGTCGTCAATCACATTTACAGTATAAACTACGAAAAACTAAAAAATACTTTTTACCTCATATACATTGTAATTAAGTCTTTTAACAATATATACTTATTAATTATTTTTTTGTATTTTTTGAAAGAATGAAAACAAAATTAATTTACTTTTTTAGGTTCTGTTCAGGTGAATAAAAAATTCTATGCGGTTAAAAACGTGTAGGTAATATGGTATAGGTACAGTCTTTGGCGTTTCTAGTGGCGCGGTTAAGGGCCAGTACATGTATTAGTTGTTCCCCTTTAATTGCATACATAAAATCAAATGGGATAGATTTTGCTGTTGTATAGCTAGGCTTGGTACCGAATTAACAAAACTGAGGGCCTGAAGCTATAATTTGAAACTATAAATGATGATTTCATAAAAGTTCAACGTTCATGTGCAGTTAAATATTGTAGTTTCATGTAAAATATAATAAATTACTATTCATAGTAAAAAAAGGAGATTTTTTAAAGTGAAAGATGCAATGTTTTTTGATTTATAAATTAAATTTTTCTGATAAAACGTTTACAAATGGCTAATCTGGTATTTTCACATTTAAAATAAGGTCTTTTTTAGTTTAATAACGTTTAATTTCTAATGCTTGTAAAATTTCAATTCTTTGGATGTTTATTTATAAAAGCGATCAAAGGTTCTTTCTATCTTACTTCAAAATTTCTAATATATCCTCCTATAAATTATATTAACATTTGAAATTGTATATATTTCCGTTTTTTATCTACTACTATTTCTAAATTTTGGTCCTTGTTTCCCAGAATCATGTAACTTGTTTTAGCTTCGAGAGATATGGGTCTGTAATTTTCTGGGAACAGTGCATTATTATTTTTGTACAAAGTGCTTCATGCCATTCATCAGGCATATCTTTCTTTTCCCATATTTCTATATATGAGCTTATGGATTCTATTTAGTACTGCTTGGTCTGAATATCTCAATAATTCCATTTGAATCTCATCTGTTGCTGCATTTTATTATTCTTCGTCTTGTTGAGCACTTTTATAAAATCTTCAAAGTTTGGGGGTGTTACTTGGTTTTCTATGCTGGGTTCTTCATTTCCTTCTTGTGTTTCAATTTCTGAATTTTGATCCCACACTAGTTTTTTAAAGCTTCCTGCCTATATTTCTACTATTTGACTTTCCTCTAAATTTTCCGGTTACATCTCTCAAGCCCGTTGATTGGATGTAACCTTTCTTTTCTATCTTATTGTAAAAGTTTCTAACGTTCTTTTCTCTATACGCTGTCATAATATCCATTACATTTTTTTTCTTGCTTCTCTTTTTCTGTGTTCTACATATGCTATTTGTTGCGTTCCTTAGCCTCTTATATTTTTCTTTTAATTCTTTTGTTTGTTTATTTAACATCTGTATTCTTATATTTTTCCTTTTCTCTACCATTTTCTTACACTCTTCGTCGAACCATTCATTCTTTTTTGGTATTAACTGTTCTACATATATGTTTTTGTTTGCGCTTTCATTTATAACTTTTTTTCAGTAGTTTCCATTCTTCTTCTATACTAACACCTTTTTCGTAATTGGTTATTGTTATTTTTGTACTTTCTTTGTATTCCTGCTGTATTGTTTGATCTTGTAATACATATGTCAACATCCCATTTATTTCTTTTAAAATTATTTCTTCTTGTTAGGTCTGGTTTCATTTGTATTACTTTCGCGCCTCGATACGATCTTACTTTATAAATGCTCTGGGCATGTAATTTGCTCACTACTAGATGGTCTATTTGGTTTTGCGTTTTCTGGTCAGGGCTTATCCATGTAATTTTATGTATTTTCTTTCGGTGAAGCATCGTACTCTTCACCACCATATCTCCTACCGTAAGGAGCTTCATGTGGCGAAACGTTGGCAACTACTGTTACCTTTTCGACACGGTCCAATCCCGGAAGGGGTTTTTGTTCTAATCTATATTTGTTGAACATACAAAAATTGAAATGGTAGTTGTGATATTGAGGTTGGGTGATCTCAGTCGATTTGATTATTTGTACCAATTAGAAAATGGGATTCATTACCGCACGCCATTTCTTATATACAGGGTGATTCACGTAGTCTGTCGGTTAGAAAGTTATCGACTTCTTGTAATTGTATCAATTCAAATTTGGTATACGACCATAATTGACTACCCCAAGTCTAACTAAAATATTTTCAAAACGGCGGTACTTCCGAATATACCGGAAATTGACGCCATCTTTGTTAAATGGAATGACCCTATTTTGACACCATATCTGAATTCTACATTAAATTTTATGATCAGTATCTACCATCATATTGTCAAGACCGTCACTGAAAAATAAGTAATTTCTAAAAGATAAGAAGCAATAACGTATAAATTTTAATTTTATAAATATTTATGCACTGTTACTTATTTATACAACTACTAAACAGCAGTGCTTAAATGAAAACTATTTAGTACTTAAAAACATGGACTGTTGATTTTAATCTTGCACATTTTGCAATTTTTTACATCCTACTTGCTTTTGTGCGTTTTGTTTACACAAATGAGAGCAAAAGAACAATACAAAAGGATACATCATAGAGCATAGTGGCCTTAGGACATGGTGGAATTTTAATCCTTGTTTTAGGAGCCTGAGGAAGGGAACACGTTTTTAGTATTGAAATCGTTCCCGAAACGTCACTAATAAACAAATTGAAATCAAATAAATGGTGTTCACGTTAATAGCCCACATCTCAATAGGGAAGGAATTAAAATTCCACCAAACTACTGTATTTAAATTTAATTTTTCTCAAAAAAAATCCTGGTATTTCTGGCACGGTGATGGAACGTTTAAGTTTTGCTGAAGTAGAAAATATGTTCAATGAATTGCGTCCGGTTCAGAATTTAGCTCGAAATGAACAGTGCCGATATTGACAGAGATCGACTAAAAGTTAGGAAACCGGAAAGCGTTCCAAATGAGGAAAATTCTTTTAATTGTTGAAATGGAAAATCCAAGAACTTCAACATAATACTTTAACATAACTTTAGTAGACATTCTAATCAAGAATTACCATATAGGGAAAATTGGTTTGTTAAAAAATTTGTGAAATTGTTTTTTTTATACAGTCTGTCTACGTAGTACGCGGACCTTTGATATTGCCTTTAAGAAGTAGATTTATTCAAAATCAATTTTCATGCTTTTGAGATATCGATTTTCAAACACTTTCTTAGGTCAATATCGGCTTTCAGATATTTCAGGTTTTTCAGGTTATTATTTTAAATATGAAACTGAAATTGTATCCACGTTTAGGGCGGTAACGATCTTAACTGTACATGGTTTAAAAGTTGACATCGGTTATACAAGGTATGAGAAAAAATGTCAAAGTCTGTAATCGAAAATGAAGAATAACTTGATAAAATCAAATGGAACGCTTTCTACATTTTTTCGAAATTAATATAGAATTAAAATTTCTACAACTTTGCTATTAATGTCTGTCTACCAAAACTGAACCGTTAGCCACGAAACTCTTTTGTTTTATTGAAATTACACGTATCATCAAAACATTTTTGTTGACAACTGGAGATTATAAAATAGATCATAGGAATATCTGAATTAACTGGAAATGTCAAATACGAGAAGAAGAATAAACGTGTCAGCATTCAAAATCTGTTTTTGTCAGATATCGATATGGTGTTGTACGCGATGGATTGAATTTGTTTTTTTGGAACACTTTTACAGGGGTCTTCAGTTCCAACGTTATCTGCTATTTGTCGTACTCCAAAGATGGGATTCGGCTGATAACGATAATGATGTCAAACATATCCTCTTCAGTACAAACATGTTTCCTAGTATTTTTCTCGTAGTTGGCAATTGTAGTTTTTTTATCTCAGCTCGGGGATATCGTTGTAGTTCTGAATTATCTGCTTTATGAGTTGCCAATAAACAACCTCCATTCGATTTTATGGTGGAATAAACCATACTAACTAATTCTACTGTCGAAAAGTCACTAATTATTAAAATTGTGATAGATTCGACAATGACTAACACAAACGCCTACTTAATTTTTTATTTTATTATTTTTTCTATTAGATGTATTTGTGGTAGACAAACATGTACAGCAGAATTGTAGAGAATTTAATTCTACATCGATGTGGTAAAAATATACAGGGTATTCTATCTAATTTTATTAAGTTATCCATCATTTTCAATTACAAAGTTTGAAATTTTTTTTCCTCATACCCTGTATAACCGATGTCAACTTTTAAATTATGGACAGTTAGGGTCATTACCGCTCTAAGTTTGAATAAAATTTGAATTTGATATTTCAAATAAAAACCTAAAAAACGTGAAATATATGAAAAGGTCGATATTGACCCAATCAAATGTTTAAAAGTCTCGAAAAGTATCATTTTTGGAATAAGACTCGTATACCTAAAGTTACTATAGTTTTTCACGTAGATTCAGAATAAAAAATTAAAAATATATGTTTCTATTTAAAATGTCAAAGTTGACAGGTGGTTCGTGAAAGTGGGAAATTTTAAAATATTTTTAAATTGTAGCCACTGAGGAACCTAAAAGAATGGTCAAAACTGATTTTGAAGAAATCTACTTTTTAAAGGCAATATCAATGGTCAGTTGCTGCACGGGCAGGCTGTATAAAAAACAAGGTTTTAAAGTTTGTATATGCAAAACAATGTGTTTTCTCGTAGGAAATAGTTATTTACCTAACGAGTAAGGGAAGATAAATTTCCCGCATGAGTTCTCCCTACGATCGTGCGGCAGTAGTGATTATTTTAAAGTGTTAATTTTGTCCTTCTCATTCAATACTAAACGTTTATCTGTTTTAATGTCCGAAATTTTATGAATCATCCTTTGCAATAATTTACAGTTTCAAGAAATAGCTTCCCCAAGTAACATTTTTGTCATATAATGACTAAATTTGGAAACTAAATAGTCATTTTGACTTTTACAAAATTGCACAAAATTGATCAAAATGTGCAACTAAAAGTGCGTATTTTTCGCGGTTTGGTGAATAGAATTGGTCACTAAATGACTAAGAAATTTAGCCATTCTTTAAGCTATTTAATCAAAATCACCGATTAAATATTTCAATGACTAAATAGTAATTATTACGTATAATTTTGTTAATACAGTTGCTATATGGTCAGAAAAGGTATTTAGTAATTGTAATTACAATATAGATTTAATAGTAATTGAGTTGCATTGGTGACTATTTAGTACATTTATGCTAATTAATTGTGCGGATAACAAAGTGTTCTTTAAATTCTAAATTGTAATGTATATTTACTAAATAGTTTTTTTACAACAAGATATCTTAATTTTGCTAACATGTATATGCGAGTCTCAATAGCTAAATGTTTACCTACTATGAAATAAAAATTTTAGTAATATTACTCCATGACAGTCGTTATAGGAATGAAAATATTCCCATTTTATGAAAGTGTGACTTAAATTCATGCGCGGAAAAAAAATTTCTGTTCAAAAAATACTAGGTACTTTTTTCAAATATTTTTATATCCTATTAATTTATAGTAAATCGATAAAAAAACCAAAAACAGTATGACATCGGTTGTACTACAGGATCAATCTAAACATGTCGTAGATTACAAATTGGACTATATAGACATAAGTGCCATTTAGCTGTTTTCAATACTAATTGGCATTATATGTGCTATATTCATTACAATTTAACAATATTTACTAAATTGTTAATTTTATGGCGTGTACATAGTATTTGATTATTTTACTAGATCAACCATTAGTTGAACGCGTCCATTCTTTTTGTTTGAATGTACACCATCGATGGCGGGTATTTTGTCCCTGCCTAACCTCAATTGTTTTATTTCAAGAGAGAGAAATTCATTTATTCAGAACTCTGCTTTCCAACGAAAGTTGCCAAAAGACACAAAACTAATTTTCAATTAGATTAAAAAATACGAGCTAGGTGTAAAAATAAGTACAGAGTTAAGAGAATATAAATTATTGTTGATTCTTCGGAGAGTAAAGATGATGCTGAAGTATATGCGATGATCCTCTAAGGGCTGAAAGTACTTTTCCTCACGTAGTGATGCTGGTAGTTTCAATCTTTTCCGGAACTCTTGGAAAAAATCTGGAATCGTCCCTCTGGCTTTGATCAATAACCCGATAACTTCCAGTTGTTTCAGTTGATACTTTTCAAGTAATGCAGGAATGCAATGGTCATATATTGCTTTTTTCTCTGTGTCGACTTTATTCGGCTGTGCTTAGCGAGTTTCCATCCTCACTGTTGGGTCAACAACAAGACCTGTTCTTGTGATTTCGTCAAAGGATATGATGTCAACTCGACGAATAGAACCTTCCAGTGATGTACAATGAACTTCCTCATAAGTTGTAAATCCTTTGGTTCTAAGACTATCAGCGATAAGTGTGCAGATTCTGTGGTGGCGATAATTTCGGAGAAGTTCACCACGAGCACAGGAGCCAATGACGTGACCAAGGGTTTCAATCTCGCTGCAATGCCTGCAACGGTTCCCGTCTTGACTTCTACCCGGAACTCCTCGTACGGGTGCTACACATCCGATCATTTTTATGCAGTTCGTCCACTCAGAAATAGAAAGACCTTTTCGGTCCGAAATCCAACTATTTGCTGGTAAACATTCATCAAACAAGCAAATGCCTTTTCCTTTTGTGGGGTAGTTCGACCATTTCTCAAACTCACGATTTCTGAGGTGGTCTCTAATCGAGTTGGATTTCTTCATTGTATTCGAGTCTTGAACTACGTGCGTTGGAACGTCCAATTTTGAAAGACAACCTCCATGTCTTGTTCCAAATTACTCACGTGTCTGATATAAGGGTCATTGGCCAACATTAGTCTTAAACACGAGCTGTAAGTTTGAATAAAACTTTCCCATGATGCCCGAAGGACTCCAAGTCCTTTTACTTTTTACTACTATACAGCATTGAATTTGGTGTGTCTCCGGTAAACCAATTGCCTCTTTAACAGAACTTCTGATAATTTTATCTATGTTTCCGAGAAAGAGAGGTGATAATCGGTGCATTGGAGTTGTTTGAAAAGGATAAGTAAGAGTTGGCCAGATATATTGGTTCATGATAGTTAATTTTTGGTCACTCCGTAACAATGGAGAAGAGACTAATTTTTCAAGGACAGTTGACAAAGTCTTAATTATTTTTTCCTCATCAAGAATAATTTCATCTTTGAAGGAGACTCCCAGATATTTGATGATCTCATGTATTTCCAGTGATTGAATTGTAACAGTTGAGTCAATTTTTAATTCATGTTCCTCTAGTTTGCCTTTCGATATATTAATTGCTATGGACTTTCTTGGGTTTAGTTCTAATCCAATTTCTGTGAAAAGATGTCTTGCCATGAGCTCCAAAGCCGAGGAAACCGAGTTTGCGGTCAAAACTGTATCATTTGCGAATCCTAAAACGGACACTGGATCAAGATGCGGCGCAAGTGAACATCCGTATCTTGATGACACGGGTTTGTCAGATATTTCTCTTAAAATAAAATCGATACATATATTGAAAAGGAGTGGAGAGAGCGGGGCACCTTGTAAAAGTCCACGTTTAAAAGGTATACGTTGGGTTTTTCCTACATCTGCTTCAATTCTTGTAAAATTTCTTTGTTGCAAATTCCATATGAGAATCAAGAGGACTTTTGGAAGAGGTAAGGTCTCAAGAGACAATTTCAGGTGTTTATGACCTATGTAGTCAAAAGCCTTTGTAATGTCTAGAAAAACACCGACAAAATTATCTTTAAATCGTTTAGCTTTTTGTAAAAGTCCATTTAAAATCGACGTGTTAATCTGGCACCAAGGTAAAGACGTGAAACCCCTTTGGAAAGAGGATAAAGTTATGTAGTGACGTAGACGTTTCTCCAAGACTCGCTCGGTAACACGGCGAAGGATTGAACATATGGAAATTGGTCGCCAATTTGTTGGGTCTCTAGTCTCACCATCCTTGTAAATTAAAATTGTTCTTGCTTCTCTGAAATTAGTTAGGACGAGATCAAATTGTAACATACATGTGCACAATGTAGCGATAACAGGAGCACCATCTAATTATTTCAAGGATCTTATGAATCTTATTGTGTGTTTATATCTTTTTAAAACAGAAAAATATGATATTCGGCTTTTATTTTCATTCATTTTATGGAACAACTATAATATCAAGTATATTGCCAATGATATTGTTATATAGCAATGATAAATAGCTATTTGCATTTTTTAATTTAAGTTAGTAATTTTAACTAATTTGTTATTATTGTAAGACCTTTTAGCAACTTAGTAATTTGTCTCTTATAATGGCTAAATAACTTAAATTGCTTTTTGGAAATTTACAAATTATTAAGCCATTTTGACTAATTTGCTGTTATTATTACTATTTACAGCTTATTTATAACTTATTTGAAGCATTGATGACAATTTGGTAATTATTTCAGTTTTGTTAAATTACGAAGTTAAAAATACAATTTCTTGCTAATATTTAGTCATGTTTACAAAATTAGCAATCCAATGATAGTTGAGCAGGCCCTAAATGTTGTTAATCAGGTATCGAGTCTACCTATACAATAACCAAATCTATCCCATTTTATTTTGTTTATGTATCTACGAAATTAAACGGGAACGACTAATTTATGCAACTGCTGTAAACCGCGCCATTATAAACGCGAAAGACTGTAGATTCGCATTAATCCTTGTTAGGTTAGTTGGATACTTGGGCTTTTATAAACGCGTTACATAAAATATCGTTTTGTTGAACTATAACATAAAACTCACTTTCGTCTGTCTTTGTAATTAGTTATTAAACAGCGGTGTAGAATAGCTGAGGATAAATTTAATTTAAACAATTTAATCGTGGTAAACTTGATATTGCGGTAATTAAAAACTCCATCTTTAAGTGTAAATTAAATTACGTACGTGAAATGCTCATCGCGTTTTAACATTCCTCATACTTAAAACAATTTAAAACGTATTGTAACCTCCATAATTTAATTGGTTTTTATGGCGATTCTAGAAATTGCACGAACTTCAAGACGCATTAATCTGTACACAATCATAAGTGTTGTATTTAATGATTGTTACTGTAATAGTGTATGTAATCTAAATAAAATTTACAGAATTATTTAGAATGTACGCATGTAATATAAAAAAAAATGTTGATTGATGAATCGTCAAAAGAAAAATTTTTAAAATGAATTTTTAGAAAAAGCAAATTCGCAAGATTGAGTGAGAACCGTTCAAGTTTAATTAGCCCAAAAATTTCATGTATTAATAATTATAGAAAAAAAGTTTAGTAATTGTGATTTCAAGCAATCTACCTTCATGGCAATTTTTTGTTATAAATCAAAATATTTCACTTTCGAACAACTCTATTGTTGATGATATGACGTCAGAAGTATTTGATATAGTTAATTAAGGTGTTTCGTTATTTCAACAACGTTATCAAAAATTTCAAAGGTTAATTAATTTCCGGTTGACTTTGACTTTTTCAATGCAAATACGGAAATCGTTCAACGTCAATTTTGATGGAAATTGTTTTTATTTTATCTCTGGTTCATATTCAAATATTTATTAATAGTAACAAAATCTTATGATAAATGGTTAATGTGAACGTTTGTTAATGTTAATGCTGATACATACATACTGTTTTATTGGCTCTCTGATTTACTTTTTAAACTTCATCTTCAAACACAGTGACACAAATAAAATCCGCTTTTTTCGTTAAGAGCTTTATTCGAAATTTGATTTTGGCTTCAATTTGTGTTTCGGTTTAGATGAAAAGGGACCAATCAAGAGTGATACGCATTATCTGTCAAATTAATTGTTTTTTTCACAAAATCGAAAATACAAAAAAAAATTAAATGCGATTTTTAGCCCAAATGTCAAATATCGGTCGCATAAATTTCTTGTCAATTTTTTGTAAATTGTAACACTGCTAAGTAAAATTTAATTAAACCTGGACCAAACTTATTGGTTTTTATGATATGTCATTCCAGATACAGCTTCTGTCTAAAAATAGTAGACATTATTATGAAAATGGTTTAATTACCAAATAAAAAATCATTACTCTACCTTTTTAATCTATAATACATAACAACAAACTACTTTAATATTTCAATATTAAAAAAAAAAGATACAAAGTATTTTTTCGAAAATATTCATTTATGAAGTTTACTTAAACCGGCTGAATTTAAAAACTTTTTCAGTGTTTTAAGAAATAATTTGACGGTTTTTGGAAAAAAAATTATATTTGACAGTGTATCATGTGACCCTTATACACCTTTCCCCATTTTATTTCATACATTTTAACGTCAACCTTTATATTGATGAGTAGCGTTTGTCAACATCGTGCCCAAATCTTTAAGAACCAATGAAAATATTTTAAATTAACATTTTATATACAACGTATATACTGTTTAGAATTTGGTTAAATTTTGAAATAATCCCTTAGCAAAAACGTTAATAGTAAATTATTGAAACAAAAACGTTTTCCGGAATTGGACCGTGTCGAAAAGGTAACCGTAGTTGCCAACGTTTCGCCACCTAACGTAAGGGGCTTCATCAGGGCGAGAAACTGGAAACAAACAAAATAAAATTCAAGGTAGACAACTGAAAGTCAGGCAATCAACTTGTGACCAAGCCAGATTCTAAACGAAAAGAAGTCTGAGTAATTAATGCTTTCCCTGATTTTCGTATTGAAAAAGAAAGAACATTTGGACAATCAACGGAATTATCAAAATCTATTTTGTGACCAGTACCGAAATGAAGCTCAGCCACGGCAGACTTGGAACCGTGTTTTAACCTAATACAACGGTGATGTTCCAAAATACGTGTACTAATAGATCGACCACTTTCACTTATGTACACTAAACCACATGAACAAGGAGTACGACATACACCTTGAGAAGAGACAGTTGGAAACTTATCCTTAGGGATTGTGAGATTTTGTTAGAAGTTATAAAAATAGGTTAAATGCCATTTTTTCAAAGAAGCTTGCCTATTCGATCAGTAATTGTTTCTGGCGTGGTAGAAGAAATCTCTTTTCAACTTTGAAGGCGAGGATAGGAGTGACGTTTAATGACTTTTGGATAACTTGTTTGCTATAATCGTTTGCAACGAGAGTATTAGTTAGATGACGCAATTCCAAATTAAGATTATCGGGTTGGCATATAGTAATTGCGTAAAAACTAGAAATTCAACAACAGAATTTTTTTTGAGCAGGATGATGGTGTGAAGAGCCATGTATGTATCTGTCAGTATGAGTGGGTTCGCGATACATCGAATGACCTAATTCGTCGTTGGGTTTTCGTGTGACAAGTACGTCAAAGAAAGGGAGACAGTAATTTTTTTCAATTTCCATAGTGAACTTTGTCAGTATGTTGATTATTGAGACGGTTAAGAAACGTATTTGAAGAAGGGCGACCATGAGGCCAAATGATGAATATATCATCAACATACCTAAACCATACTTTCGGTTTCAACGTGGAAGTTTCCAAGGCAATGGTTTCAAAGACTTGGATAAAAATGTTGGCGACAACAGGAGATAAAGAGGATCCCATAGCAGCACCCGAAACCTGTACATAAAAGTTAATGTGGAATTGAGAATAAGTGAACGAAAGACACTTTCGTATGAGTTGTATCAATGCTACATCTTTACCATGTTAAGATAATATTTGTTCGATTTTTGATAAAAATTTGGCTAATTTGTAAGTAGGAGATTGAATTGAACTAACAATGGGCCAAAGAGGTACGTACACCTTGTTTGTGAATTTTAGGAAGACCATATAGACGAGGAGGTTTAGAAGTAGAAGGGACAAGTCGTCGCTGGGTCTCGAGAGGTAGATTGGAAGATTTGAATAACTTCGAGTTCGATCCTAGGAGTAGGGTCACGTGGTAAACTCCTATAAGTATTCAGTTCAACCATTGTCCATATTGGTTTTGGGGTGGAAAATGGTTAATATATCTACCCGTGAATTTGTTGACACAACTGTGCATCAGCAACTTAATATCAATTGATAGAAGAAAATGATTCAATATTCATCACGTGATATATTGCAGTAAATGACATAAAACGCTTGAATGTTTTGAGATACTAACACTTTAAAGAACAACATGTTTGTTGAAAATATTACTCGAAATACCAATAAAAAGTCAATTTATTTTTGGTAGATTAAAAGAAATAATGAAAACTTGGATTTGTAGACGATCAACATCAATCCTGAAATCGTTTTATTTCTTATAGAAGAAGTTACAAAATAAATGTTTAGGCAGATAAATATTTGGTAAAACATAGAAACCCATTTTGTATTGTTACGCCACTGAAATTACGAGAAATTACTAATTACCAAAACTATCGTTCTCCTGAATATCCGAATATCTTGTACAAACATTCTGTAACTATAAAGGCGTAGTAATGTAGTTGTGAGTCGTTACTTAATCAGGTCTACTTTTCACAAGGGTCTTCATTGTTAAGCTCAAATCTAAAATAAATACCTGAAAGTAATTCAGTTGTGATCAATTATCAACAAGAATGTATGTGGAAGTGTTGACCACTCTAGTTTTTGTTTTCTTGATTAGATGATCATCTCGATACTCAAAAAACGGCTTCATCATCATTTAAATATTAATCGTATTGTGGTAAATTATAAAAAAGCAAAACAAATAGCTCTTAATACAGTGACCGCATAGTACGCGGGTGTACAGGGTGCCCCACTTTCATGCACCACCTATCAACTTTGACATTTTAAATAGAAACATATATTTTTTATTCTGAACCTACGTAAAACTATAGGGAATTTGTACAGGGTAAACCATTAGTGCGTGGAAGAAGGATATCACGCAAAATAGTGGGTTTAGAGAAAAACTTTCATAATGAAAGTTGTGCAGATCAATGAGCTCAACATTTAATTTTGTTTATACAGAGTGTTCCATAAAAGCACGACATACAAAAGTTATAGTTTTTTAAATAGAACCACCCATTTTTTTATTACAAATTTGGATTCCTTGGAAAATTCTAATATGACTTCATGCGTTATACATAGTGTCTAAAATGAAGGGTTTTCGCACTAGTTTATTCCGGAAAAATTGAGGTTTGGAAAAAATTAAATAACTCAGTTATCCTGGAATCTATATAACTGCGATTTCGCAATTGTAATATGCATTACATGTGCTAAATACAACTAGATGTTCACTTTTCCAACTTCGCTAGGTTTTGAGTAATCAGTTATTTAAATTGAACTCACTAAATTCATGTATAACTTGATTTTTTCAAACGGCACCACGTATTTTTTTATATGCCGTTGAACGTAGAATCTCATAAGCTTTCTAATGATAAAATTGTAGGTATCTAACTCTTACTCAAAAATCCGCAAAAATCCATAAGAGTTAGATACCTACAACAAACTCAGTAGACTAGGAGCCACCACCGTGTATAACTGGGGAAAGATTAAAATCTGTATTACTTGCAATAACGAAAATGTGGGGGGGGAGGGTGTCTTCATTTTAAATTAGTCGTTACTATAATAGCGAAATTATTTTCTCCAGACATTTCAGAAATGATAGGGTTTCTCTAAGAAATTGCAAATTTTCGTAATGGCCGTCAAAAAATGTGTAATGCTCCTTTCAAAAAAAGTTCACTTTATATCGCCCCATAATTTCACAGTATATTGCTATTGACATCCAAAACGATAGCCCAAAGTTACAATCATGTCTCCCAATTTACTTTTTTAATTTTAATTCGATTACAAATCTATCGATCAATCACTTTAGGGAGTCCCCACATATCTCAATTATCTTTTTAACTCAACAGAGAGGTTTTTCTATACAGGGTTATTCACGGTAATGATTCATTAGAAGTTTCTGGAGAACGCAAAAAATATCGATTCGAAATTTTTATGGTCATTATGGTTTGATCTAAGGTATCTCTTAAAAATATTTTTAACACATTGTCACTTCCAGTTTACCGGTGGTTGTTTCAATGGGACACCCCATATGTTTCTAGATATTCGAATTCTAGTATATCCTATACCGGCAGTTAATAGTTTTTGAATCATTATTTTTTTTGTCAAAAACTGACGAATGCATTCAAAAATCGTCCATAACCCTTTTTGTTTTTGACCTGCTGACATAGGGTTAAACATTTTTTAATTTTAAAACATTGCCTTAAAGATCTCACTATAATTTTTTAAGATTTTTTTAATTATTTAAAAGTGATGTAAATGTAGGCAAATTTCAAGCTTTAAAAACATTTTAAATGAGAAAAAATCGAAATTTACAAATCCTATTTAGGATATAACTATTTCCTATACATACAAGTATTATTTTAATTTAATATATATTATTGATAGAGCTAAGTAAGATCCGATTTTAAACTCTGACAGATTAAGTCCAAAGGCGAGTTGATGAAAAATCATTTTATACAATCAGAACTTGTTAAATATCTTAGGTTAGGAAATAGTTATATCACCAAAAAGCATTTTTAATTCCCGATTTGTTTGTACGGGGTATCTCATTTTAAATAAGAAAGTTTTTTAAAGGTTGAAATTTGTCCACATTTACATAAATTTTCTTGTAATATTTTTTAAAAATTATAAATCATAATGAGGTATTTAAGAAATGTTTTAAGATTTCAAAAATTCAAACCTATGTCAACAGATCAAAAACAAAGAAATTATGGAGAATTTTTGATATAAAAAAATTAATACCTTTTGGTATAGAACATAGTAGACGTTTTTACTCAGAATTTTATGTAGAATTCGAATTTATAAAAACGTATGGGGTTTGAAATAACAAAGTTGGTGTCACTTCCGGCAAAACAAAAAGATGGATTTTTTCGAAAATATTTTTAAAAAATAGCTTAGATCAAACCATAATTACCATAAAAATTTCGAATCCCTATTTTGCAGCCCTCCAGAAACTTCTAATGAATCATGACGGTGAATCACCCTGTAGAATGCAGTGGAATGATTCATTTTTAAATTACTCCAATCGTTTTTTAGTTAGGAAACAAACATGTTTTTTTTTAAACGGAACACTTAGTAGATTATTTTTATATTTATTAAAAATAATGCGAGTTCTAAAAATATTTAATTTATGTAGTTTGTTGTACATTTTTAAAAATTAAATGGTGATTTTCAGCACACCAATTACAAGTCTGCCAAAATATTCGTTGGTAAAAATTTTTTGAAAAAACCACAAACAGTGTTGGCGCTCGGAGTCGCCGAGATGCAAATGTTGCATGATTTTGAATTTGTATAAATGGGATATATGTTTTTTTCAAAATTTTGTGAGAATCAATCCCTCTATTTTTTGCAAGATGATAAAGGCATTGCTTTTATGATTTGGGAAAGGTTGCCTTCTCTGTATAATATCTAAAATGTACAAAAAAAGGCTCCGCAAATAATTAAAAATTTAACTTAATCATAGAAATGTTGCTTATTGAAATTTCATTCCGATGGTTCTAGAGAATTCTCATTTCATTTCACAACACCAAAACCAAAATACCAATACTTAAATTTTAGACATTTGTTTTTTTGTTTATATAAGAAAAATCATAGCATACTAATTCCTAATTGGCAAATAGTTAAAATTTACAATTTTCAATAATGTTGAGCTTTGTATTCAAAATAAACGGTACAGGATGTCTCTGAATCCGATGTCATAATTTCTAGTGGTTTCCTGACGTTAAATTATAACAAAAAGTTTTGATTTTTTTTGTATTTTTTAGAGAAAGGTTTCTTGAAACTTTACGTATTTTGGCAAAATGTTGTAATATATTACGGCTAATAATCTGCTATAAAGTTTTTTTTTAGTTAATTTCTAAATGCTATCAACATTTTGAACATTTTTCGAGTTTCTTGAGAACGGTTCGTTCGTGTTGAGGTTTTTTTAAACTTTACTACGAATTTTGACAAAATGTTATAATAGATTAAGGCTGATAATCTGGCATAGAGAATTTCTTCATATCTGTAATAGGGGTGACGTTAGGGGGGGGGGAGATTCTTTCTTTGAAAAATAATGGTTTGTGAAATGTCAAAAAAACTCATCAATATTTTTAGAAAGGGCAACAAATAGTGTACAAAAAAGGACCTCTTATTGCATTTCTGCTAGAACGAAGAAAATCGAAAAAATGTTCAAAATGTCGATAAAATTTAGAAATTAAGTAAAAAAACTCTATGCCAGATTTTTGCCGTAATCTATTATAACATTTGGCCAAAATTCGTAGTTACGTTTCAAAAAACTTCAACCCTCGTATATCAAAAACGACGCATGTTTATGTAAACTTTTTTGTCTTAATATCACGGCAGGAATTCGCACTAGAAATGACATCAAACTTAGAGACACTCTGTATAGAGTATACAGGTTGATCTGCGTAGAGCGTTAAAAGTATTTTAACTTGTAGATAAATCAAAAACTTGAAATTTGGTACACGGCCATAATTGATTATTTTCAGACTTTCAGCTATGCAGGGTGTGGCAAAAGTTGCTATCAACTTTCTTATTTTAAATACAAACCTATCATCCCTTTTATATAAGTCGATTGTCCATATAATTTTGAGTTTATATAATATAATATTATCTTATTCTTGACCGTTTTAGACAGATGTCATTTTTATTCAAAAATGGTAGTTAACGAAAAAAATTTTATCACTCAAATCAGTTGAGATTATAAAAGAAAATTTATGAAACAGTTGGCTAGAAATCCAAGCTTACTGCTGATGTCCTACCGGTGGTTTTATTTAGTACCATATGGACACAGGCAATTTTCAAATATCACAATTAAAAATTATCAGAAAGTCAATTTTTTCAAATGGCACCTCTTTTTGTACATCATTCGAGAGAAAATTGAAAATTTCCCATACCCAATTGCTCTCGAATGACGTAAAAAAAACAGAAGGTGCCATTTGAAATCCCAGTAGGACATCAGGAGCAAGCCTAGATTTCCAGTCAACTGCTCCATAAATTATATATTATAATCTCAAATGATTTGCTAAATAATTTTTTTTCGTCAAGTACTACAAAGGCCATTTAAAAAAAATGACATAGGCCAAAACGGTCAAGAATTAGATAATATAATTTAGGTTATATAAACTCAAAATTATATGTACAATCGACCTATGTAAACGGAATTATAGGTTTGTATTTAAAATAACAAAGTTGATAGCAACTTTTGGCATACCCTGTATAGCTGAAGGTCTAAATATATTTTAGGTAGAACAAAAATGATCGATTATAGTCGCGTGCCAAATTCCAAGTTTTTGATTTATTTGCATGTTAAAAAACTTTTAATGCACCCTCTATGCAGATCACCCTGTATACAGGGTGTCAAAAAATATGTGTTCCAGGCTTAAAGAATTTATAGAGAACATTAAAATAAACAATTTTTTTAAGTAAAACTTTAATGTTAGGCAAATAGTTACGCCAAAATAACGCCTTAAAGTCAAAAACACAAAATTTTTAAGTCTTTTTTCCGAAATCGTCACTAAAGTACAAAAAAATCGGCAGTAAAGTAAATGAAATCGACACTAAAGTAATTCGTTATACGACGATTTTTTAGTTGACATTTTCGCCAGTAGAGATGTGTAAAATATACGTAATTTTAGAATCGCGAATGCGCGGTGGAAACATTTGACGTAAAAAAGAAAACAGCTGATTAGATTTGCTACTTAAAGAATGGTTATAAAATTATCAGATTTTGTTCAAATTTTGGGATTTCGGAAAAAATATAATATGTACCTCGGCACTAAAGTTCTTTTTCCGTCGACCTCATTATAAAATTGAGTTTTACGTACTCCCTGAATAATCATAAAGTAACACTTTTTTAACTGTAATACTTTTCGTCCGCAAACATCTGTCAATGTCAATTATTATTTTATGTCAAATTAAATAAAGTCGAAGTAACCAGTATGAAAACCCATTTTTAAGAAAGGATGAATTTAGTGACTACATAGGATATTACAGTACTTTAGGTACATACTGAAACATTTTAGATACTGCAGAATATTGTTTGTTTACTTCCATTTATAACCTCAATTTCTCAATCCCACACAACTTTGAACAAAAACAATTTGTTGTTCAAATTACAAGTAAATGATTTTAAGTGCTTTGAAATGATATTAATAAATTGTTTATAGTTTCTACAATGTGCGAAGCATATAGAAGACCTGGTTGTAATCTCACAATACTCGATACATTGTTTTCAATATGTAACACTTTAACTTCTTTAAAGTTATTCATTTATAAGGTAAGACAGAATTCATACGACTTAAGATTGCCTTAGACAATTTTATTAGGTAACATTTTGATACAGAAGCGGAGTTCCGATACAAAATTTTCACGATCATAAAATACAAAACTTACAGTAGAAGTGAGTTAATTATGGGTACCTTTCTATTACTGTATTTGATTGATGTAAATAAGTAATAATGCTAATGGAGAACACAAGAACAGTAATTACTTGTGAAAAATCATTTGAATATTGATTCTGTCGCAGGAAAAAACAAAAATAGAATCATATAAGCCATCAACATTACTGGGTTCAAGTTTTATTCGTACACAAAAACAAGGTGAATTTCACAGTTTTCAATAAGCTGAAAGAAGATTATTACATTTTTGAAACATTTTCGGAGTGAATCAAAAAACTACGTTTGCATACTTTCTTGCGGTCAGGCAATATTTTTATTGAATATAAAATGATTATAAGTCTGACCACGGTACAAACTCAGTCTTATAACTATTATATGTCCAAATAGTAAGAATCGACTTTAATGTGTTTAATAGGAGAAACTTCATTACATCTTTGATCATAAACAATTAAAGAAATGCATTAATTTTGAGGGTAGGCTTCCAACTATAACTACATTTTTAAATATACTTCAAAATAACATTACCTAAATGTAATTTTTATTATTTTAATAAATTATAAAAAAGTACATGTTTTACCTATTACCTATCATAATCAAGTGCTCTTATAAAAATTATGTGATTGTTGTAAACAAATGCTTTATCGGTACAATATTCGAACGCGGAAAGCTTTTATTTCCTTTAATAAATTTTGACACAAATGTTACAATACTGAACGGTGAAGTGAACATTAGGTACAGTAAAATCAGAACAAACGTAAAATTTTTGTTTAAAATTACTAAACATTTTGTTTTCAGTAAACGGTAATAAATAGAAAATTAATTAATTTAAGGTCAACGGAAAAATTAATATGTACCTCGGAAAAAAGTGCTTTTTAATAACCTCGCCTGTTTACTTGCCTCGGCTAACGCCTCGGCCAGCAAATTCAGTCTCGTACATAAAAGTGCACTTTTTTGTCCTTGTTACATAAATAACTATTTCATGACTCACGTGTTTTATTTGCCTCGGCTATCGCCTCGTCATGAAAAAATCAAACTTTACTGCCTTGATACATAATAGTAGATTATTTTTACTAGGAGTTAAACAATATAATTGTTGAGCTTAAAAGTTTGCTGGCGAGGTGTTAGCCGAGACAGCAAATTAAGCGAAACAATTATATTTTTTAACTCAAGTGAAATATATTATTTTTCTTCATGCGTTTATTGCTAGTTTTCATGTGTTATTTTCAAATTTTCGAGATTGTCGAGTCTTATAGTGACTTTTATTCTCGACGAATCAAGTTGGTACTTTACTGTTACATTCATAATATGACATAACCGAGGTACCAACCTCTAAATAGTTGTGGAAACAAAATAACTGTTTTGCTTTTAATGTCTAGACAGTAAAAAAGAATTTTTAGCGTCTGCCAGTAGTTCAATAATATGACGTTTTATTGTCGCTTGAAGAAAAATAACTATTTCACGGTTCTAAAAGTATTGAAATGTTATCAAAAGTATCTTAAGGTATGTTTTTAACTATACCCAATTCAAATTTGACGAAATTTTTAATCCATCAAAATTCAAAATAGCGGATTCAATTTATAAGTACTAGAAGTAATAATTTGATTTACCGAAAATTTTAGTTTATCGCTATTGAAAAAGTGAAGAATTCATGCAAGAAATAATTTCGTATAAAAAGATTACTAACTTTAAGAAGATAAACAAAATTGACTGTAAGGGACGATAATTTAAGAACTACAACGATGAAAAAACGAAGTTTACTAAACTCTCAAAAATAATAAATAAATTTTGTAGATTTAGTTTGCAAAGTAGAAGATAAAAAATAAATTACTTTTGATTTTAACTGAAAATGTCACAAGCTTAATTAGTTTTATTGCATTGTAAGCTAGTTGTTAATTTTTATGAAGTTCAATAAGAAAATTACTGTATTCATTGTATGTAAGCGCTTTTACATTTGTCAATGTCGCAATCAAGAAAAAAGAAATTCCATTCATTACAGCTCACACTGTCAAGTTTAATTTTAAAATAAAATATGTACTAACATTGAAAATTATTGCAGCTATGTACACGATTTACATAACGGTTCTCAATACAAATTCGTTAATTTTCTTGACAAAGAATTTGTAAACAGTCGCGTTCCTCGACTTTGTTTATTTACTTTTAAAGTGTGGTGCATTAGTATATCTCGTTTAACATCTATTAAGTGTACACAACAATGGAATGTTAACTTGCACTTCACAACTTTCAGTGTCTTGGGAAATCTCTGTGTAAAGCTCAAGTGTATTTACATTCCAATTTCAGAAGCAATCTCGAAAGGTAATTTACTTACACGTTAAAGTACTCGACGTCCATAGATTAAGTAAGTCAAAAAAACGTATCGTCCATTTTTTTGTATTATTATTATATCAATCAGTCACATAGTTATTTTAAGCACATAAACAAAGAACGCGGAGACGTTTTCTTACACGGAGTTCCGGACGCATTACTAACCACAAAGTTGTCGCAATTCTTTTATCGGTCGTAAATTCGGTAAAAAGTTAGATAATCTTTCGCAATTTACGGGAGCCGGTAGTTTATTATGTCCCTGCGGTGTCGATGGTGCGTGGATACTAAGCAAAAGGGGTTGTTCCAATTATCGCAAGTAAGACTCGCAGATGCTGGCTGACAAGTCACTGACTTTAGTCCGCTGTTCTTAGTAGAACGTGGCCTTTGCAACTCTTGCGGTCGGCTGCAAATGCTTAACTGAGAAATATCCTCAAGCTCGATGTGGTATTTAATGATTATCGAATAATAAGTGCATTTGTGCCGATTGTATAATTAAAACAATAATTACATTTTCCGTTCGAATTTTTGCATGTTCCTTTAATCAAAAATCGAGTACAAATTGCACAATTCTTTCAATATACATAGAATGTATCTGATGTTTCATCACAATGTGGGGTCTGATTTAATATGTACTCCTGGGGCCAAATTAAATTATAACACTCGCTTTGGCATTGATAATGATGAGTGCGCTACATATTAATAAATAATGAAATTGTATGTGTTCGGAAGAGAATTGCGCTACTTTTGTTCCTAGAATTATGGCCATAATTTTCAATAATGTTTCTGGAACATCTTTCATGTAAAGTGCTCAATTCAGTTGCCCGGTTTGGATGAAATATGGTAATTGTTTACATTTAAATCGGTTCACTAATTTCGGCTATTTTAAGAGATAAAAAAATTAATAAAGCCATCCCACGCAAATGAAGTTAACAGGTTGGAAAGGAACGTTGACCGTTCAGATTTAGCTAGCACCAACAAGAATAATTAAAAAAATCTTAATATTCTCCGTTTTTTTTATGGGAACTGAAAAAATAAATATAGAGCAGCTGTATCAATTATGCATAAATTAAGAGCAACCGAAAACAGATTTAGCAACGTTTTGTTCTCCAACGATAAACACTTCACTATGTCGCTATTTAATAGGAAACAAACATGTAACAAATAACATTTAAGAAATGTAATGTATTATTTCATCTATATACAGTAGAACCTCGATTATCCGTGTGCGGTTAAAGGTCGATTTACATACAACCGTGACGTGACAGTGCCGTCACCGGCCCGTGATTCTATTGGCCGTGATCTCACCGTGACTTCTATTCACACTGGACCGTGTTTGTCCCGTCGTTCTCCAGTGCATTTTGAGTGTCCTACAGTATGGCGATGTTTTCGGACGATGAATTGTTAATGATTGCTCTAGTTTTGGATGAAGAGGAAGAGGAAGTTCCAGTGAAAAAAAAAACGAATGTGGGTTCATCAGGCCTGGAAAACCAGAGCGACAGAAGGAGAATTTGCCACTCTGTATAAGGAATTGATAGTTGATGGTGCGAAGTTTTATGAATACTTTAGAATGTCCGAAAATTCGTTCAACATACTGTTAAGCAAATTAGAAGTTCATCTAAAAAGCAAGACACACATTTCAGAACAGCTATCACATCAAGAGAACGACTAGCTGTTTGTTTGCGGTAAGTGACTGTTGAACTACCTACTATAAGGTCATAAAAAGTAACAAGAACTGGTTTTGTATAATGATTTATTTTAAGATTTTATAATTCGGTATATCTTTGAAAATAATTTTGTAATGAACAGTCAGTATTATTGAGCGCAGTTACCTGTTGATTTCCATCAGCAGATGAATTTGTTTCGTGTTGGAAATCCTCTGAAGGTGGGGAAGCCAATGTGGAGGAGTTATTAGACTGCTGATACCTCTCTATAGGGGAAGGCTGTTGAAAGTATGCTGGGGAAGAACACGAGGCTGGATGTGGTGCCAAAATCTGCTCTTGGTCCATTATCATTTTCAACTCATATTTTGAACTGCAGCAAAAATATCGGCTTTGGCGTAATGCCAATACCGTTGGGGTAATTTTTTCAGAGCTGGAGCTATGCCTGCTAAAAACGCGTCAACTGGATGCTGCGGTGTGGAAGGTGAGAAGCCGATATTTTCATTTCTTTTAACGAAATACTCCATAACAGTAGCAGCAGCAGTTTTCGGAGGTTGAGAGTTTGGCACTGACCTTTTCTTTTTTGTGGTGTAGGACTGTTTAACTCTACAGTCACAGAATTATTATCTTCTACTGTGTCGTTTTGGGTGTTTTCTTCATTTTCAGGTGATTCACTAACTTCATCATCACCTGAGAAGTCTTGGTTCGTTACTTCGGCATCAATGTTAGACATGGTCTCCCTGTCATCGAAGAATTTTTTAAAAAGTTCAACTGCTCTGAATATTTGTATGGCTTCGCTGTTTTTGCCTTTTGGCCACTCACAGTTTTAGTTTTCTTCAGAGATTTTCTGAAGTTGTCTCTAATATTGCCTCACCTAGTTTTACATGAAGTCCCTGAAAATATAAACAAATAGTTAGTTATCTTCCCCATCTTCCAACAACATAAATTGTTTTTACTAATATTATCTTTTTTTCCAGCTATTTGGCCACTGGTGATGCTTTAAACACAATTGCGTTTAGCTATCGTATGGGACATAGTACAGTTTATAGGATCGTACGTGAAACGTGCAAGATAATTTATGAAAATCTGAAGGACGAGATGATGCCTACTCCGACAGAGGAAATGTGGAAGACCATTGCTGATGATTTTTATAAAATGTGGAATTTTCTTAACTGCATAGGAGCTATTGATGGAAAGCATGTAACTATTCAGGCTCCTCCGAACAGCGGATCACAGTTTTTAATTATAAAAACATTCTCTATAATTTTGTTGGCTCTTGTAGACGCTCACTGTAACTTTATTGCTGTCGATATAGGGGCGTACGGCAAGAATAGTGATGGGGAGTTTTGCTAAATCAAAATTAGGCGTAGCTCTTCAAAATAAATCATTGAATGTTCCAGCAGATTCTGTTATACCAAATACAGATACTCAAGTTCCATACGTTATTGTTGGGGACGAGGCATTTCCTCTTAAAACGTACTTAATGCGACCTTATCCAGGAGATAATTTGGATGATAGGAAGCGAAACTTCAACTATCGTTTAAGTCGAGCTAGAAGGACATCAGAAAACACCTTTGGTGGTGTATCTCAAAATTTAGACTTTACAATCGGCGAATACAGGCCTTTCCCAAACATGTAGATTACATAATTTGGTCCACTTGCCTACTGCATAACTTTATTAAAAAATATGACCGAAATACATATAACTACGTTACACAGCAAACAGATAATTCAAGAAGTGCAGGTCAAACACTACAGAATTTACGTTTGCAAGGAGGGAATGCAACGACTGATGCATTTTCTGTTAGAGAGTTTCAATGACTATTTTGCATCTGATGCTGGGTCACTTCCATGGGTATTAAATGCTTAATAAATTAAATGTGTATTATAATCTAATATAAAAAAATATACATGTATATCATTTTTACTTACCAGTTGTTTTCATTTCGTGCCCTATTTTTCGCCAGATAGTATTCTTGAAATTTGTGTCCATATATTTTGCATTGGACAGATCATACAATACAGGATAGTTCCGTACTAACTCTATTAGTTTTTCGTCATTCATCTTCTTTAAACAAATATGGAAAATTGTACATACACAAAAAAACGTAAAAGAAAACCCAGAAAACTTCAGACGAGTACAAAATAATATAAAAATCACGGCCGTGATAATGGAAAAATATCGTCCGAGACTAATCTCAAATTCACTGTACGGTCACTGCGAGAGCACTTTCATCACTGGCACGTTCACTCGCCGGACATGTATGAACAAGTCCATTTAAGATTCCTAGAAGAATATTTTTAAGGGTGTCGGTTGCATCACGGGCCGGTCACGGCACTGTCACGTCACGGTTGTATGTAAATCGACCTTAAACCGTGCCGGATTTTTTTACAGATTTGCTTTTGATTATCCAGGTTTCAATTATCCGTGGGAACGAGAGTCGGATGTTTTGACTGGATCTGTCGAATTGCCGAACATACATACTTCGCAGAAATCATTTAGTTCAGATTTCAAAAGATTTCGTATTTGAGTATAATAGACGTTTTCGTTTTATATTTTTCTTTAGTTGTGCAAGCAGGAAGCTAAAGGAGAGACGTCTCGTTGGTTGTTATGAATGTATTTCCTATATAAATATATACATGAGTATGTATATTATATTCGTGTAATTAGCAACATATTCATGATGTTTTGCATTATCTTCAAAACTCAAGTTTGGTTAAGAAAGATTGAACATGGCGCCGGTAAAACGGAAAAATGACTATTCAAGAGAAATTAAATTTAATAAACAAATACAAAAACAGTTCAACCATTGCATTATTGGCAACCGAATTAGGTATTGGACTACAAACAGTTCGCGACATTATTAAAAGGAAAGCTAAATTACAAACCTTTATTTCGACATCTGATTCTCTTCATATGTCTAAATCTCGGAAAACTATAAAAACAGCAAAATTTAAAAGACTTGACGATGTCATGATTAAATGGTTTTTACAAAAACGGTCTGAAGGAATCCGTATTTTTGAACCAATGTGTACAGCTCAAGCACAAGTGTTCCATGTCAAATTAAAAATTGAGCAAAATTTGAATGCTTCAAGCGGATGGCTGTACCGTTTCAGGAAAAGGCATGGGATTGGTGAATTACAAATTCAAGGGGAAAAGTTGGATTCTGATGAAGTTGCGATGGTAGAGTTCTGTGACAAACTTGGAACATGATTTAACCTGAGTAAATCTATAATGCAGATGAAACGGGTCTGTTTTGGAACTCTGATCCACGAAGAAGAAAAAATGCTGCTGGGTTTAAAATAAAAAAAGACCGTTTAACTGTACTGTGTTGTGCAAATGCCTCTGGAACTTATAAGCTGCGACTGGTAGTAATCGGAAAATCGAAGAAACTATGTGTTATAAAAGACCTAAGATACCTTCCCGTGGATTATTTCAGTTAGAAATCAGCATGGATGAATTGCCAAATTTTCAACGAATGGTTCTACAAAAAGTTTGTCCCAGAAGTGCAGAAGTTTTTGTCTCAGAATAAACTAAATCAAAAAGCAGTTTTAATTTTAGACAATGCAGCGTCTTATCCTAGCGAAGAAGAACTAAGTTCAAGGGACGGTAATATTTTTACTATGTTTTTGACGCCTAATGTAAGAGCCATTACCCAGCCAATGGACCAGGCATCATAGAAAAAATGAAAAGATTATACAGAAGGACTTTCATGATGTCGTTACTACGAGAATAATAAGATTTGAAAGCATTTTGGAAATCTTTTAATATTAAAAAGGCCATATACACAATGGCACATGCTTGTGCAGGTTTTATTAAAAGATCATTTTATAAAATTATGACGTTGGAAAATAATGATGAACCAGAAGACGACCTTGCAGTTGAACTGTCTCTTGAAAATATTGCAGAATGCTTGGTGCTGTGGGAAATGAAGAAGCGGTGCAAGATGAGAAAGAGTCAGAAGAAGAAGGACATGAACCATTTGAAACAAAAGTAGGCCATTAGGTAGCGCTGAAGTCAATAAACATTTTAATTGATTACTTTGGAAGACGTAAAACGGATGTGATAAATGTATTGAATTTACAAAACATGAAAAAAACAATCCAAGGACGCATCAGTGCAAGTGGAAGGCAAATAAAGCTTACAGATTTAAGTTACTTTACCCATGGTTAGGTTTATTTTATTTCAGAATGTAATTAAAACTTTGTATCTTTGTATTAAAAAAAAATGTTTCAATTATCCGTGTGTTTCACTTATCCGTGGAAGTTTACACCCCGTTCGACACGGATAATCAAGATTCTACTGTATATAAAATTCTCTTGTCACAGTGTTTGTCCTCGAACTCCTCCAAAACGGCTCACCCGATTTTAATGAAGTATTGTATATATATATTCGGTAGGTCTGAGAATAGGTTTTATCTATTTTTTATGCTCATAAGTGCAATTGTTTAATAAATATTAATAATTTATTAAGTTTCAACCTCGGTCGATAACTGTGTAAGTGATAATTGATTAGTTATCCCCACTAGCTGATATCATAATCATTCAAATGTAAATAACATATGAGATAGAAAATAATATTCTACCAGTGTTTGGCCCACGGTCCGCATAGTAACAGCCGGCCCGCCAGCCCTGGCCAATGGGAGCGCTTCCTGCCCAAGCCACGCCAACGTTACTGACGGGAGAAACTGACGAGTCTCCTGAAAGCGTTCTATGGATATTTTGTCAACCGGTGTAAATAAGAAGAAATAATAGTATTGTTTACTTAACGTACATACATTATAGTATTCTGTAAATATTATAACATTATGTAATTTTAACGGTTTAAATAGTGAATAAATATGAAAATGTTATAAAATTGTTGAAATACAACAAAAACGCGAAATTTACTACTTTTTAACCGTTTTTCGTCGCACAGTGGTGTGCATGTTTCTGAGGAGGTCGAAATGTACTGCTAACAATTCTTTAATTTGACGTAGCGAAGCACGGCGGGACAGCTAGTTTCATTATTCTTTTTATCCAAAATTATGTTAAAACAAAATTTCCGCCACCAACTCAAATTGTATTCGCTATGTTATTCAGCGTGATTCAAATAAGACGTAGGCGCTTATTAAAAAATATAATGTGACTGATAAAATTCAGGTTATTTTGATTTTTTTAATAAGAACTTTATTCAAAATTTGACTTTGACATCAATTTGTGCTTTGATCAAGATGAAAATTTTTCGAAGAAATAGTAGTTACAGGATGCGCAATATCTATTAAATTAAAATTTGTATTAACTTATTAGAAAACTTTTATTAGCTCATATGAAAATTTCAGATGGATGAGATAATTTAGGTTTTTGTACATTTTTTGCAAATTACAACACTGTTGAAAAGTAAAATACAATTCAACCTATATGGAGCCATGAAAGTTAAAAATATAAATCTTATGCGACTGAAATTTTGCATATCAGCCAACTAAGCTTTGATATTTTTTGGAAAAAATAAATGTTGACAGATGATGTGTATCAAATGACCACTATTTTTTGGTCAATTTTCATCTTGATAGATGCGCAAATGGAAGTCAAGGTCAAATTTCAAATAAAGCTCTTAATACAAAACAATTTCATATAATGCGAACTTTACTGGTCACACTGTAGATACGTAAGTTTAAATTTACATGACTTTTTCTTTGGCAAAAAATTATTATCGTGTAGTGTTCATAAAAATTTTTTTATAACACATTTCATTTGTTCACATTTTTTTCTTTTCAATTATGAAATTTTAAAGGTTATCATAAAGTAAGGGACATACTTTAACTTATTATATATTTTAACAAATTAAGCTTAAACAAAAGGAAACAAAATTTATAATGGAATTTATTATGTCATTAGTTACTGCAAATGTTCGATATTGTCTCCATTTTGTTGTTGTAAAATTACCAAGCGTTCTTCCAAACTGTAAACGGCGTTTTTCAACATTTCTGGTTGAATTGTACCAATTTGCTCCATAATACCATTTAATATAATGCTAATACTGTCTACCAATTACTGAACCCGTTCTGTTAAATTTGCTAATCAAATCACTGTGTGCTTTCACTTGACAGAACCCTGCTCTCAAACCTATTTTTGTACGAAACCAACGATTTGGAAAGGAGTGTGTTCTTCTAGGTACCAATTAGAATTTGTTGAAGACTTTCATTATTTAAAACATTAGCTCCGCCTGTCTTTGGTAAATTTTCAACAGACCATGTTTTTTGAAATGGGTACCAAATTTTATTTACATTTGACCGCTTAATGTGAAATTCGGTATATATCTTCCTCCTCTTTCTTTTTCTATGTCTGAGTATCATTAGAATTTAAGTGCGTCGCTTTTCTGATAAATGAGTCTTCAAAACTGCATGCAGTCACAAATGGATGTTAACCAATTAAAATAAGTAACTTATAATTTAAATGCAACAAATAACTTTGACAATAATTGAAAATAATCATTCGTTTCTATTATTAACTGTTATAATAAACTTAACATTACTCTACCATCACTTTTAAAGTTTTACAATGGAAAAGAAAGAAAAACATCTGTATCAAATGAGTACAATAATAATAATAATAATAATAATAATAATAATAATAATAAGTTTATTTTCCATGATCTAATACAAGATAGAAATAGACATTGTCAATTTATAGATGCTATGTACATCATACGTTTTACAATTTAGTACAGTAAGATTCATTGAGGTTGTAATAACGTTTTTCTGATAATAATTTTTGTATTGTTATTTTAAAGTATTGTATGATAGAGTTCTATATCTAGATGGCATATGATGATATAATGAATAATGATAAGCTATTGAAAAATGGCGACTTTTCGTATTTGGATGTACGACGTGATGGCACCAATAATAGTCTATTATCACGTATTGCACATGGGTGGTTCTGAGATGTTGTTTGAAAGTAGTTTTTATGTTTATGACCAAACAGTACCGCACTTAGGATTATAATCGATGGAAAAGGATGAACAATTTTGTATGTTAAAGATCAAAATTAAGCGAAACAAAGATTCGTTGCCAAACGATGCATCTTCCCCAGACAATAACGTTGTAATACATTTGAGAATAGGCAAGCGCATAGTAAACTTTCAACAGATCGGATTTATTTATGAAATTTGTTAGTTTTAGTATGACATAGAAAGCAATAACCATTTTCTTGCATAGACTTTCTACATGGACTTTCCAATCTAGATTGATGTCAATATGTATTTCCAAATAGGTAGTTGTCACTTCTTGTGGTTGTAACTTTTGTTGATTGGAAGTTCTGCAAAATTCTAGACAAACTGTCTTGGTGTTGTTCAGAATTAAATTGCATAGGTGGTTATTAATTTGCCAGTATTATACAATGTCAAGTGTGATGTATACAGTCAGTATATTAAGGGACCAAGTATTGATCCCTGTGCTACGCCTTTGATAATCGTTTGATGTTGAGAATAGATGTTATCTATTTTAACCATAAGTCTTGTATTGGGTAACCAATACCTAAGTGACATAATTTTTGATTTAGTATCGAAAGCACGTGAGATGTCAAACAATAAGACAGTTTAGGTAGTCCCTTATCAAGATTAAGATGGATGTGATTCAGGAGTTCAAAGCTCGCAGTAGTTGTTGAAAGCTCTTGTCTAAATACGTGTTGAGACTTAGGAAGTAATTTGTATTTGTTTAGAAAATTAATAAACCTAATGGATACAATTTTTACAAAATTTTTTGAGTATATGCTAAGAGTTATTGATGCGAGCTTAAGTGTGTCAGGAAATACATCTTCTTTCAACGAAGAGTACACGATGAAGGTAAGGACATTTTTGATCTGGAAGAATGTATCTCAGTATTCGGAGTAATATTTTGTCGAATCCTGTGGTATTTTGGTTTTTTAATTTGTATACGGCCTCTCCAAGCTCTTCTTCAGTTTCCGGATAGACAAATAATGTGTTAGATAGTCTATTACAGGTAGTATAATCTTTCACACAGATATTACCAAATTGATTGTTTGTTACTTCGTTAGTTATATTTGAAATATAGTGCGAGAATGTGTTTGCAAATATAACGAGTATCACGTCATTTAAAAGTTGTGGTAATCCTGTCCTGTAATGAAAAACTAAATACCACCCAAATTTTAATTCAGACATTTTTGGATAAAATAAATACTCCCCACTTCTCTTATACAGTAAACTGGGTCTAATTCAGAACGAAACTTACTCTCATTTCCTATTCGACTCAGCTGTCATGTTCTTTGGAAAAAATCGTTTGGGACTTGAAATTGAGTCGAAATTATATATTTTATTTTCATAATTTTTGGCATCACTGGTATTTTTAGGATTGATGGTTTCCCGCCACTTCGGTTAGTAGAGGTTTTAGTGACCTAATTCACAAAGTTGATGTAATACATGAAAAGTGTAGTCTGGAAAAAGTTACATGCATCTTAAAACGAAAACGTGCTTTGCAAGAGGTAAGTGCATAGTTTCGTGGTAGAAATGTGCAGAAGAACTTTTAGATGATCACTTTTTGTAGTGCTGCAAATCGTTTTGTTTGTTTCTGCAATTTCGAATAGTTTTCGGGATTACTTTACGCCATGTCAATGTGACTTAAAGTAATGTTCCTTCGGGTAAAAGTGTCGGTGCAGACGACTTTATGGACCAATTATCGATATCTGTCAGTTCTCGACAATAGAAGGCATCCAAAAAATAACCACATAAACACAGAGACTTCCTTGAATCTGAGAAGGAAAATGTTGTACGTGAAAAGAGTGACGATGAAGATCTAGAGGAATTTGTGGCTAGGACAAAAGAAACTAAAAAAGAATAGAAGTTTTTAATTCTGCATAGAGCGCGAACCTTTGCCTAAAAAGATTAAATGAAATAATATTGCAAAAAAATTGGAGAATTCGTGATATTTAGGTAAGGGAGGAATTATTCCCTGGTGGAAGTTGATAAGAAAGGAGCATTCATTTCAGCCATGGAATAATTCTAAAATAATGGATATAGCCGAAACCAAAATTTGAAATGCTTTATGTGTGTGATGAAGTGTATTAGGGTCAATACAATCCTCCCATAAAAATTAATAAGAGATGATGCTCTAAGTTCCTGAATTCGTAAATATTACTTAGTTCAGCTAATCGGTCCTGATCTGTTTGTTTTAGTTCCTAACTTTTCTTAAGTACAAACATGTAATACCAAATGATATTTTTTAGTGTAATAGTTTTTGCACAGTTGCCCACATCATTTCTTTTACGTTCAAGTAAACTTACTATATTTTAATACGCAAATATGAGTAGCCATTTACTATGTTTATTTGAACCAAGAAAAATTTTCCCCCCAAAAATAAACTTTAATATGTTTTAACTTTCAAGATGACGTAATCTAGGAATCCGTTGTGATTAAGTTTGCGCCAGTTAGATCAAATAGTACTTTAAAGCCTACTTTACATCCGCAGAAATAAAAAAAATGAGTTACTAAAAACCAGAAAACTCAAATTATTATCATATCACGTCAATGTGAAGTTCATGTGATGTATATCAATAGCAGAAACATAATTATTGATTAGTTGAAGGTTAAAAAATTTGGAGTAAATCACACCCCGTTTACGACACCTTGTATATTCCTACAAATCAAAATAACTTTTTTATAAAAAAAATTTTTAAGTTTTTCTAACTGCTGAGGGGTTATGGAGAGGAACAACCAAACAGAAAAAACTAATCAGAAACTGACTCTAAAACTAGAGAAATCGGGAAAGATCATGCAGGCGAGGCTTATAAAATATATTCCAGCAAGGTCTTTTCAGTGAGTGCCACTAATCTAGTTTGATTGAATATCGGAAGTCGGTCACGCGAGAGTTCTTTACTATTGTTAGCTTACTTGTCTAACATGCATTCTGTTTAAAAAAGAAGTGTTAAACAAAGTGTAACTTTTATTGTTGCCAGTTCCTAATAAAAGGTAACATTTATTATCACAACATAGTGACTATCTCTTGTTTGGAACACACTTTTTAACACCATATTATGTATAAAGTGAAAAATTATTTTTACATACAGTATCTCTAATCTTATATTAATATGTTATGTCGTTAGTGTGAACGCACACCTACTCTCGATTCATTTTCAAATCTATACGAAAATCAACCTTTTTTCAAATTCGTCTCACATTAGAACGGCTTAAGATATTTTCGTTTCGAAAAAAGTTTCGAGTTTACGAAAGATGTGTCTTTATTTTTCGATTTAGAGGTTTTTTGTCCGCTTATTTACGGACCGTTTTCAAAATTCAAAAAGCATCATACGCGGATAAAGAAATAAAATTTTTGGCCGTTTCAGTTTTGTTAGACCTCGCGTGTTTTCAAAAGTTATAAACGAAAACCGTTTCCGACAAAATTTCATTCGAAAACTAAAACGGCCATAATTTCTAAATTATAACAGATAAAAAAAAATTTATTTAAAAAAAACGTTCCTTTTATGACCCTATCACATAATGTTTAAAAAAATTTATCATTTTTAAAAATTTTTTTTAAGGAATTTTACATTGTTATACGAATACTGTAATTTTTATAACTCCGGAACCATATTACGTAAAAACACGAATAAAAATCAAAATATTCGTAATTTTGCAAATTTTCGAATGGTTTAACTGTAGAGGATTCAATTTCACCCAAAAAATCTTCGTATGAACGAACTTGATGACTCACACACGCGTAACTGCGAGCGTTATGCGAACCAAACAGTCAATTTCACCTAAATAAACTTTGTTGTATTACGTTAAAGCGGTTGAGCCAATAAATCCGCTTCTAAATATTTTTTAATAAATAATTTCTATTCGGACTACATCCATATCTTCTATATTAATATGTTATGTCGTTTGTGCGTCCTCACCTACTCTCGATTCGTTACGAGCGCACACCCGAATACTCTCGACTCATTTGTACGAATTCACATGGAGTACATACTCTGCATTCATATTGATTACTCAATTGATGAATGTTAATGTAAGTGCTGACTGTCTGCTCTTTAGAAGCTAATTTATTTTTGTGACTTAACGCATGCGTAGCATGCTGGCTTTGTCTAGTTAAAAAATAATATCTAAAAAAAATTTAAAAAAAATTATATTACAATGTTATCGGAGGTAATCCATCTTTCTAAATTTACGTTAGTTATTTGACTTGTAGTGTAACACAAACCTTTATCAATTTGCAAATATTTACAAATAAATAAATCAGAATGTAATTTTTCAAATTCACTTGGTTCACCACATACGCCTTTCCAAATGATACTATAATAATGTTAATTAATTTATAAAAAAAACTCTATTACTTCACTTTTGGTTTACGTTTCAAGCAAGCAATAAAACTTTAGAAAATGATACACAACTTATTTAAGAATAAATATCTTGACATTCCAACCGTAAAAACCTGACGTATGCATTTAAAAGTAAACAAACGAAAACAACCCAAATCATTCTTTGAAGTAGCTGACTTTGTTTTCCAATGGTATTTATACCACAGAAAAGATAGTGGCTCGTTGAAAAAAAATCATAGATTTTGAGGAGTCCCAAAAAGACTAAACATCTGTCGAAATGATTCTAGGTGATTGTTTGCTATTGTATAATCTTTTGCGAATTTACAGCAGGCGATTCGAAATTGTAATTTTTGCCAACGCTTAGTTGGCTACAATAATTAAAGAATCGACTTAAGTGACTGCTTAGACATGTGTCAACAAAGTTGCTTTAATGCAAATTAATTTCGGTCGTGTTATAATAGCACAAGATAACACTAGATGTCGCAACACTTATTTACCTTAAAAGCAATGTTTGAAACTTCATCACTACGTATAACAGTGCCACAGTTTGAAAGACAATTTGTTTCACTCATTCCAGTTAGTTTATTGTAGATAGAACCAGTAAATTTAGATTTTTCAATATTTATTATCCCTCATTGTTGTTCTTCTTCCCACCGGGATGTAAACCTGCTCTTTTGGTTCATCGGGCCTCGTTCATTAGACATTTTTTTATCATACTTTGAAAATGACGATGATATTTTAATCTTTAAAAAACAGAGACATTATGTAAAAAAAATTGTAAACTTCCATCGCCTGAAATTATAATTTGCCACGTTTTTGTTTCATAAAAAACATAAAGATAAAGGCAAAAATAAAACACTATTTCAGATTCAAATTTTTGAAACCATGGAATTAACAAACTATTTTCTTAGTAACATTAATCCCTAAACAAGTAAGTTCTAAATCTACTCAACAACATTTAGTCTCGGTAATTTTTATTTAAGTTAATAAGAGATTAAAGGTGTGAAAAATTAATGATACTCTTTCTTCAAAGATTAATTGCAAAATTTTGTCAACAACGTTCACCTCTGTATTTAACTTTTTTTACTGCACTATTTCTTAAAAATAAATTTTAGGATAATGTTCCACCGCAGTCCCTACAACTACCCACCTGCCTCTTATTATTTAGTTTAATTAATTAATGACTAATTAAAGAAAATTTTCCTCTCAAAATTCCATAATAAATCCATTCCATTTAAAATTTGGGGTTACCTCGCCTAAAAGGTATCCTGGTTGAAGTTTGCTGTCAAAGTGCGTCGTAACATCACAACAAACTAACGTACCTAAAGTGGTGTAAAAAAACGTATTCTATTTATTGAGTAACTTTAGTGTACATACGTTTTGCCCTTTTTGTTCTAGATTGCGTTAGTTCGCATCCATCAGAATGGTCGAAGAAAGTTTTTTAAATCAATTTTAAACGTTTGTAGTACCGATCTGGCATAATTTTATCCGGATACAGAAGGCAAACGATTCAAAGACAATAAAAAATTTTAAAAGGCAGACATTAAATGAACATCCCAAAGTTGCGGGAATTAGCAATAACTAAGTCAAAATCTAAAAACGAGTATGAAAAAGATAATATGATGTGTGAACTACCAAAAATGTATCAATTGTTACAGAAAATGTGAACAATATAAAAGTTTAACCTTTTGGAAAATTTATTCTATGTCAGTAGTAAACATTCGTCATAATATTGACAACAGCAAGTACATAAAATTACAAGCATTGTTAAAAAGGTGTTCAGTTGGATATGAGTCAAAAAAGTATCAAATTTTTTAATACCACATACTGATTATCTTGCTATTAAAGATGCGTTATTAATGAACTACTGAGCAGTGGCGGCTTGTCCATATGGTCATTTGGTCAATGACCTCCCAAAAATTTTGACAATATATAAAAAATATTAATTATTACGTGTTTTATTAAAATAGGTAATTAAATCGCAAGTACAATAACTTAAAATTTATCGGCCGTCGTTCGTAATTCATCCTCTTCAACCTTGGGCTGGCGATGCGAATTGTCCTCATTGAATTAGATCTACCCGGAAAAACTCGAAAAACGTGCAGCGCCCGAATAAACGCGAACGTCCGAAACAATAATCAACTTTGGGTCATGAGCCGGATCCCGCAGTTTACGTTGACTTCGTATAGGGTGTACAACTACGCTCGATTTTTGATTCGATTTTCGCGTGTTTTAAATCAATTTAAGAATTTATATTGATATGTTTTACTGTTGTTGTGTTGTTTTGTAAAAATACTATTTTTGATTCGCGTGTGCATGCGCTATAATAGAAAATGTCAGTAGTGCAGAAAATTAAACAACTAAAAAGTGCTAACAAACTTAATTTTACAAAATTAGTTGAGTTCAAGGCAAATGGTCGTCCTTTGCCAGAACTAAGTTTACGACAAACTAGCAAAGACAAAAATAAAGATGTTCATCGAAACTTTCGCAAGGTAATGTACGATTTAGCTAACTGGATATGTGGTTGTGAAGTATCAAATGTATTTTACTGTTTTGTTTGTTTATTATTTTCTAAAGACTCGTCAGACTCGCAATAGTCCAAATCCGGTGTCAGAGATTTAAAACATTTAAAAGAGGAAATAAAAAAACATGTTTCGTCTGGAGAACACATGAAATGCTAGGTAAATTTTGCAACCGTAGGAAATGTTGATATTCGTACACAGCTAGATTTTAATGAGAATGTTTCGAAAAATCGCTATATTTGGAACAAAATTGTAGATTGTATAAAATTTTGTGGTGCATTTGAGTTATTTATATTTTTTTAAGTATGCCTATTTTTTAAATTAATTTTTGACCTCCCAGTATGATTGACCACGAGCCGCCACTGCTACTGAGAAGCATGTAGAAAGTATGAGCTAACAAATATGTCAATAGATGATAATGAGTACAAAACTGACATAATTTTTGTTGCCACAACCGATCGGAATACATAAAATTGGTGAAAAGTCACTTTAATTAATAGTTTTTCTGGACACTGTTTTTAATAACCCTCAAACGACATGATGGTTGGAAACGCTCCACTGTAGCTGAGGGCTATGTGAATTCTTCAAAGAGAAAAAAAATGAAGTAACAGAAACTCTCTCGGACTCGGAGATTTTAGTTACACCTGGGCCTTGAGTTACACTTAATAAATTTCAAGTATAGATCGGTCTTCAAGTAGAGTCCATTTTTTCAGAATGGTGAACAAATTAATTGACATAAGAAAAGGGATAAGAAATCCCTAATAAATATATGAGACACGGCTTCCTAAATCGAGATCTTTACATATTGAATCGACTTGAAAATGAATGATTTGAAAATATTCTTTCGAATTGCATAATAAATAAATTTGGCCAAAATGCTTTGTTTTTACTTCAATAATAAAATAAAGAACACGAACCAATGAAGTGGATTAAAAAAATTTAAAAAGAAGTACTTACTACCCCAATAAGTTCATGAACGGAAATCTGAGCACCAAAGATTACCTAAAACCGTAGCTTTTGACAAGATTCTTTATAAAAAGTTAAATATGCAAATGTTGACGTTGAAAACAACATGTAATTAACATTTCAAAAAAAAAAATAAATATAACTGAAGGAAGAATACTAATGTATAAATACGAATTTCCACAAAGCCCTTTTATAAAGCATTCAAGATAAAATATATTGCCTGGTATGTCTAATCATTGATTAAAAACATCTAACCTTACATTATTGATAAACTTAACTAGTTAAGAAGTTAACAAAATTACATTACTACCTTCAATTAATGTAAGCATTAATCTATGAAATTGTTGTATTAATTAACACGCAACAGTCAATAAATTTCATTTAAAATCAATAATTCCTATAGTAAACATATGCTGGAATAACAGAACTCAAAAACATTTTGATATACCTGAGAGAGTTCAATAACTTAAAAGCCATCAATCTAACGCTAAAAGACGACTTGTAGTTAAATGGTTAAACAAATATATTTGCATACTTCCTGTCATTTAATACAATCCGCAGGTTTTTTTGCAAACGCTTATTAAGCACAATGGTTTTAAATGATAATCTATCATTGTCACTTCTTGTTAAGTCGGATACAACGTTACCCGCATCTTACTAATTCGATTTTCTTAAAATAAATTTTAATTAATGTTGGGATAACGTTAATTTAATTCTAATGTGCACAGGATATGTAATTTTAGTGTTTAGCTCCTACCAGTATAACTCGAATTAGAAAACTTTTCTACTTGTTTCTTTGGGGCTACATTTACGTGTTCGGTTTCCGCAAAATTTTAATGAAACTTTAGGTTTATTGTCTTATTTATCATTTATAACTAACTGCGACTGAACAGTAACAGGAAATTAGAAGACAAGAAAACAAAGTGACTTAAAAAGACTAAACCTTCGTTAAGAGAAATGCTACCACAAGAAATCAGACTTTATTAACACTTGCAATTTTCTATTAAGCCTACCATCTACAATTTTTAAGATTTTCACCTAATTTTTTTTTTACAATTTACTATGAACCGAATCTATGGAATGACCGATTGTTTTTTCTTTGTGACTTGTAGAATCGATAAAAAAATCTAAAGTTCACTAAAATTCAGCATTATATTCCTCAAATTGGGAAGTACATTTTTCAATATAAATCGATCAATTGATACTTTCAACCTTCACGATTACAATAAAAACAATTTACGAAAAACTTTATTTTTGGCCAAAATAGGGCTGTTTTAAGTCTGGTTTGTATTAATAGTGGAGTCAAGTAAAATTTTTAGCAAAAATATCGATCGGAGCGTAGCGACCCGGCACAAAATGTTTGTTTTGGTGCCAATTACAACATTCTGAGTTTTCCCCATCCAACGTTTGTGGCAACACCCTTTTTCTTGCAAAAAAAGGGTTTTAACTCTTTTTTGGAATACTTCAGGCTTTAAAAACTATTTTGACCCACTTTACCTTGAAGTTAAGGAACCAGATTTGCACCGTTTTATTGTCGATGCCCAAGCAACATTTTGGTTCAAGGTACACCTCCCTCTGTTCATCCCCCCTCCTGTTATGTATATGTATACACAAAAAACACGGAAAAATTCAATTTTCAGAGAAAGTAGTCATTATGGACTACAAACTGGATGCCAAATTTCAACTAAAAAGATCAGATAGTGTTGCCGTATTTAACTTTTAGTCGAATTGTGACTATCTTCAAAATGCTCTCCAGTTTGTCCAAATGGTCGTAGGAAAAAGGGAAAAACCAAAATGTAGCTTTCTTTATGTACTTTCACGTCATATAAAACAAATATTATCTAACTCAAGCGCGACTTCAGAATCGCTATTTACGGTAGGTATACAGGGTTGACAGCTAAGCGCGCGTCGGTCTATAGCTCCTAAACCAATGAGGTTAGGAATTTGGTTCATATGTCAATCTATACTATTTGTAAGAGTCTATTTTTGGAAAATATTTTGAGTTCACAGGGTGTCCCAAATAAGTGTGACAATATGAAAGTAATTTTTTTATATGAGACACTCTGTATTTTTTGCATATTTCGGTTCACCTATGCACTCTATCAATTGCCGAAAATCTACTAGTTCTGGCATTTTAAGAAAAATAAATAAAAATTGAAAAAACATAAAATTTGCGGACTGGAAGTTACTGTCAACCTATTAACATTTTGTAAATTTTGTACAGGGTTTCCAAAATTATGGCCGACACATGACAAACTTCAAACCAAATTTTCTCGCGTTTTTCAAATGAAACCCCTGTATATTTTTTTCACCACTAGATGTAGAATTGAAAAATGCGTCTTTTTGTATTCACAACTGTACTCAAATTCTCGACAGTTTTCTAGATATTTACGAAAAACCATTTATTTTACTTTCCACAGTAAATTTTCATCAACAGAATACCTAGGCGGCTATGGAAAAAAGCTACTCCTTGCTATGACAAAGTTATTAATTATTCGCGTAATCTTTGACGTTCAGTGGCATGAATACATATTTTATTTTCTTTTGTAATAAAAAGATACGATAGAAGAATCAATTGACATGATTTAAATCATCAGAGAATGCGTAAAGAATTGCCTTCTAGCATCCAGAATGTACAAAGAGAGGTTTCCTGATAGAAGGCACCCAGATACAAGATCATTTATAAAATTGAAGGATAGATTTGACACGACTGGGACAGTTAAATATGAAAAGCATGACTGAATAAAGCCCGAATTTAACATTATTGCAAGTGTTGTTGAAGACCCACATAGAAGTTCCGCAGATATTAGTGATTTGATGCACATAGGTCAAACTTCCGTAAAAAACATTTTGAAGAAACATAAGTTCCATCCGTATCATGTACAGAGTGAGCCATTTTCGACACTTTTAAAGGGAAACTCCTTCGTCCAATTGAGATAGGCAAAAACTGATGCTGAGGCTCATTTTTAATGAGAAATACAATGACGAAAACCGCATCGCGATATCCATTGTAGTGTCGGAGATACAGGGTGATTTTCGAATATCTGTATTTTTAGAAAAATGTCTGTAAATTGTTTCCTGTTGAAAATGTTCAATTTCTGCAAAAGATGCTTCAGCACTTTTTACGTAGACTCAATGCCGTTTTCAAAATGAGTATACGGGGTCACGTCAAAAAGTAATCGTACTAAACTTACTTTTTTTAAATAGAACGCCCTGTATATTTTTATCTATTTTATTTATCTCATAAATACCCATTTCAAAAACCACACACATTTTTCAAAAATCCAGATTGTACAGAATCGCCCTGTATCTTTGAAACTATAATAGATAACAATATGTGGTTCTCTCCATTGCGTTGCTCATTGAACTGAATTACAAAGTTATGCATACACCGTTCAAGGACGACATATTCAGAATGCGCCTTTTAAAATCGCACGCAAAAATTTAAGGTGCTTAAAAAATTAAAAAAATAAAGTAAAGCATAAAGTGTGTTATATTTTTTGAAATGGGTATTTATGAGAGAAATAAAATAGATAAAAATATACAAGGCGTTCTATTTAAAAAAAGTAAGTTTGGTACGATTACTTTTTGACGCTCCAAAGGAAAGTGGGTCAAACTAATTTTTAAAGCCAAAAGTACTCCAAAAAAGGGTTAATTTTTTTGCAAAAAAAAAGGGTGTTACCCCAAAAATTGGATGAGGAAAACTCAGTGGTGTTGTTACTAGCACCAAAACGAACATTTTGTGCCGGGTCGCTAAGCTCTAACCGATATTTACGCAAATCGTCTTTTTTTCACTTATTTGACTCACTATAAATGATTTAAGAATTACACCCCCTTCTACTTATGCGTGTAATAGTAAAGAACATTACGTAGGTGCTTTCACACCCTTTTCTTATCATTGCTAATTTAGTGACCAATCGATATAACTAACTAACAAAATTGAACTAAGGTGATACGGAAAACAAAATGATTACGTTCTAAGTTTTCTAGAAAAAAATACAATACATGATATAAACATATTTAAGAAATTAATGTAATCAAAGGAGTCTACAGTTTCAGTAGAGTCAAAATCAATTTTGATTAAAAGTGATGTTTCAGATAAGTTTAAATTAAAACTGAATTGATTTCGTTGCACACTGACGTCTGTGAAGCTCGTACCTCATCATTTAAAACACTAAATTTTCTTTAGAATTCTGAGATCAAACTCAACCAGAAATTTAATTATTTACTAAATGCGGTTAAAAAATACATAATAAATTGACAAACTTTAATACGGAATCCCAAGAACAATTAAAACCTTCTTACCTTCACGTCGATTTGCTTAAAACTAAAATATGGTTGCAAAATTTTGCATGTATTATTAAAACAATTATTAAATAGAACCCGGAGAAATAAATTACATTTTTTAAAAAATTGTTATTTTTGAGTGTTATGATAGTACATATCAACAGGGAAAACCTGTGTCAAGTTTCACATCAGTTACTTAACAATACAAACTGACCCATTTTGTTTTTTGGAACCGATAGTAATGTTACAAGAATAGAAAAGAAAGAGTAAAAGGTCAAGTTTTTAATCCAGCAACGATTATTGGGCGACTTGTTATTGTCGGTTAGTATTATCATTAGTTATAATATGTTTTGGCAATAATAATTAAGACATACCAAATAATGAAAAACATTTTTTTTGTACAACTTTGATTTAAAGGCGATATGAAATATCCTGAAATACAGAATAAATAGAAAATTTAAAAAACTATTAATAGCATAATGTTTGTATTTAAACTTTGAAATATGAAACAATTAAGGGATGCAAACTTTATATCGGTCACAGCCGAATTCGGCTCTCATTTCACGCATTTCTCAGGAGACCACCTAAAATTTTAATAACTCTCGAATTTATTCTGTATATTTTATCACGATAACGTTTCGCATAATAATCATAGCTTTAAAACTTGTAAGCTAACAAATCCTGGATTAAGCACAGTTATTAGAGATACGGTAGTGTTAATAACAAATTTCAGGGATCAGCACAAGTTGTGTTTGCCACACATACTGTTATTATTACTTTTCACACTGTCTCTTTTTTCCAATATTTTTACCTTTGAGGTTGACACAATCCCTTTTAGCGCAAATTTTGGTTTATCTACACGTTCATGCCCATGCATGAATTAACTCTTTTTTGGTATACGCAAATTTTGGAAATTTTCAGTTTAAAAATGATTTCAAGCTATTCCTCTAAAAATAGATTCTATTTAAGAAAGGGCTATTAATTTTTTTCGGTAATTGTTAAATGACAATGAATTACTTACATTGGTGGTAGGACGTAAGAAGTATTGAAGAAAGAAACACATTAAATAAGCATTAATCCTGAACTTTACGAATTTAAACGTTCGAGATCGTTGACAATAATCGAGTAACTGGAAGTAGTAAAGTAAAAGGGTGCGGTGTATGAGAGGCAAAAGCACGTGCTTATGACTGTGAGAAAGGGAAGTGCATACATCCATGTAAAATACTACATATGTTTTTCTGTAAGGAGAGGAACACGGGAACTTATATGCAGCAGATGTGTTTTTATGCAGGCGCCGATGAAACACCGCAAACTACAATCTCGACTTTCAAAGATTTATTCAGTGCCAGCCACAATTACGTCGAATTGTCGGATTCCATGCTAAGATATTCAGTTCTTGCTTGTTATGTAAAGTAATTGTTGTTGAATTCGTAACAGACATATGTATGTGTATATTAGCGTTTTTTTTCAGGAATCAGAAAATTCCACAATTATTCACTGTTTTATAAGATCGTGTCACTTTTCAATTCACCAAACACAGCGGTTGATTTACGTTTAAAACAATAACAAAAAATAAACAACTTAATATAGTGAAATACCTTTTTTAGTAGCCTTACGGTTTTTATCTAAATTAATGTTTGCTCAAGACACTACCAATACAAAAAACAGTAATGTATGACATCGCAACAACTTCATATTTGTTTCTAATTAAAAAATGTTGGTAAAAAATATTGTCAAAGACAAACAATTTGATTAAAAATAAAAACGCCAACATTTCTCTTGACCGTCATCGCCAACTCTTCCGTAGTTCATATGGAATTAATACCACATGATATGCAATATATTAGTGAACAAGTAAAATGTGATTTAAGATCAGATCAGAAATTATATTATCTTGACAGTTGATCCCAGTTAAGACAAGTGTCCATTTTGATAGTACAAATACCATTGGTAGTACTCTCGAGATTTACTGAGAGTATTTGTTTCAAAACGCATTTTTGAGAGTAACTATCGGAGCTGGTTATTGGAGAATAAGCAAGTCGAGACGTGCTCTTTAGTGGACGCTATTAAATTTGACTCTGGATAATTATGAGAGTCTTATCTAGAGAGAAGTAAAAAGTAAAATGTCACCCACAAAAGATTGGACAGGAGGAAACAATGAGTTTATGAAAAAAATACAGTTTTCTGGAATTCGAAATGCATAGAATACCTTAATCGGGATAAAAAAGAATGTACACCTATTTTCCGAAAAATTCTGTTGCTCCGTTGAAGAAATACAACGTAAATTACATAATTTACGAAACCATGTAGTAACTATATGAATCACCTATAAAATGATGCGATACAATAAATAATTAGTTCTCTATAATTGCTTGTTGTTGTAATATAACCGTATAACACGTTCATAAACATCTCGTTTTGGCGTATCACGTTTAACAATTTGTGGACCCATGTACTGCATTCATACAGACGAAATTACTGAGTATCCTCAATATGAAGTTCTTTGAAAGCATGTACCAAGTTCGAATCTACGTTAAATCCACGGTTTAAACCATCAACTTTTTTTATTTTCTGTTTCGTTTTTTTCAAAACTTTGTACCCAATGACTGCAGCTGACATTTTTTTAACATCCAACTTCATCAAAGATTGAAATTACTCTCGCGTCAACAATAGACATAGGTCTGAGAAAAGTATCTGATAGTAAGCTCTACCATAGTATGGATGGATATCTTGTAGAGTGAAAATGTTTACAACTACTCTCAAATGAACAAACAAGTGAGAGTAACTGTCAAGAGTAACTATGGAGAGTTTCTCCCCAATCGACACTTACTTTTACGATACTCTTCTATACAGTTTCCACAATCAAGATTATTGATTTGTTTAACACGTGTTACGGTTCAAAATGCTCGAGCCCGGACGTGGGTCGCGGGAGTTGCGCGTTGCGACGAAAATCAAATTTACCGCGCATGCAACGGTTTTTCCCATTGGTTGATCGGTTTATTCGGAATTTTTAATCGAAACGACGGGCAGACATCTTGGTACTCTCTCTTCCATTTGGGCGGTTGGCGGTGCTTCACGAAGCTAAAAATTACATGTAAAATTTCAATGTGGCTTCAATAATTGCACGATAAATTAGTGTGGAAATATAAATCCGATTGATTTTCACCCACGTGTCTTGACCTGATCCTCTACTCATATCTTACTGTCTAGATAATTCCTGGGGGCGCTGGAACGAGCAATTGGGAATCCTTACACTCCAGCGGTTGTGGGTCGGGCACGCTGCGTTTCTGCTATTACAAAGGCAACGATCTGCTTCCAGAGCTGTGTCGTCTCCTCCTCCTCAGAGAAATCCTACTGATCTTTTAGTAGCTGTCAACAAGCTGTCTTTAGCAAGGACCTTCCTTATCAGAACTACATGCATCAGTACACAGCTAAGTTATTGTTTTAAGGAACCTATTCATTTTGCATGCGTTCGAAACTCAAGTACACGTGACATCAAGCGGTTGTAGCCCTAGTGTTTAAGCGAATTGTTAATCGGAGTAGTCTTCATCCACCGACGCTCGGTGTTGTTTTCACTAGCTCTCTCAGAGCTGGGGCGCTGTAAATTAAGTGGGTTAAGCTAAAACAAAAGGCCTTTTGGGTTGGCAAAAGCTACGTTCCGTATTAGAACGGGTGTAATACTAGTTTTTAAGTCACCGTGTGTAAGTGACGTGTGTACCTCGAGTTTCCTTAATCACCAATCTTAAATTGGTACGCTACTTTTAATTTGGGGTTAACAAACGAAAACTGAATTGTGACATATTTGAACGCGAACTCTAATTTATTGGTTGTTGCTAATGCACGCAAGTTTCATGCGATAGAATCTCTCATTTCTCCCAGATTCTTCTAATATTTCAAATTGTAATTGCTCTATTTATATGTCTTTTGTCTCTTTGATTTGTGTTCGTTATAGCGTAGTAGACCTTAAGTAAAACCTATTAAATTCCTGTTTGTCGGTTTTATTTCTCTCTGCTACCCAGCAGGTGGCACCTCGTTACGCAGCCGTTATGTCTTTCAGTTCCCTCAAGGACTTCCCCCATCTCACCGACTCAGCCGGACACTGCTGTGCTAACGCTTATAAATACGGGATCTTCCACGAATTGAGTGCGCTACTTCGAGCCCAATATTATTGTTCTTTCTTTTCTAGGTTGCATCGCTAGAGCCGTCACTTTATTTTATTTCTTATTATTTGTGAACTGCAACCGTTACACACGCCATTGTAAGATTCAAATTTATGTTAAATCCATTAGATTTTCCATAAAAGTAAATATTCCGCTTTATAATTTTTTTTTGAATGTCTAGATTTCCAAAAAAATTATCGAATCATCACATTAATATTACAAGGCCTGAAAAGCAAACATGTTCTCTGTGGATGGCGAGACATCAGTGTGATGACTCAGAAAATCCCATCAAACCTTGTGTGCTATAGGTATCGTTTACAAATGCACTATCACTATCACAGGTAGAAATTATGTCCGACGAAGAAGCCTGAACCATCTGATGAATACGAACCGAATGACTCGTCTCATTCATCACTTTGAAATTCCAGTAAAAAAAATGATTCAGATTGGAAAAGTGTAGTGAGACAGACAAAATTGCGCAACTCAATGGTCTTTTGAATATGTCAGAAGTTGGAGAATCAGACACGACAACCATATTCTTCCATTTGTGCATTTGTATGATGGTGTATTTCTTCTACAGGACTACCATAATAGAGAACCAAGTCATTTCCAAATTTGCAATAGAATTAGAAAACTCTGGAAATCAATTGACGGTTTCAGTTTGAAAACGTTTGATCTTGAACTGGGTGAATTGGAATCAAGCCATTACACTATAATTTATATAAACAGAAACCTTGCGAATTTTTTATGCTCTTTTTGAGAGATAAAATAATATCTTACATCAAAGTAACATCTATGCCGAACGAACAGTAAATCAAAAGGCACATACTGTAAAATCTAAATCAAAACCCTGAACACCCATTACAATTGAGGAAATGAGAATTTTTTTTGGAATAATTATCTGGACATGTTTACTAAAACTATAACAGTTACGGGGTTATTAAAGCAAAAATTTTCTGTTCAAAACTAATATAAAAAAGTTATAACAAGAAATCGCTTTGAACAGTTGCTGACATGCTCCAGACAATATCTTGGATTTTTGTGAAGCTACGTCAAAACAGCAAATTGTGCTGCGGACTGGGCTTATTCAGATTCCATATAATTTGCATTACACTGTAAGTATCATATGTTCTCAAACTATCCGAAATATATTTCAGTAACACACATTATCGTCACATCAATAACTCTATAGTCATCCAAATGAGGATAAGCGATGTTCATTATAGCTAGGCTAATAATGATAATGTCAACTTCCCATAAATGAAAAGTTAAAGGTACCATTTCTAAAGCGCTAACCACAATCACTATTCGACAATCCCTAGTATCGATAAACTTTGGGTAAACATAGGATTTTAAGCAAGAACAGATCTTAAATTGTAGCTTGAAAATTTTGTCAGAGAGCCGTGTTTTTTACTTTTAGGTTTAGGATGGAAAAACCTTTATCGATGTACACCATAATCTTACTGCAATATGAACAATTGTTATTGATATTAATAATACTGGAAAAAATTAAGTCTTGAAGTCAAAAAATCATTTAAACGAAAACAGAATCGACAGAGAAAAGATAACAAACACGTGAGCGTCCTGCAAAAGACTTATACATTGTAAAATGTAAATAAAATCGCTTTAGAATACATATTCAGACTGGACAGATCTATAATATTGTAGAGTTACCAACTATAAAAAGTAGTAGAAATTCAGACCAAAGCATAGTATACACGATCATATATTCATAATACAACAGGTATAAACTGATAAACTGATAAAGGACAAAGATGTAAACATGAGATGTCATAGACATGAAGACATGAATAGAAGATCGGAAAGTTTCTATACAATGGAAGTAGTGTGGCAAGGGCAAATATTAAGCTTGTTATTGTTTAGATGTCACTGTATAAAGCGATAAAAGAAAGTAAGGTGGACGTGGACCAGGTAACAATAGAGTACCGTAAGCTAATGCCTGCACAGACAGTACCCTGAGCCTTCGCGGATGATTTACTAATTGTAACTAATACTTAAAGGAATCAACAGAAAAGCTTTAACAGCTGAACAAAAACCAATATACGAGGATATATTGAAAATTCTTAGCCTACTATAGAACCAAACAAAATTTCAATGTCAAAATATTTTATTACTCAACATATTCTCCTCTTAATTGGATACATTTATTACAGCAAACCTGCAACGTCTCTAGACCTTTAAAAAAATGTTTCTTCTTGCTCTGCAAACCAGACCTCCACAGCTTCTATTACCTCCTTGTTGGAAGAAAATGTACGACCTTTTAAACTTTTTTTCAGTTGAGGAAAGAGGTGATAGTCGGACGGAGCCAAATCGGGTGAATAAGGGGGTGTTCTAGTAATTCAAACCCTAAATCACGAATTTTTTGCATGGCAACATGAGATTTGTGTGCAGGGGCGTTGTCCTGCAAAAACAAAACACCTTTGGATAGCTTTCCGCGTCTTTTTCTTTAATATTTTCCCGTAGAGTGGTCAGTAATGTCGAATAGTAATCTCCAGTTATTGTTCTACCCTTATCCAAAAAATCAATCATGATTACTCCATGGCAATCCCAAAAACTGAAGCAAGAACTTTTCCAGCAGATTTTGGACACGAAACTTCTTAGGTCTTGGAGAACCAGAGTGTCGCCATTCCATCGATTGTTGCTTTGTTTCTGGATCGTAGAAATGTACCCAAGTCTCATCCATAGTAACAATTCGGTTTAAGAAGTCTACATCGTTTTCAAATCGAGCACAGATCGAACGCGATGCTTCTACCCTTGCACGCTTTTGGTCAACATTCAAACATTTGGGGATCCATTTTGCAGCAATTTTTCTCATGTCCAAATTGACGTGAACCATATGATGAACGCGTTCGTATGAAATATTCAGTGCTTCAGATATCCGTTTTAGCCCAATTCGACGGTCTGATAAAATCATGTCATGAACTGCATCGATATTTTCGGGGACTGACACAGAAACTGGCCTTCCCGATCGGTCATCATCTTCAATGAAAAATTTACCTCTTTTGAAGCTTGCATTCCAATTTTGACGGTCGCATACGAAGGACATTGATCACCAAGGGTATTAAGCATATCTTCGTAAATCTGCTTACCTCTTAACCCTTTTAAATACAGGTACTTGATGATGGCTCGATACTCCAATTTTTCGATTTTCACAATTTCGGTGGACATCTTTTTTCATTTAATTTATTGCGTGACTCTGGTTTACTTTTTTGACGTCAAACTTTACATTGACACTTCTAATAAGTTATTGTTCGTTGCTATGGTAACGCAACATTTTGTTTATGCAAGGAACTGGTCTAGGCTAACTAGATATCAATACATCCTCGTATATCTACTAGTACGTATACATAGATACATAGAGCAGAAAATTGATATTAACAAGAAAAACAAGAAAAAAAAAAAAAAAAAAAAAAAAAAGAAGAGGTGCAGGCGATAGAAGTGATATATCGTAAGACAGTGCTAGAAGTGAGAAAAATCAATAAAAAAAGTTGACGATTTAAGAAAAGAACTGAAAATGAATTCAACAAAACAAATTTGGAAGAGAAGAAACTGTATTGGTTCGAACATCTGGTGTCGATGAAAGGCAAGTAAAAAGAATATGAGAAGAACAAGAGAGCAAAACCTAGGCAAATGTGGAACAGTGGTTTTGAAAGAGAAAAAAGTGTATTGGTTCATAATCTAGTGAGGATGAAAAAGGAGAGGCGAGTAAAAAGAAAATGGGAAGAACAATAGAGTGTAACAGTGATGTTGGGAAGAGAGGGAAAACTAGAACTCTGCGAAGAAGAAACATGACTGACATAAGATGGACTGGAAGAAGTTCAAGCTCTCATAACTCATTCTTAAAATACTAACATTTATACAAATATTCCGCACATAACTCAAAATTGGCACATCAGTGTAAATGAAACTTATCATAACGTTACTAAAAATTAACATGTGTACCGACATAACTACTAAAACGCATTGAGCGCAGGAACTATAAGATCATACTTTGGCAAAAGTTTTAAAATTTTTTATGGAAAAGGGTTTAAAGTACTTTATTATAGTTAAAATTAGTTAAGCTTGTGTATGTACCTTAATATAAACATTTGTTTACAATGTTTTGTTTCTTTTTATTCATGTGTGCTAAAAAAACAGAATCAACGAACTTAAGTTTGCCGTGTTAATATCTGCGACTGTAATAATTGTATGTCGACACTTAATTAATATTTTGACATTTCTCATTTTGACGTTTTGTTTTGATTGTTGGTTCCCATGTATATGTAATTGCATTTAACTCTATTTCTTTTCAAGAATTCAAACAATAGTACATATTAGGCGTATAGTATAATAACTACACAATTTATAAAAATAATACAAGAAATTAAATAAAATGAGTGACATCTGATTAAATGTACTATAATTACATGTTATCGGTAATACAGAAACCTGTATAAAAAGATCATACTAACGTCGACATTCGTTCATGAAAATGAATTCAGGCAGTTATTCAGATTGAAATTCTAGTATTAATAAATCGAGCGCAGGTATAAGAACTGCAACAGCAGACTCGTAGATATATTTCTCGTATCTTCGACAGTCACATGATAACTGATTTTCTCAAGATCTGTAAGAAATCTCCGATTTCACTATACGTAAAAGTATCGCAAAATAACAATGGAAGTATCTGCTAATTTAAGAGATCGTAGGTCAGAAAGCTACAAATTCAGTCTGTTGCCCTAATTATAATATCAAATAGTTAAAATTAAATTAAGAGCTACAAAAATACCATGCTAATTAGTACAAAATATAATTAATTATGAACTTTAATATCCCTAATTTACAAAAAGAAGAAAAAAATTAAAAATACGTTTGCACTATCGTCGCAGTAGACAAGAAAACTCGGTCAAAAGTTAACGACGTATACTTTATACAAACCAAACTGCAATCAAATCTAAAGACACTCCTAAATATTCAAGGATCGAAAGAAATTAGGTCGCGTTATAAATTACTTCCCTTAATAAAACGTTCATTTAATGGCTTTCTATAGGCAGATTTTGTAATGGACAAACTTTATCGGAAGGAAAAATATAATTACGATCAAATATAAATGCTATATATACAATCACAAATGCATGTTTAAACATTTAAATTTTCCGATCGATAAGGAAAAAACTTAATTTAGAGTTAGTAACGTTGAAGCAAGCTCGTTATCGTTAGTTGTTAGTTCGCAAATCGAAAAAAAATCTTACCAAAATAACATCGGTTTTAATTTGTTCTGCATTGTTCTGCATAGGTTCGCATGTAGTTTGAACCGTTTCAATTTGCACGAATTTTCTAACGGGCGTTTCGGATTTTGGTTTCGGTTTTCTACTAGCGTCATCGTCCGAATATCGAATTATACCATTAGGTATACTGTTATTTCGTTTGGGTTTATTCAAAGTTGCATCTTTTGGTTTTACATTATTCGATGTTTCAGGTGATTGGTTATGAGCAGTTGGAAATGCGGCAGTGGTATCAGTGAACCACTGCTTATGGATCTGCCAGCTGGTATCCATGAAGCGATCTGCTGCTTCCTGTAAATATTTCTATTTAAGTGAACAATTATCGATTTAAATTTAAACTTATACAATAAAAATTAAAATCAATTTCTTCTTATTGAAATTGTTTCTTGAATTCTAAAGTGGTAAATAATGTCAATATACAGTAAGATTATTCCGTTATAAAACGTAGGCACCATAAATGGATTTAATTATTCTGGGCTCTTCTTTCTATTCTAAAAGTGACTTGCACATAAACTTTCAAACAGATAAAATGTCTTGATAAAAACAGTGTTCGTACGTGAATGCAAAAAGAACCTTAACGAATTATGTTATTAGTTTATAATATAAACAAGGTACTTAGAGAAAAAAAGTGCAATTAAAATGATTGAAGACGCTAGGAAAAAAAACGCGGGTTCCGTTTCATTAAAATTTTCGTACAAAAAGATATTGTTAAAATTACATTAGCTTTAAAAGGTACAGTTGCTAATCCGGACTTGGTCAGAGAAGGGAATTATGACAATTGAGAAGGTAAAGTTTGGCCTTTCAGAAAAATTTGAGTTCCTTCAGTTTGGAAGAAATTGTCACTTTCGCATTGGTTATGTCAAATACTTTATTCCGAGTTTTTGGGACGGGTTATTAAAATATCTGATGCAGGGTAACTATTGACATCTACCTTAGTTACTTGTGCAAGTGAAGCCCTATCCATGACAACTAACAAACTTTTTTAATTTTAAAATTTGAAATTATTTAGGTGTTATAAAATTGAAATTTAAGAGACCGTTGGCGAAATAAAAAGCCGCGGAAAAAAAAGCTGGCGGAAAAAAAACTGACGGAAAAAATCCGAAAAAAGCCCAGAGGAAAAATAACGCATAAAGTGATTAGTTGTGTTCAAAAACTTTTGCTGTAGTTTCTCAAGATTATTAATATGAAGATTATGGTATGGCCTCCAGATTATACAACAATAAGGAATTCTTCAATGTATTAATTAATGATGGTGAACCGTAAACGATATGTTATAAACTCAATGCGTTGATAGGTACTTTGTGTCAAAATATTTTTGTTTTGTTCACATTTGTAATTGACTTTTCGTCATACAAAAATAAAATTATACCATAACAACTATTTTACACTTTAGTTTACAATGTAAATAATTTAATTTTTAAAGTGCATTTTCAAATCCAAATTTTGAAATGTATTTTATAACTTGCAAGTAGTTTTAAAATGCATTTGCAATTCGTCTTAAAACTAATCCTCTTCCAGTGAAGACAAAGAGAGTCCGTAAGAGCACAAATCCTTATTCTATAAAAAGTGTATTGTGTCAGATTATAAAGTATGACTAGAATGACTAGTTACATAAAGAAATTATGTCGTCTATTGTAATAAAATTGTATTTACAATCACTAACCTTTATAAAATACTTCATAGTTTAATGGCACAAGAAAATATAAATAAGGTAAGAACGGTTTTCTTTTTTCGTAGATTTTTTTACCGCAGCTTTTTACACACCAACTTTTATATCACGGCTTTTTTTTCAGAGATTTTTTTTCCGCGGCTTTTTATACCCTGGCTTTTAATTCCCCAGCTTTTTTCCAAGGTTTTTTTTTCTAGATTCGTAAGAGACATGATGTGGAGAAAGATGAGTAGTCGAAAAGAAAACACGTAATTAAAAACATTTTCATATACCGGAATTGTAAGCTGTTACGACACCCAGTTTGCACCTTTATGTGCAAACGGAAAATGACAACTAATCGGTAGTCTCCTCTTATTACAGTCTGATTAAATGAAAATATTTTCTTCGTAATCATGTTGCAAAAAATAGTAATCACGCAAATCGGGAGTTTATAAACGATGTTCTTGGCGTTGTAACTTTTACTTAACTCTTGATGAAGTTTTTTAGTTTCGTGTCAATTCGTCCGATTAGCTTGCTCTACTTTTTCTTTAAATGTTCAGGACTAATTTTTAATAAGCGAATCGATTCTTTTTATTAGAAAAGTGGTACCTATGGAGACCCAATAAGAAAGTCATCAAACGATTAAGTTCGCATAAGAATTGTTCCATATGCTAATAAAAAATGTATATGCTTGTAAAATAATAAAATTAATTTGATTTTGCATGCTATATTTTGGCCCAAGAGCGAGATTTTAATTTTATTTATCTGATCAAATGAATGATTCCTGAAATGAACTATGTAATTCGTGCTGTATTTAATAATGTGTGTAATAATTATATTGTTAACCATAGTCGATTCCACGGTAACTGTGAAGGTTTCTCATTTTTGCATTTAAGCTTATTTCTTCATCTCACTTACTGCATTTCTCCGGTTCACACGCCAAACTTCGTGAAACAGAAAATCCAGTAAATGAGATGAAGTATATTGTTAATAAAAAACAGAGTGCTTTAAAAAACTACATCGAAAGTTTTGGTTTTGTTTTGATTACGCATTTTTGGTTATAACCCATAACTCAATAAATCGGAAGGCTATACATAGATGGCGCTACCCTTCGAACGATAGGTTTCATATAAATCGGAGGATTAATTTCCAAGTAACAGTTGTTTTAGAGTCGCTAGTTTTTCTATTTTCCAAAAAATGGAGAAAAGGGAATTTTGTGTGTTAATTATGTGTTTGTTGATGGGAAGAATACCATTCTAGAAAATCAATGGCTTGATAAGTGTTCTGGGAACTCTACTCTATCAAAAGCAACCGTAGAACGCTCTGGTCTCCCTCAGTGGTCAGTTGTTCCAGAAACATACAAAAAAGTACACAAAATCGACTTGGAAGACTAAAAATTCAAGTTGCGGTATGGGAATGCTCACAGTGCACTAAAAACAGCAGTGCTGCGATGATTCGATAATGAACGAAATTTTTTTCGTTGGTATGTCACCAATGATGCAACGTGAATCCACCCCTACACTACACAACGCAAAAATCGGCCGTTAAGGTTTTAGGATTCGCAAAGTGTTTTATTCGTTCGCTACCTTGAAAAAGACAACACCATAAGCAACGAATGTTACATTCAATTATTGGCTCGTTTGAGGGAAGAAAAACGGGACCAAATGCAGAAGAAATGCATTTTTAACAGAACAATGCATCGTACAAAAAAAGTCTACGATGTCAAAAATTGAAGTTCGAATTGTTTCATATTCTCCGGCTCCCGATGACTATTACCTCTTCACAGACCACAAAAAAAAACTTTAAGGGCAGACATTTGTCTCAAACCCCAAGGACATACCCGTAACAACGGTCATGTTGAGACGAAAAGTAAAACGTATTACAAAAAAACCATCGAAATGTTAAAGAGGCATTGGAATGAGTGCATCGATTGTGACGAGGACTATATTCACGAATAACAATGAACTTTGTTATTAAGTGATGGGTTATCGTTTGCCCGAGAGGTATTTGAGGATTCTTATTGATTGAGGAGAACTTGAGACAGACCTTTCAATTTATAAATTTACTATTTTAAAATTGACAAATCAGATATACTGTTACTAGGAAATTATACTTCATTCAATTTAAAACTATGGAACTCAGTTACATCCCCTAAACCTGCTTTGATAAAGCACAATTACAAATTCAAATATTATGAAAATTTGCTATTTCGCAAGTCACACCAAATAAATTGAATAAAGCATCTGGAAGAAATATTAACCAACAAACTCTTTGGAAAAAAAATCTGCTGCTTCGGCAAGGTTCAACAAAGTCCTTTGTTTAAAGTTACTTTAAACTGGGTCTAAAAACACCTGGAATATTTTAAATAATTTCTCTACAAAAACTCTCCTTAGGGATCATTTCGTCTACATCAAAAATCATTTTTCGAAAGCAAAAATCCGAAAAACAATTATTACAACTGACAATTATTCAAACTAAAAATTTTTTAAACAGCTTTTTTCCGATTTTCCATTTTTTCGGATACCAAATTCTTCAAAATGATTAATTTCAATCTTTTCATCGGGGTATTTTCTTTATGAAAAGTATGATTTCTTTGCAGATTAAAATTATTTATTTATTTTGTAGTAAACTGATTGATAGATGAATAATCAGCAGTCTTTTTATGTCAGTCTTGTATGTCGCAAAGGTCTAAATTGTTAAAAAGAAAAAACTTATAGTTTGAATCTCAACCTATTTTCAAGTTTCAAGTGATCGTCTTCGCCAAAATACATGAGCTTCATGTGATATTTTTTGTCAAAAATGTAGAAATTTCTTCTCCATATATTTTTTTTCAATATTTACGTTTTTAATGTATTATTTAAAACCTTCTAGTACAACCTATATGTAAAAAAAATTTAGTAGTGGTGTTCAAAGGACCTCATTTTAGAGTTTTTTGAAGAGTTGAATTACGGTATTCATAAATATTTTCAAAAAATTAAGATAAACCTTTTAACAACAGACAACGAATTTTTTTATAGTTTTTTATCTCAACAAAAACGGAAACACCCAATTCTATAAACAGTAATTAAAAAAAAACATCAGTGAATTTGTTACCTACAACCTATATACATATATTTACTAGCAGAACTCGTGGACTTCGCTTAAAAAGCTTGCGCAATATAATTTTTATTTCCCATAGGATTAACATGGTAAACAGGACCATTAATATCTCAGTTTGTGGTGGTCGAGGGGCAATTCACTCTGGGAAATGCATGTACAAATCCACAGGAATGCGGGAATGTTCGGAAATGTCTAGGAAATGTGAAAAATGTTTGTAAATGCAATATGGCAATGCGGTAATATCACAAAATAAAAGTAGCCTTGGATACATCTGGTGACGCCCTCCGGCTCCAGTGTTGGGTAATTTTTCGATAATGATGAATTAATTCAATTTGCTTTCCGATTTAACCGAATGTGTAACAATAGCATCTCTAAATTAAATTATTTATGCATTTATGTTAAATTCAACATGAAACCTCAAGGTATGTGATCACTGGCAGTATTACTACATATTACATTTTCTCAGTCAGTCAGATATCGCCAAAACAAAAAGGGAATGTCTTAATGTCACAGTTTGTTTAGATACGTACTAGAATTCTTACTCGTATTTTCTTTCATTGCGGTCGCATTTCATCAGTTACTACTATGTATTAGAATAAAAACGTTACTTTCAAAGATTGAAGGAAAGTGTATAGGAAATATAGAAATACATTTTACAAATGTAATTCACTTGTTTACCTGCCGAGTCATAAAAATTCCGCTTTGAATAGAGACTTCTAGCCATTCTGTTTAAATTATCAATTAGATAATTTTCTAGAATTGTGTTAATCCGCTTTACGACTTAAGTCTTTACAACAATTTCTAACTTGGCAGTATTTAAACAATCAATTTCTGCAATTGTAGACCGCAGATGTCAAGTTGATGTAATCTACATTGACTCTTGTAAGGAGTTTGATCGTATTGATCATTTTATCTTAGCGAATAAATTACATTTACTTGATTTTCATCAATCTTTAATTAATCTGCTCTTATCATATTTAAATGATCGTGAACAGTTTGTAAGATATGGTAATTCTTCATCTGTATAATATAAAACTTCCTCTGGTGTACCTCCAAGGATCCATTTTAGGTCCCTTACTGTTTTCATTATTCATAAACTATCTTACATCAACTCTACGAAACTTCTATTTGCTGATGATTTCAAATTTTATCTTGAGATTTGTTCAGCACCTGACAGTCAGCTTCTTCAAGATTGCTTTGATTGTTTATTGCAATGGTGTGCTTCAAATAAACTTTCTTTAAACATAGAAAAATGTTCAGTCATTTCATTCTCGTTGAAGCAAAATATTATCAATTACGGATACAACGTTGATGGAATTTTATAACAACGAAAAAAGCACAAATAGAGCTTTAAGAAACTATGGATTTATAGTCAGGAATTGTTATGGGTTTTCATAAAGACTGTTTAATTACTTTATATAACTCTCTGGTTAGATCTGTGTTAGAGTACGGGTCGTTAATATGGTAACCACGTTATGAATGTTAGAAGACTTCTCTAGAGGCTGTACAACGAAAATTGTTGGAAGTTTTTATCATTTCTGAAAGATGGAGTTTATCATACGGTTAAACTATAATCCGATCACTTGCAATTCAAGTTCTTGAAGTTTAGTGTGTTTGATTCATGACAAGCATGTGAAATAACTGCTGTTTACGGTTTATAGTTTTGGTTTTTTCAATTTAATTTCATTTTGCAATATGGAAACAAATCACCTTAGGAGTGATGAAATTAAGTTTGAACTTCTGTGTCGTAGTTTACAATCACAAGATACCCAAATGTTACATAGAACTGAACTTCGTGAACAATTAGCTAAAGAACGTAAAGGCTTTTCTGTTTCATTAAATTACACATTTGACAATTGGATACATTCTTTGAATATCACAATAATAAAACATTCATTCATTCATTCATATTCGATCTAAAATTTGAAGTTTGCTATATTTTGGAAATGTTTCTTCTGAAGGTGTTAAGGCATTTAGAAAATCGAATTAATCTTTTCAATAACAAAGAAAAACTTCTGATCGTAAATGATTTTTGTAGGCAGTTGTTAACTTTAGAAGAAATTTTGATTGAACATTCCGAGTCACAACTCACAATGATATAAGTTATGATGTTTCGTTAAATAACACTTAAGTAGCACAATCTGTTGTTAAGTACCTCCGAAGACAATTCAGTTTGTAAATAAATAACTAGAGTAAAGTCGCTTATTGTGAAATAGGTCCCTAATGTGAAATACCGATTTATTACCAGATCTATAAATGACATCTGTACGCAGGCTCTCACATTACACCCCTCTCCTAAACCATTTCTGTCCAGCATCAGCCATAATTGCATCAAGGTCAGTTGTACGTCGGAATCCGATGGAGAGCGATATCAGTCACGGCCAACATTTTTCATCGTGAAGGTCAAAGTGCAAAAACTCATTTGTTTTGGAAATTGAAGGTGAGTTTTTCTTGGGGTTAATCATGATAGTTAGGGGCTCTAGAATCTATCTTGTTTTTGTTGCTGGTTGCAATTTTATGTTAAAAATTGTTGAATTTTGAAATTAATCGTTATTGCCCTATTGTGAAATATGAATGGGGGTCCGAATGTGAAATATTCCACATTAGGGCTGTATATATCATGTCTGAGAAACTTTTAATTTTTTCAGGTGAAATGCCGTTGAAAAACATAAAAGAGCAAACGTGGAAGGAAGAAGACATGAGGAATGCTGTCGAAGCAGTGCGATCTCATAGAATGGGTTATTTAAAAGCTTCCAAATTGTTCAAAGTGCCTCGAGCTACTTTATTTAGATATTGTAAGAGCGGTAAAACATCGAGGATATCAAAAGAAGCCCTAGGAAGGAACCCTATTTTGCCAAGAGAGTTGGAAGTTAAACTTGTGGACTACATTCTAAAGATGGAAAAGCAATTTTTGGTTTAACGAGGAGAGATCTACGTACTCTGGCATTTCAATTAGCGAGGCGAAATAATGTTCCGAATAAGTTCTCCTTACTTAAGGAATCTGCGGGAAAAAAATGGCTCAAAGGATTTCTGAGAAGACACGGCGATAAAATTAGCGTGAGAAGACCGACAGGCACATCAGTTGTACGAGCTGCTGGCTTCAATAAGCAAAGTGTTGATGAGTTCTTTGACTTGCTTGAAGCAGTTATGGACGATAAACAGTTTTCTCCCAAACAGATCTTTAACGTGGATGAGTGTGGCATATGCATTGTCCAATCCAAATGTCCCCAAATCTTGGCACTCAAAGGTAAACGTCAGATAGGAGCATTGACGTCTACAGAGCGGGGATCTTTAATCACTGTATGCATGTGTATGAGTGCAGATGGAGTATTTGTGCCACCAATGATCATATTTCCCCGAAAAATTCTAATGAGCAATTGAAGAAGGGTGCTCCACCTGGAACTCTATTTAAATTCCATCCATCTGGGTGGATCCAAATGGATCTCTTTACTGCTTGGTTCGAGCATTTCATTGAATATGTTCGGCCTTCTCAAACTAACCCAGTCCTGTTAATACTGGATGGTCATAACACACATACGAGAAACCTAGACGTTATTGTGAAGGCAAAAGAAAATTTTGTCACTATCCTAGCTCTACCTCCACACACCTCCCATAAAATGCAACCGCTCGATAAAACGGTCATGGGAGCATTGAAGACGTTTTATAATGAGGAAATAAGAATTTTCTTGAGAAATAATCAACGTGCTGTCTCTCACTTCGACATCTCTGAACTCTTTGGGAGAGCCTACTTGAAGGTTCAATCAGCTGAACGAGCCGTCAAAGGGTTTGCAACCACGGGAATCTATCCGACAAAGAGAAATATTTTCAACGAAGAAGATTTCATAGCTGGTGAGAATCAAGAGGTGGTTCATCAGGCTTCTCCTGTACCTCAAGCATTACACAATGTCATCACTTCAGAAGAAGAAAACGAATGCGAAAATGAACAAGCATACCAATACCCAAATTACAAAGAAAAGTGGGTACCCGAGGAAGAAAGCCAGGAAAAGCCAAAATAATAACTTCAACTCCTAACAAAGAGGAGCTTGAAGAATCTGCCAGGGTGAAGGTGGTTAAACCAGTTAAAAAAAAGAAAGCAGTTAAAAAACAGGTATTTCCCGAAAATCCAGGTTGCAGTTCAGCTCAGAAATTGGATCAGAAGACAAAGAAGAGGCTTATTAAACAAAACAAGAAAGAACTGTCCTCGTCAGACTCAGAATCCGAATCGAGCATTTCAGTTCACAATTCTTCGTCAGATGAAAACGAATTTTTTCCGGAATCATCCAATCCCAATGAAGATGCTGAGTGTATTTTCTGTGGTGAAAAGTTTTCGTGCAACAATCGAGGGAAATATGGATTATGTGCGTATTGTGCAATTGTTGGGCACATGAAGAGTGCGCAGGTGCAGATAAAGACCCATATGTCTGTGACTTTTGTCGATAACTTTGTCTGTACTTGATAAAATTGTACTGAGAATAACTTGACGTTTGAATTTATCTAATACCTAGGAATGTTTGATAGTTACCATATGTATAATGAATAATAATAATATTTCACATTAGGAACCAGGGTATTTCACAAAAGGAGCCCCGTTTTGAAAATTCCGAATAATGCACTTTTGTATGTTTTTATTTTTTGGCATTTTCAGTAGGTTCCAAGGCTCTGAGTTAATGATCATACATACTTGATAACCAGATCTACTAGTATGCAAAATATCTTGAGGTTCCATTGAGGAACTGTTATATTTTTGACCTGGAAATAAAATGGTATTCCACATTCGGCGACTTTACTCTATGTATGTAAGTAACGTAGATGATTATCAAGTATTTTAGTTTTTCCAATCTTATGGGGCGTTCTGCTAGGAAGTGGATAAATCAATTAAAGACTCCATGTACTTTAAAAAGTGCCGACGTTTCGGTTAAGAATTGTCTAACCTTTTCGAGGCTATAAAGTATTAGGAGCCAAAAATTAAAAACTTCATTTTAATCTACTAGTTCACACCGTAAACAGAACATTTGGCGTCGATAATTAAAATTATTAAGTAATAATGAATAAAACGACAAAAAGACTTTAACTAATAAACGCGTAACAGAGAGTTTCTTTTATTCACTTAAGAATTTTAATTATTGACGCCAAATGTTCTGTTTACAGTGTCAAATGGATTAAAAAGAAGATAGTTGACAAAAGTTTAAACCACATGGAGTCTTAATTGATCCATTCACTCCACACTCCTATCAGAAGACCTCATAAGATTGGAAAATACCTAATTAAATCAAGCAGGAGTTTTAATTCAAGTAGATGATTATTAAGCGGTAATAATTTATTAAACTAACTTCTAGTATGTAATTTCATTATTAAACACTGAATATTTTTTGCAAAATATTGAAGGCGTGATTCGTTAGTGAAATGAATTTTATTTATTTTTTCAAAAATGAAAAAGAACTTTAAAGTACTGTTGTCTTAATATAGTAATTGTAGCAAAGGATACAGCACATACTAATCTATTTTTAAAATTCCAGGAACTAGAAAATATTTTTATCAATTAAATAGTTGAATAAATAAAAGCAAAATCTTATCAAAAGTAAAATTCCAACAATCTTGGTTTAATTAAAGCCGACAAAGTGAATAAAAAACCGCAAATTATGTAACTTATCTCATTCAAACCGTCAAATATAAGCGAGAATGCAGCTAACAATACACCTTATCAAATTTGAATGGGATGAGGATGGGGAACCGGATGAAAAAGATGAAATAATTAAGTATTTCTTTCATCTTCCGCTTTGATTCGTCCTCGTACATAATATGTAAAATGTTACATTAACGTTGTACTTTTTTTTTTCGAATGATTTATCGGTCGTCAAAATAAAAAAAAATGTTTTTTTTTCAATTCCATTAGAAACGTAAAAAATAGCACCATCAGCACCGTTACCAAATCTATTGTCGGGAAACATTAATAATAAAAAGTGCACATCCTTGAAACCGTCTTAGAAATTCGGAGAAATACGTAATAAAAGTTACGTGAAGGACGTGCAACCTGTTTCTAAGAAAACAAAACCAATTTTTTAATTTGAATAATTTGTAGCGTGTCCAGACAATAATTAAATTTTCCCGGACGAAATGCTTTCGCCAAAATCGGTTGATGATCAAATTGTAATTCGATTCGTTAAAACGTTTACTAATTGTATAATACTGAATAAATTTTGGTACAACAGAATGAAATATTATGATGTACATAAATTAATCTAATTTTGCAAAGACCGGTTTAAAGAATTTTACACGTGTATTATATTTATGAGCTTTTATGTAAAAGTGTAATATGTGTTTTATTGAGATGATAAGTGTGCATCAACTACAACACTCGCGTTTTCTTTTTCGGAATAATTCCTGTATTTATTGCTTGTACTAAATATAATAATAACAATAATACTATGTAATCATTTGATTGTATATGCCATAAATTTCTTTTTATAACTACGTTGACGTTTAGTAGACTAATTGTCAGGTAAATATTTAACCAATCAATTTAAAAAAAAATGGCGCAATGTAAAAATAAATAATATTTATATGACTTTCTCGAATGAAACATACCTATTGTTAATATAATACTTCTAACCGTAAACTGTAATTATTTATAGAATGTCCTTTAGAAAACAAACTGGTTGTCATTTGCCAAACAAGGCGCAATCGTGAGCATTGATTGATATTTAATGATACGAAGAATCCGGAAGGTCTTTTATATAGAATGTATCTGTGAGTCAAATAATTATTTGCATTTTATGGTTAAAAACATTTTTGAGGTATAATATTAAGAGGCATGGAACATGTTTTATAATCAATGATGGAAGAAAATATTCAGATCACTGAACCACTCTTAATAAAGTTTTATTTGCTATAAATTTAAATTTTTGCAAAGGATTTACATTTTTACTTTTTACATTTGTTGGCATTTACACTGTTTTCTTCTTTTCCATACTTCCAACATCCAATCAACTACCTCTCGTTTTCCACTTAGTATTTGTTCCATACTCTTGTCCTCCTCTCTTAGCTCGTTACATTCTCTTAATAGATGATCTATATTTTCCCACCCTTCCCTACATAATCTACACTTCCTTTCTTCGTCTTTCATCCAGTATCTGCTTTCTCTCTCCTCGTTATCACATCTAAATTATCATTTGTTTCACTTTTCCCTTTCTTCCTCCTGTGATATATTCTGGTCTTTCTTCCTCCATTATCTTCTCATATTATAATTTTTTCCCACCTTTCTTGTTTTCTATGTCCTTGTCTCTTTGTATTATGTCCATCTCAACTCCCCTCCCCCTTTGTCTTAGTCTTTCTACTTCACTTGTTGCATATCCATTTTCAAATAGTAATTCCTCCTATTTTCTTGCCCATATTTCACTTTTTCCTCTCTAATCTCCTTCCAGCATTCTTGTAGTATTTTACAATGTTTCCTTCCTTCCATACGTTGTTCAAACTTCATCGCTCTTTTTCTCGCCTCTATTCTTATCTATCTCAAGCACACATTTCCAGTATCTTTCCTGCACCCTCTCCATTTCCTTTTGTTCCTTCCATCCCCATATTTCCGCTCTGTATAACATTACACTTTTTATCAGTTTCTCCCACACTAGTTTCCTTTTTTCTATATCCATTCCAAACGTTTTTTCATCCATGCTCCATACCTGACCCAATAGTTTCATCGCTTTATGCACTCTGTCTTTCATTTGTCCTTCTTCCTTGTTGTTTTTCCTAAACACATATCCTAGGTATGTGAATTCCTTCACACTTTCTATTTTATCACCCCCACCCCCATCTCCACATCACTTTTCTTCCTTTGCCATTCCCTTTCCTGAATTCCATCATTATTGTTTTTCCCGTATTTAACTTTAATCCTTTCTTTCTAAATATCTTTTTAACATCTTCATCTTCCGTTCTCTTCTGTTGCCATCAACACTAAGTCATTCGCGTTTTTTTTCATCATCTTCTCAAGATCGCTTATATATAATGAAAATAAAACTGGGCTTAAAGGGCATCCTTGTTTTAGTCCTCTTGTTGTCCAGAATTCCTTGCCAATGTCTTCTTTTTCCCTTACTTTGCATACTGTTTCACTATATATATATATATATATATATATCCTCTATTCTCCTCACTATACACTCCCTTATCTCTATTTTCCTTAAAAATTCCTACATCCTTTCCTTGTTAATATTGTCAAACGCTTCCTTTAAATCTACAAACATTGTGTATAACTTCCCTCCTTCTTTATCCATCTCCTTGTCTATAATATGTTTCTTATATACATATCTCCCCTCTCTAAAACCCGCTTGTCCATCTGGAAGTACATCCATTTCTTCTACTTTGTTTTTTAACTTCCTCACCATTGCATATACCTTGTATGCTGTGTCCATGAGATGTATGCCTCTGTAGTTTTTTTCGTTATCCTTGTCCCCCTTTTCGAATATAGAGCATATCAGTAAAGTTTTCCATCTCCTCGGTATATTTCCACTTCTTATTATATCGTTCACTATTTTTGTAAATCTTTTTTTGCACTACATCCTTAATCCTTAATGTAATCCATCCTCCCCTGCCGCTTTGCCTTTTTTAATTTGCCTATCGCTTCCCCTACGTCCTCTAATTTTATTTCCTCAATTCTACTATCTTCTATGTAATTGCCCCTACTTCTCGTTACCGTTTCCTCTTCTCCACCTAGATTTACATAGTGCTCTATCCATCTCTGAATTTCAATACTATTTTGCACCACTATTCTGCTTTTCTTTTTCTTTAGATATCGCCATACATCTTGTTCTGTTTTATTTTTTTACCTTCTCCTCTTTGTTCTAATTCCATTCCTTTTTTCTTATCGCAGGTCTGTATGAATTCTTTTCGTGCTATTTTGTATTCCCAATCTCTGCTTTGCCTTTTCTTAATTTTTTTCTCTTCTCTCTTTGCTTTCCAACATTCTTTATCCCCATTTATTGTTTCCGCTGTTACTATCCCTTCTTGTTTCGCATGTTTCTTTTATTGCCGCCCTTCCTATTTCTTCTATCATTTCATTCATACTATCTTCTACCTTTTCCTTCGTCCATCTGATCTTTTCTAGATTGCTCTGGTACTGTTTTACACTTTCTTCATTCCATATTGTTTTTTTTATAAAATGTTTTACTTTTTCTCTGTTAATTGTCTCTGCCTCCCCAATTCTTACTTCTACTTCTTTTCTATTTTCTTTATGTCCCATTGTAGACCATTATTACATACCACCATACCATTAATTAAGAACATTCAATACATTTTTACACTGTTAGTATTCTTTTGAAATATGTTATTTGTTATTAGACATAAGGTCACATTTTTGTTGTTATCGTTAACGCATTGATAATTATTTACATGTACGCCGTTCAAAATTGTCGTTTTTCGTTTTCAAAACTGTACGATGTTATTACTTGTTGCTTTGTTTGTGTGTTTTAATTTTAATGAATGTTGATACATAATTAAATAAAAAGAATGTGTCCTAAACGTACATCTATCAGCTTAACACCCATTTAATTTGGCACGTAAGTTTTTCTCTTCGTTTTTGTAATTTTCATCGTTCCTCCCAACTATAATTAAATAAAATAGTTTATAATTTTTATTGCACAAACAATATTATACCGAATTTTAAGCTTTAGATTTGTTATTTGTAAAAAAATGTTTATGATATTTATTTTTTCTAAGCTAGTTTGACAATTTTTGTTGTTTGTTATATAATTTTAATTAAATTTTGACGTCATATGACTTTGTTATATGAATTAATCTTTTTATTAAAAAAAAAATAAATAATTGTGATTTTTACAGTTTTAAGTGTATTGTTCGTGATTTTCATTATCTTTTATTTGTTAGTCAACCCCCTTTCAATAATTATTTTCTCCATATGTTTACATACTTTACCAAAAATTTAATAGCAATGTAATTATTATCGTTTGTTTTATTTTGCAAAAAATAGTGGCTTTGAAGAACCACCCACATTAGGGTGCAAAACGTCGCCTCCACCAGTAAAAAGTGGTTTGTTCCTTTTTTTACAATCACCTTCCTTTAAGGGATCCAGTTAGCCTGCAGTACGGTCCTGGAAAATATATTTTATTACATGTAATGTTTTGTTGTTCTTCCATTTTATTCTTCTTCTTGCTATCCCCCCGATATATTTATCTCTTCTGCCTCTTCTTCTTCTACTTCTTGCGTTATTTTTCGTAATCCCGTTAATATTCCTCCATTTGCCCTTCCTTTCATGTTGCTCCTCACTGCGTGTTCCGCTTTCCATCTGTATCCTTGTGGCAGTCTTTCCATTCTTCCCAATTATATTCTTCAAGCCAGGTTTCTTGTAGTCACACCACGTCAAATTTGTCGATGTAATTCCAAAACTGGCTATCCTTATTTCTTACACCCGCCACATTCCAGAAAATCATTTTAATCATTGCCTTACTCATTTTTCTTTTCGTTGCCTTGTCTGACCTTTATTGTTATACTTGTCTTTTACTATCAGTTTTTTGTCTGGGTATTCCCCATCGCCTTCTCTATCTGGTTCCAATTCCTCACCTCTCCGTTCACTATTAATTTCATATACCCAATTTTTATATTGCTTCCATCTTCTCTTAGTCTTTTTGCTTCTGATCTTATCATCATTTGTACGTCTCTCTCCTGCGTTGTTAAGTCATCGTCTATGAATAAGTTCTTCCCCCTCAACTTAATTTTGTTTTCATTATCTCCATTTTGTCTCCAATGCTTCCATTATTGTTTTTCTACATTTAATTATGTTTTCCAAAATTCCTCTATTTCCTTCTTTAAGCATTCTCCTCCTTTTCTGTGTTAAACCCTTTCATTACGAGATTATCTTTTTTTTCTAACAGCTCTATTTTCTTTTCCAGCTTCTCCACCTTTTCCTCTAGTCTCTTGTACCACTCTATATGAAAACACTAAAACACGGTACTATTATATTCAGTTCAGTTGTAATTAAATTGTAATGAAAATTTTGATTTCATCCTGAATAAACTATAGTAGTCAGATCACAAATTGGCAGTTTGTGATAATCTGAACGAATATTCTAGAATGATGCATCAACAAGGTGAATGTTTTCAATAACTTTAGGGCCAATTGCCAACAACAAGAAAGTGCTACCAAAAAATTAAGCGTGCAACATTACGACGCATAGTTATTGAACACAAACAACACAAAAACAGAAAAAATATAAATCTCATTAATAGTCAAATTTATAAATTTTATAAAAGCACAAAAAAATTAATCCAAAATAAATTTAAAAAAAAACACTAATATTCTCTTCAATGCACAATTTTAAATTAAAAAAAATCTTCAATTCTTTTTAAAAAATCATTTTCTTCAAGGTGTAAACTCCCCGGACCATCAGCTTGCAGGAATGCAGTAGTTTAGTGTTTTTTTTTAAATACCAATTTAGTTGCTTTTGATGAGTTTTGCGAATAGATTAAAATTGAGCGCAGTGTGAAATACATCAATCCTTTATATTACATGTAGCAATTTTTCTTATAAAATTAGACAGTCAATTTGAAAGGTTGAAATCAAAGTCATGGTTTGTAATAGAAATTAAAAAAAAACAATTTTTTGTCGCAGTTTTTAGAGTTATTAGCTACCTGGTGCTACTGTTTGTTACAAACCATTATTAAAATACCAGATGTTTTATTGTAGAATAATTTAGCACCAACCAATGTCTTTAGTTTCCTATCAAAGTACAAGAAAAAAATTATAGTAGACAGCAAAAAAAATTGCAGACACCATATGGTACTTCAACATCAAGCTGTGTCTTATTTTAAATATTATTGCTTTTTAATAACGTCTGCAGCTTAGAAACTGTGGTTCGCAAGTTAAGAAAACGTCAGATGTTTTCCGAAATCGCAAAACGAAATGTTTTCATATAATTACTACAATTTGAGAGTAACAAAACTGTAAGAAAACGTTTCAGAGGTAAATTTAAGATAATTTTGAAATAGGGAAAAGTGTGGCCTTACAAACAAATTTCTCCCATACCCTTTCTTCGTGCTCTATTTCAATTACAAGATTTTAATATTTTCTGAAAAAAAATTCATTTTGATAGATCAAAACTATTCATATACAGTTAACTTTTCTCATAACATTCTTTGATCTTATTTATTTGATTCCGAAATAACTAAAATGAAGTTGTTATTTAATTTTTTGTATATTTTTTAAATAACTTCAAAGAGTGTAAGATCAAACCGTTGTTAATAACTTAATCTTTTAGGAATGCAATAAAACTCAACATTAATATGATGTATAATAGACTAATAGAGTACGGATTTAAAAACAAACTGGTGGTAATAATTCATGCGATAAAATCAAATCTAGCATATAGCATCGGTTGGCAGATAATGCGCCTTCAATTTAATTTGAAAACTAAATAGCCTTCATGAAAACAACATCATTATTGATTTAAGTTGCCGCTTACATTTGAAAATGTATAATAAGGACGTGTGCTGCTTATCAAGCACCTAAAGCTTCTTATGCAAAGTGAACGACAACAACGTTTTAAAAAAACCCTAAAAGAGTGGCATTTAAAAAATATTGTAGAATTCAATTACTACAAATTTAGATAAACAGTTACTAAATATTAGCAACGTTTAATCAAGGGTTTAAGGTATACGTGAGCTGATTTTTAAGAATTTTGGACATTGTATCGTAACCAATGGAAATTTTGCATACAGCTTGCTAAACATCTCGCACCAAAGTATTATCTTTGAAACAAATAAAGGGAAAGTTATAAAATGCTACGACGGAATGAGACTTTATTCTGCATATTTTAGAGCAAATGTCAAATGTCAACGTTTAGCGTACGCCCCTATTTTGAATTTTTTGAAATGGTAACCTAGGTCAAGTGACGTATCAAAAAAACAAGCTTATTTTTTCCTCTTTCCAAAAATAATAACATAGTATCACTTTACTCGGGAATTATGATAGATAGAAATTTATCAAAAATATTAAATGAATTAAATTTGTTTACCTACAAGGTCATATCATTAGTACAGTACCACTTAATTTAGAAAAATAAGACATTTTTGTATTAAAGTAATTTTGGAAAGAGAAAAAATAAGCTTTTGTGATT